>OZ038326.1:4218888-4666388 GCA_964035795.1 Pterobdella sp. o SKG-2022 | reverse complement strand
AAGAAGGGTTGGCTGGTGCGATGATAGGCTAAAGTGGTGTTGGGGTTGGGATAGTTCGGATGTTGGTGTGCAGACGATGGTGAAAAGTTGGTGGCAGTGGTCTAAAAAGTGGTGGTAACAAAAATGGTGATATAAAATGAAATTTAAAAATTTTCGAATATAACTTTTTGAAAAATCAATTCACCTAAATAAAATCTGTAAGGGTCCGTTTTAGGGTCTGAATAAAAAAATAATAATGAGTTTAATAAGAAAAAAAAAATATAATGATATTGGTAAATACATAAAAATATTGAATTTTTAGGTTGCTGATAAGAACATGATAACATTCCTGTGCTTGTATTTATGCTTGTTTCTGTCTTCAAATGTTCCTATTATTTCTTGTAATATTTTATGATTATTATTATTGTTATTTTATTATTTGTTTTTTTATTCTTATTGTTTTTATTCTGTTTTTTTAATTATTATTTTTATTTTTTTCGAGAATCTTTTTCAATTAAAGGAATGGTTCAAGCTAGACAGTTATTTTGTCTCAAAATCCATGTTACCATTCTATCCAATAAGAACCAGAATAAAATAATGCATAATCTTCGGCTTCAAAAAAGGAAATAAAGATAAAAAAAAACGCCAAATCTTATCTCAAACATCAGCTAAGGTCTGAGAAATATTTGAGAAATTTTCTGAAACACTTCAAGTTTCCTTTTATTTCTGTTATCTCTCATGCTTTCCATTCGTTACATGAGTTCTTACCTCGTTTGTAACAATTAAACCCACGTCTGATTTAAACCACAACTTTTTATTGTGCATAAACAAACATAAAATGATTAGCGAATCGAATATATAGATTAGAAATAGTATTTAAAAGTCTATATTAATCTGATACGAATGATGATTCAACTTAGTAAAAACTCCAAAAATCCTTGACTGGGAATTGAACCTCTAACCTTCAATATTGAAATCCATCTGTTTCTTTCCCATCACCACTCGGTACCCAGTAACAGGAAGACCCCCAGTGTAAACTGGTGTGTTCACCCCCAAAACCACCATGGTGGAGAACTTCTGAAGGATCTTTGGCTGCGGTCTTTCAGGCAGTGCTGTTGGTGAAGTTATTATGAGTTTTGCGTTTGAAAAAGTGACACTGTAATCTTTAAAAAAAAATATTCTCAACTAACCTTAAGTGACTACATAAAACATCCCCGCAAAGACATCGCATTTCGAACTGCATCCAAGAAAACATCACACCCCCACACACACCACTATTCACCCATTCATACTACTCTATCCCCAACACCCACTATCACCACAACAAAAACACCACACCATCCTTTCACTACACCACCCTCTCACCACACCACCCTGTCACCACACCACTCTCTCACCAACCCCCCTATCACCACACCACCCTCTCACCACACCATCCTCTCACCACACCATCCTCTCACCACACCACCCCGTCACCACACCACCCACTCACAAGCTTTATTAAACTTGATTGTTTGTTGTCCTTCTCCCACCTGGTTCTTTGACCGGCAGTAGTAATTGCCATATATCCAACTTTCGTCGTCTGAGTCTACTCGGATATGCACCTGAAAAAAGTAATTTTTGTTAATATAATTTTTTCATAGTTTGATAAATAAAAAATAATAACTAGTTTTCACTATTTTTATTAGTTTTAGAAAAAAAAATAATAATAACTAATGAATTAGGCATATTATCATTCTTATTATTATTTATATTATTATTATCATTACTATTATTATTCGATGAAGAATAATGGATAATAATGAAGATAATAACTGTAAGGATATGAGTGTCAGCAGTCTCAGTTATCCTGTATGTCATGTTGTTTTCAAGCACTCTGTCGTATCTGTGTTGTTGTGTTAAGGTGTGTGAGGATTGTTGTGTTGTTGGGTTATGTTGTTGTTGTTGTGTTTGAAGTTATATTGACGGTTGTTTTAGTGTTATGTTGTAGCT
Source organism: Pterobdella sp. o SKG-2022 (assembly GCA_964035795.1). Lineage (NCBI taxonomy): Eukaryota > Metazoa > Annelida > Clitellata > Hirudinida > Piscicolidae > Pterobdella > Pterobdella occidentalis. The sequence continues at coordinate 4,664,417 of OZ038326.1, read as the reverse complement.
GTATGGTTTAAGGTTGTTGTTGTTGCTGATCGTCAACCCAAAATAACTGCCTCGTCTTAAAAACACTCCACCATAAAACGCTCTTCTCTCGACAACCTACCACACTACCCATTACTTTCCAACTCCCACCACTTTTCCAAAAATTCTCCAACACCCAGTACCCACCTGATCCACTGGATCTGAGGTGGAGGGTTGGCATCGACCACACAAGGAATGTCATGTTTGCCCCCTGCCCATCCATGTTCTACTTGGTCTTTTACTGGGTGTCTGGGTTTGTCTGTGAGTATTTTTTGTTTGTGTGCGTGTGTTTGTGTGGGTTTCTTTGTGTCTGGGCTTATATGTGCGTTTGAATGTGCCTTGCACGTATGTATGTGTTTATTTTTGTTTATGTTTATGAAAAGAAATTCAAAAATGATAAACTCGAACAACTAAAAAGAAACTTCACGCATAAACAGAAAGAAAAACAGACACATTACCACAGAAAAAAAACGCATAAACAAACAAACAGATAGACAAACAAGCAAACAAACACACAAATAAAGAAAAATGAAACACAAAAAACAAAAAGAAGCACTCATACACAAACAAACAAAAAGATATGAAGACAAACAAAGAAAAACAAAAATAAAGAGACAAAAAAACAAACAAAAATATAGACACACAATGACAAACAAACATAAAAACACACAAAGACAAACAAAATACAGACAGACAGACAGACAAACAAACTGACATCGAACGTTGAGGTAGGTCCACTGTTCATCTACACCAACATCATTCTTCGAAGAGCATTTGTACATGCCTGCATAAAAACAATAAATATAATAATAAAAATAAAAACAATGAAATATAATAATAAAGAAAAAGAAGTAATGAAATTAATAAAAAACATAATAATATCAACAACACCAAGTATAATAATGAAGAGACTAATATAACGAACGGTTAAAGCGTGAATAAAACAATAATAATAATAATAATAATAATAATAATAATAATAATAATAATAATAATAATAATAATAATAATAATAATAATAATAATAATAGAAACTATTAGAAAATAAAAAAAACTAAAATGATAATAATAACAATAAAAATAAAAAATAATAATAACCGATGTCAGTGTGGACGAGATGTGTGAAGTGCAGCTCCAACTGGTGGGGATTTCGAGAAGTTAAGACTATCCTGCCAAGTTCCTGTGTGTGTTTGTTTTTTTTTGTGTGGAGTGGACGAAGAAGAAAGAAAAAGAGTGTGTGTGTCGAAATATGGAGAGGGAGGGAGAAGTTGGAAAAAAAAAAATTATTCGGTATGTGCAGGTTTAAGGAGAGGGGTTGATGGTTGTTGATTTTTAATTCCACCTCAACATTTGTTTCACAGGTATTGGATGAAAATGATATTGACTTAGAACTTTTATCTACTAATAAGAATACAACTACTTGTAATAACATTTCTATTAATTATAACACCGAAATAACAGCAGTGACTCACAGAAGGCCCATATCTGAAGTCTTCAGTGGCATTGGCCTTCCTAAACGTCATATGAGGGGCGGGGTTTCCGTGAGATCTGCATACCTTTGCAGGTAATTAATATTCATAAGCACCTCATTATGTATTCATCATTAAATTTAGAAAAAATAGTATGGTTATAGTATTTATTATGAATATTGTTATTTTCATTATGATTATTATTGTTTTTATTAAAATAATTATTTTTTTAATCTGTTTTGTTATTATTTCTATTATAATTATTATTATTTTACAAGAGTAGCTGGCTCTCTTTCAGTCTTTGTAATGTTTTCCAACTCGAAAATCTTCGGACGAACTGCGCATGTTAATAAAAACAATATCAATAACAAAAAAAATATGAAAAAAACAATAAAAATAAATTAATTAATGGAAATGAAAAGGAAAACATGGAGAATAATATTAATAACAATACTAATGAAAAAAAATTAGTACTAATCATAAAAACCATAATAATAAAAATAAAAATAATAATAATAAAAAAACGCACCCTGCACCACAATTTTTCCCCTGGACTGGTCGACTCCAGCGTCGTTTAAAGCTTTGCACTCGTAAGATCCTGTAATAACAGCAATAAAAAATTGAAAGATAATAATTGTCTTTATTACTAGTAAGGGACAGAAGTGTTATTATTACAAGAATAATATTGATAATATTAATTTTTACTGCCCCAAAAATACTGATAACAACAAATGTTTAAGAGTTTTTAATTTTTAAAATAAACATTCAAAAAATAACAAACAAAAAAAAACAATAAAAATAAAATTATAAAATCAATAATATGCTCCTCCCACCTCTATCTTCATAGATTACGGAGTCAATGGTGAAGGAAGCAAGGTCCTCATTGATCTCATAACCCCTGTGACTGTGTAGGTGTTTGCCGTCCTGGTGGGTGGGTGTTGTAGTGGGTGGGTGGTGCAATGGGTGAGTGGTGCAATGGGTGAGTGGTGCAATGAGTGAGTGGTGCAATGGGTGAGTGGTGTTTGATGGTTGTGAGCGTTGGTGGTGGTATGGCGTTTAGTGGGTATGAGGTGCAATGTGGTAAAGATGTGGTGTGGTTTTTGGTGTTTTGTGGATTGGTGATGTGAGAGTGGTTGGTCAAGGAGTGTGTGGTGTGGTATGGCTTATGGGTAGTTTGAAAATTGGTGTAGTGTAAGCTGGTAGAAGAAGGGGGGTGTGATTTACTAATTAAAGTTTGATTTTGTTTAAGATTTTATAGCTTGTATTCGATGCAGTTTGGTAGTTAGATATGTATCCCAGATTTCCAAAGTGTTGTGTGGTAATGGTATACTGCGGTGAAATAACTATAAAAATTCTTATAAAAACCTTGATGAATTTGAACTTGGGCCTGGGAAAACCAGTGGCATTGCATGTGAGTACCAGCCTCTCACCTTCCACCGCGTGTATGTCCTTCAACCCTTTCACTATGCGTGGAGGCACTGCGGCAAATGTGAGGTTTTGATCATTAGTTTGATAATTTGTTTTTTTTGAATAGTTTTTTGTTGATTATTCATGAAGTTATTAATAATAGTAATAATATTATTTCTTTATTTATAAATTCATATTTATTGATGAGTTATCTGTTCATTCATCCATAAATCTATCCTCCCATTCTCTTACCAAACCACTCCCACCTAACTATCAACCCACCCACCACCCACCGTGAACAATAACACTAATCCTCCTCTCAGCCATTCTGCCATCAGCCTCAACTGAAGCCCTGCACGTGTAATAGCCATTATCAGCCTCTGTAACGTTCTTAATGAACAAAGAGTTTCTTGAAACTACGTAGCGAGGATGGTTCATTTCTGTTTGGTGTGGTAAATGAAGGGAGAAGATGAGTGGGTGAATGGTTGAAGGGGAGGAGGTAGATGGAAGAAAGAATGGAGGAAAGATGGTTGATAAAAAATGTGTCGTTAGTTAGAGAAATCGTTGACGGATAGATGAGTAGGTTGGAGAGAGAATTGGATAGGTGAAAAAATAAGAAAGTAGGTGAAGAGTTGTTGGGTTCGTGAAATAATGAGTGAATAGAGACGGGGTTGGGTTTGTAATAAAAAAAAGTGGGAGGTTCGGTTGGTGGATGAGTGTGTGAGTTGATGAGATATATGAATGTAAAAATGGGAAAAAAGTGATGAGGTAACTGAGTGAGATAGTAAGAATTTTTTACAATAGGAGATAGATAGAAAGATAGATAGAGAAATGCAAAGAAACGCTATTAGATAGATGGGAAGAAACTGGAAAACGAATTGGAAATCGAGTATTTTACCTAAGAAAAACAAAAACTAAACAAAAACAGCAATAATAACTTATTATTATTGTTATTGTTATTATTATTAATGTTGTTATTATTATTATTGTTATTATTATTATTATTATTATTATCATTATTATTATTATTATTATTATTATTATTATTATTATTATTATTATTATTATTATTATTATTATTATTATTATTATTACTATTATTATAAAGCACCTACCATTACTGATAGGAATAGTGTCGTTAATCTTCCATGACACCACAGGTTCAGGTTCACCACTCACCTGACACCTGGTGACAACATTGAAAGCATATGATTTTGATTTAATAGGAATAATAATAAGAATAATGATAATAATAATAATAATAATAATTATTATTATTATTATAAAATAAAATGCAATACAATGACGAGTGTGATTATAGTGGCATGAACTTCAGGTGTTTCTTGGCCACATAATTAGGTGTAAGAGGATAGAGGGGTATGAGTGAAGTTGAGATGGCGTGTGGTGGTAGTGTTAGTGTTGGTCTAAGTGGTATTTTGACAAAAGTGGTATTGTAGTAGTGGTGAGGAAAGTTTTGGTGATGAGATGAAGCTTTTAGTGATGTTGTGGGGTGGTTGTCTACTACCTCGACTTACTATCTCGATTACTAGTGCATTAGGAAGAAGTGAAATAACTTACAAATAAAGAAACCACTAATAAAAATTGTGATAGAAAAGTAATTTTAATAAAAAGAACAAAATATGGATAATTAAAAATTAATTTTTTTTATTATTGTTTTTATTGTTATTATGATGATGACTTGATGTTAGCATCCCGATAGATGGATGGGTGTTGGAACACTGGAGCATCGTCAAACGTTATCGCCTCTGTAATAATAACGGATAAAAAAAGAATAATAATAATAAGCATCATAATAAAAAGAATATCAGCAATCATAATAAAAAGCATAATAAAAGCCTAATAAAAAAAAGTATTGCAATAATAATAAAAATAAGGAGTATTTAAAGATAATAAGAATATTGAACACAAACCAGTATGTAAACAAATTAATCCTAATCGATAAAAAAGTATAAAAAAATAATATTACTTTCAAAATTTTTTCATTGGGTTCGAGTGTATGAAAAACAAAAATAATAATTATTCAAATGAAAACACTTTTGGGAGTTTATTTTATTCCACAAAGCTTTTCGTAAGATGAACTTACATTATCAAGTGGAGGTACAAAAAAAAAATAATAATAAAAGCAATATAAAAAAAACAACAAAAATAATAAAAGTAATATAAGAAAACAACAAAAATAATAAAAGTAATATAAGAAAACAACAAAAATAATAAAAGTAATATAAGAAAACAACAAAAATAATAAAAGTAATATAAAAAAACAACAAAAATAGTAAAACCGACTGAAAAGACTAAGCTCGAAGAAAGTTTCGGTCTTCTGACCATCAACAGTAGCAACGCACGTGTATCGACCTGCATCGCTGCTTTTTATATTCGACACGTACAATTTCTTCACCCTTGACCTCGACCCTTGACCCTGTTCTGTGTAGACTCTAGGAAAAAAAGGTTGATGTGGTGAGTGAATTGGATGGACCAGGTTGGTATAGTGAAGTGAGGTGGTGGTGTTGCTAGAGTGAAATGGTGAAGTGGAATGATTAGTTGAGAAAATATTTGGTAGGATAGGTGGGTGAGGTATTTAGAAGAGGTTGGATGAGTGGGGTAGGTTAGTGGGGTGGAAAGGGTAGATTGAAAGAAGGGGGTGAGAAAAAAAATTAGTAGAATTGCTGGGTGAAGAAGACAGGAAAGGTAAAAAATATGGAAAAATGTTTAATAAGTTAAGATGGAGTTAGGAAGGGTTTTTGATGCTTGGTAGACATGATGTATCACATATTGTGTCAATTTTTTTGAACGGAAATGTTTTTATGTTTGGTTGAAAATTATTAAAGAATTAAAGTTAAAAACCCATGAAATTATATACAAGAAAAAAAAAACTATAAAAACCTGGAGTTTCTATTGATGTCAGGGATGATTCTTTTTTGGGGGTCAGTCCACTGGATTTGGAAGTTGTCACTGCTGTACACGTTGAATACCTCACATGTTATCACGATGCCTGAGAAAGAAATGAAGGAGAAAAAAGAGAAGGAGAAGGAGGAGGAGCAGGAAGAAGAGGAAAAGAAGGACGAGAAAAAGGAAAAGGAGAAGAAGGAGGAGAAGGAAATGAAGAAGGAAGAGGAGGTAGAGAAAAAGGAAGATGAGAAAGAAGCAAAGAAAAAGCAGAAAGATAAAAAAAGAATAAAACATGATGGAAAATGAGATTTAAGCAAAGGAAAAAAATAATTATAGAATTGAATTTTTATATAAATAATGACCTTGACCAAGAGGCCGTATAGTTTTCTTTCCTGGTGGTGTGAGAGAGATCTGAATGCCTAGGACTTCTGTAGGTTGGTGTTATTAAGGGGAAGCATGAGTAGGTGTGGGTGGATGAAAGGGTTGCAGGTAAGTGGGTGGTAGAAGGAGAGTGGTGTATGCGTACGTAGAAGAGAAGTGGTAAATAGATGAGAGTTGAAGGAAGGTTGATAGATGGGTGAGTGGTTGATGAATGGGTGGGAAGAAAAGTGACTATAAAGAAATGAACTCAGCACAAAAACTTAAAGAAAAATTCACACAAAACTTTAGTTTAAAAAATATTCTAAATCTACCCAAAACGATATGTACTGCGGAGAAAAAAATTTTAATTAGAAAATTCATTAATTAAAACTTTTTATCAATTAAATTCTCAAAGAAAAATTCCTATTTCTGGATGTTAAACCAACCAACGTCAAAACGACCAAGCTTTTCAATGAACTTTTCAGTGGTAGTGTTATTTAATGTTTTGTCGATTTAGACTTTATTTGATGTTTTTTGTCTGTGTGTTGTGTGCGTTTGTATGTATGTGTGCATTTCTTTTTTATTTTATCTTGTGTGTATACATATATGTTTTGTTCTGTTTAGCTGTGGATTTTCAGAGTGGTCTATTCTTAAGCAAACTTGAAAAATCAACTTGAAAAATCTTATTTAATATTTTGCAGGCTCCCTGTTGTATGCCTGCGCCATACGTATCTTTAGATAAACCTTCACTTTTTCGGATTTTTTTATATATCCACCCAATAGCAGATATGAAGTGTCTGGATTTTTGAGGGCCTACTGCGCAACCACATGATTTATTTGCTTCACGCTGACTGTATTTTGCATGCTTGGGCAACTTGCAGTTTGTAGAGAAATGTATGATCAAAAAAGATACAAACACACATAAAGATGAACACAAAATCGTGTGCGTGATACCAACGTAGGTGAAAATACTTAAATAAATGGAATGTTGATGCTGTTGGAATTTAAATTCACTTTTGGCATCAGAGAGTTGTCTTTCATTATACCATGGTTTATAATAATGTTTTTTTTTCAGTTATAATGCTTCAAATAATTTTTTTCAAAGATTCTTATAACGCACAATTTTCATGAGTTGTTAAAAATGTGTTTCATAATTGCGACAGGATTTTCAAACATTCATTTTTCACCACCACCACCACAAAAACCTCCAAGTTCCATGAAATCTCAACTTTTGATCAATTGAATGCTGCAGCAACAACACTAAAAGTCCAACCCATCAGCTATTTTGTGTTTGATGGATTGCGACGTTCAGAAGCTACCTACGATTTCTATTGAACACGAAAGTTAAATTTTTATAGATTTCGGTTTATAAAGGTCAAAAAAATGGAAACTTAAAGTTCACATCAAAACACATGGAATGCTCCTATACATCTTCAAGTTAAACAACATTAATAATAAGAAAAAATATATAAATAAAATTAAGAAGTTCCCACTATCAAATTTCAAAACAATCAACTCTACATCATTATTGTTTTTATTTTTAAAATTTTTCACTATTTCCGGTTTTGTTTTTATAATTTTAAGAAACTGAATTTCTTTTTGTTGAAATTTTTATTATTTTTAAATTTAGTTTTTTACAGTTTTTAGCCTAAAGAAATATATAAATAGTTTCAGGAAAAGGAAGAAGAATTCTAAAACTTCCGGTTGACCTACTTATATTCATTTGAAAAAAATGCAACACGCCAAACGAGACATAATCAATCGTCAAATTATTGAATAATATAGTTATTATTAATACCAGCAATTATTCTATAATTCATGTCATATTCCCATATTAATTTATTCTTTATATTATTGTTAATTAACGATTTTTTATTGTTTTTGGTATTAATTTTATTTTCAATTCAAAACCAAAATTTTTTCTTATTGATTTACTTTTAAACGATTTCAATTTATTCTCAACAGTTAGTTTCAGCCCTATTGATATATAATTTCATTTTCCATTATCACCAGTATTGATTTCAATAGTAATTACTTTATCATTTCAAATATTCCTTCGTCCCTACAATAAGCCCAACCGTTATAATTGATAGTAATATTGGTATTAATTACCAAGTTACTAATGTAATTGATACACACCAACAAGAAAACACGATTCTCATCAACCTTATCACATCCTTCCTTATCACACCAAGGTTTTTTTCTTATCACAATTAAAATTCATTACTACTGTTTTACTACTACTACTACTACTACTACTACTACTACTACCACTACTACTACTACTACTACTACTACTACTACTACTACTACTACTACTACAACCCCCCTATTAAATCGATAATGAGGGAAGTATTGAAGAGTGGGTTAAAAATAGATGAAATAGGATCCAATCAGCTACGATTAAACTTCATACCAACCAATCAGAAAATTGAATTAGTAATATCAAATCCAACATTTTTTAGATAAAAAATTAAATATAGCTTTTTTTTTCTTCAAGATTCATTCGATGTTATAAAGAAATCTCTTATTTCTAGAACCAATTCTAATCGTTAGTCTTCATATTATAGTGGATTGAAATAGTTATAAAGTGCTCTGAATCTTAAGAAGTATAAAAATTTATTTTTAAAAAAATATTTTTATTTATTCTACTCATTGGAATACGATCTTTCAATTTATCAATTCTTTATCTGCATCAATTAGAAAACAAAACGTAAAATCTAAAAATAGTAACGTAATCTCAGCCAATCATTTTCTAGTGACCAAGGACGGATCTAGTTTTCGGAAGTATAAAAGCGCTTAACTAAATATTCATTTTTTAAAAAGTTTCCATTTACAAAAGCACAAAAATAAGTAAAATCGCAAAAAAGTTAAAAAAAAATTTGTATGGATGTCATTTATAGTGTATATTTTCTGCAGCATTTTTAAATAGTTCTATGTGAAACCATAAAAACTACAGTTAATTTTATTTATATTTTTTTTATGAATGAAATAACTATGTTTATGAATGTATAATAAATACGCGAAGTGGAAATATTCGATGAGTGTATTAATAACCAACGAGGTTATAAATACTCTAGTGGGATTATGAATATGTAATGCGGTTATGAATATGTAACGAGATCATGTTTGTGCATGAGGTCGTGAATACGAAAGATGTCAAGTATAGTATGTTTACATGAATATTCATGAAGACAAAAGGTTGTTGTAGCTTGAAAAAAATTTTGTAATGAAAAAATTTTTCCAAATATGTATTTATTTTTAAACCTATTAATTCCAAAACAACCGAAAACAACGTTTGATTTTCCTTCAAATGTCCTAATGGTCCTTCAAGAATGGTACTAAAAATAGGAAATACTTTGATAAAGCCAATGATAAGCAATTATAATAACAAAAAAAAACATTTTTAAAAACAAAATAATTAATGATAACAATAAAAATAATAAAAAATAATAACAATAATAAAGAATAATAAAAATTTAAAAAGAACAATTGCCACAACAAAAACAAGAACATGAAAGTCATCAAAAGAAAACAATAGTAAAACAATGAAACAGTAATATTCAAAAAAAATGACAGAAAAAAAACATAATAACATTAACAAAAAAAATAAATTATAAAATCAAAACAACAGGGTCAGACCTTGGCATGTGAGGATCAGCAAGAGGAAGTAGACAATCATTCTGCCTTCCATCGCTCTTCTATTATTGTTATTATTTTTTTTTTATTAGTTCAATTTTTTTGTTGCTATTGAAAGAATTTTCATTGTTTTTTTATCATTTTATGACTATTTCTATTATTCAAATACTTCTATCATTATTTTTGCTCTTATTCTATTCTTATTGTTATTATAATATTGTTATTGTCAAAAATGCTATTAATAAGACCATTCGATTCAATATTAATATTGCTCTTATTCTGTATTTTATAAAATTTATATAGCTAATTATATTCATAAATTTTTATCAAATAATAAAAATTTTTATAATTTAAAAAAATGCTACGTCATGAAAAAATACGTCCGCCATTTTTATTGCAAACTCCATGGATAGATTAAAAAGTAATTTATTTTAGTTTAATTTATTATTAGCATCATAATAATTCTTTGTTACTATTGATAGAGTTTGTATTTTCAACTATTTATATCTTTACTATAAATATCAGTATTTAATTGCAATTATTTGAATTATCATTTTTATTATTGAAAACTCAATAAAGAGCAATCAACTTAAACACAAAGCTATTATAATTATTACCTCAATCAATCTCAAAACAACCAACGTCAAAAGTTGAATTAATTGTCTTGGACAGTTTCCCAAATCTCAACAGTTAAAGTTATTATAAAAGGTACGAAAATTTTTTTCTTGGTTTATAATACTCCAAAGTTATTTCGATGCAGATCAATTAACCCTATTTATCAAAATTATTACAAATTTGGATCAAATGGTTTATTGCAAAACAAAAACGAATATTTATAATTATTTTTTTAACAAGGCTAACTGTTATTTCAAGAGCGTATACAAAAGTGTGTTTCGTGTCTCCAGGAATCGATTGAATCGATACAGATCAAATCACCCCACAGTTTCTTATCACTTTTATATCGTCAACTTATCACCAACACTCCTATACTGCGATGTATTCGATATTGGAGAACATAAGACGATTTATGTAGTGTTAACAAGGATATAACGATCAAGTGAACGAGTCTTTTGTGTATAACATTAGGAAAATTTGTTGCCAGCCTGTCTGTGAATAAGATCTCGAAGAATACTACATACGCTTTTATATCTCACTACACATCACGTATATATATATATATATATATATATATATATATATATTTATTTATTTATTTATTTATTTATTTATATACCTACATATATACATTTTTTTTCTTCAATGCTCGTACAGCACTGTTAATATCATGCAAGCCACATAGAATTGGAGCAAATGGAGACAGATATATGCCCCATCTTAAACATTTAGGGTGATATTCCACATGAAAGTATCCACGCGCGTAAACACACACGTGCAAACACATTTGCGTCAACCTAAATTTTTGTGAAGAATACATTTACGCAGAAAAAAAGTTAACCCTTTTTATAGTAACGTGAAAATGCATAAAACAAACTCAAAAACAAACCTAAAACACATATCTACACACAGACACACAAAAACACACAGACGCGCACATACACATAGACTCACACACAGTATCAGCATCTTAATGCACACAGATGTACAGTTGGTGTACTTGAGAGCTGAGGCAGTTTTTCGTGCCCTTGTTGTTTTTTTTTTATTATATTATTTTTATGCTTTGTTTATTATTATTTTTTTATGTCGTTTTATTATTCATTTTTGTTTTTTTATTGTTGTTATTTTTATTTTATGTTTTTATTATTTTTTATTGTTTTATAACTTTTATTTTTTTTTTTCAATATTAATAATTCTTTTACTACAACTATTTGTGTTAATTTAATCATATCTATAGGACTGCTGATATTTTTTATTATCTCATTTTCAAAATGGCGTCAAAGCTTTTTTGAAATCAGAAAAAAAAAATTTTTAAGTCGAAAATATTATCAGATTTTTATAATTAAACTTTCATTTAAATAAAAAAAAACAATAAAAATATGAAAAAATGTATTATATGAATAACGATATATTAATATTATTATTTATATTATCACTCATCAATCGTATTCCAACTTCAAGGCATATTTAAAAAGCCTTTTTGAATTGGAATTAAAAATTAAAAAATAGTTGTTCTTCATACAGAATTCAAAGGTATAACTACAACTGAGCCAAAGGTTTCAGGTTCGAATCTCACCGTGGCCTCCAATTGCTCTTTTACTAATTACTACAGTATTATTTTATTAACTAGTATCAATCATTATTAATATAATTTAATTAAATACCAAAACTAATATTTTATTTTTATTATTATTATTTTGTATAGCGCACAGTTATCAATTCGAGGTTGCTTCAGAGGCACTCAAAGCTTGTTTATGGTATAAGTGAGTTTTCAAAAGTTTGCGAAAGTTCATGAGAGAAGGCGATGAGCGTAAGTTAGAAGGAAGTGAATTCTACAGACGTGGAGCCTGGTGAGAGAAAGAGCGACTAGTAAACAAGCTTGAAGAAACAGGTTGATGAAGCCAGAGACCAGAGTGCAAGGATCTGCGTGGTTGACGTGTGTAACTAATAGACACTTAAATTATAATTAATATCAGTGAACAAAACAGATAAACGATGTCATCTTGCATATTATTTTTGGGTGACCAAGGCATGGTCGCCCAGTCAACTCCCCTTTAGCCGCCTAAACATGATAATGGTAACTCATTATACTCGCCCATTAAAGAATAATATATACTACGATAATATTCGTCTAATACATTTGACCATTATATGCTGATGATGGATATAGTTATCAGGATTTTTGAGCTGGGTTCATCCAACTTCACTGATGGGAATATAGTTTTGAATAGCATGTTGATTGATGTGATGGAGATTTAAACTTACCAGTTTTATTAGTGATTTTGAATGGATTCGATAGACAATAGTTTTAATTCTGTTCGGTAAAATGAAAAATTTGATTAAAAATCACAAATCAAAAAAATAATTTTTAAAAAGTTTAAATTACACCAATAAAATACAATAAAAACGTCAATGCTAAGTGATAAAAACAAAAAGATCTCGATTGAAAGACTATCCTTCAAGACTACAAAAGCATTTGTCCAATTACATCCCAGTTAATTGGGTCACTGTTGAACAGACAATGACAAATATGTGACGGAAGAAATTTTGAAATTTTTTCATTGGCTTAACCGTCAAGCAAGGTTTTTAATGGCGTGCGAACAACCAGACATACAACAACACACAGACGTACACACAAACAAATAAATAAAAAAATATAGATAAAATTAAGCTCACAGATACAGACACCAACAAAGTGACTCGATAAAATGCGTGAATTTTGAATATTGATACAAGTGTAATATATATTGATATTTATGTAGAGATGTACGCGTATATAAATCAAGTGATACACAAACCCACACAATGAAGCATAAATGCAGTAAGACACAAACGCACACAACATCAGACATACAAAGCGATACACACCCCTATATAAAACAACAAACACAGACATGAAAAACAATACACACAAACATAAAATGAACTTCTTTCAAAGCATGTTTGCATACACTTGGTAAGTGAACGTGGTGGGACTTAGCTGCTGCTACGTGACGTCAGAGAACCGAAGATACGAATAAGGATGCTAAAAATAAAACAATAATATTTTTGTACGATGATGGCGACTTAAATGAGAAAAAATCACGAATAATGAGTAGATATACGTGTTTGAAGAGTAATAATATCAATGATCGATTTTGAAACCCATTTTTGCATTCAATAAAAAATATTTTGAAAAAACTTGAGTTTTGAGGATCTTTAAAAAAATATATTATTATTATTAATATGAAAATGAGATAATAGAACGCAACTAGAAAGAAATGTAAAGAAGCATAGCTACACGTAGTCACCAATGAAACATTAACAATAATATCGTCAACAACAATAATAATAACTAAAAATAATAAGAATATTGATGGTAAAAAAAAAACGGAAAAAATTACGCTTAAAAATGATATAAATATGTTTAAAAAAGTGAAAATATTGAGTTTTTATACGGAAATTTCCAGTATTATTTAGACTTTTGACAATAGCATGACCCAGGAAACTTTCGAATTTTCATTATCCAATCCCACCACATTCATCATCATCACCACTAACACCGCCATCATCATCATCATTACTACCACCACCTTCATTTCCTTGTTCCTCATTATCATCATCTGTCCCGGTCTCCTTTATCACTAACGTCATCCTCACCACACTACACCTACTACCTTCACTACATCATTCTTTATAATTCTTCCAAAACAACTGCAGCCTCTCAAGCCAATTGCACCACACCAAGTGGCAATACTCGGATCCCATCTTGTGAACGTCTGCTTTTGACCCGTCCTCGTACGCTATTACTATTAAACCATTTGATACTATTTGTGGAGAAGAAGAGGAAGAAGAAAAGGATGGAGAGAATGAAAAGGAAGGAGATGAGAAAGAAGAGGATGATAATGATGTATTGGACTCTTCAAGTGGCGTACAAGAAGTTAAACAATTGTCTGTGTATTGATTGGGGGATGAAAAGGAAGAGGAAGATAGAAGGTGTTGTGGTCTTGATAATGATTCATTGTAAGCCGCCATGTATGCCACAATCTGGTGAAAATAAATTACATGTCTGACCCTATAAAGATGAGACTATAAATATGACAGACGATGATGATCATTGGAAACCTATCTAGCTATCTATCTATCTATCTACCCATCCAGGCATCACACACTTGCACAGGGTTATCATAGGTGTATTGAATGGAAGACTTTTTCTTCTTGGCAGTCTTCCACTCGATCAAGCACCTTACCCCTTCATAATCACCTATGCAGTCTAAGATTCCTGGAAGGTTGAAAACCATAAAAGACTGATAATTGATATTTATATTATTATTATTATTATTAATACTATCATAAATCATTGAAAAATAAGATAAGACTAGACCAAACAACACAATATAATGAAGACAAAGATGTCAGCATCCCACCCCTGTACTTAAGAGAAGCGTGCGTCACAGGAGCTTCGACGCAAAAAACATTGCTGACGTCACATATCACGTGTTTGACGCTTTCAAAGTGTTTTTCAATGGAGGGAGGAATGGTGGGTGGTAGGATGAGAGTGGTGTGTTGTTGTGTGGTATTCTGATGTGTTTGGGGTGTAATAAGATGAGTGGTTGATTGGTGGTGGTTGGTTGATGTTGGGTTGGTAATTAATGCTGTGTTGTCAGATATGGTGTGATTGGATGTGATGTTGAGAATTTGTGATAATGGGATGTTGGTGTTCTGGATGGTAAGGAGGAGTGAGCTGATATATTCATGAAAAAGTCTTCCTGTCTCGAATGTCCGAGTTTTGTATTCTTGGAAGCCCTCTACTCCAAGTTGTGTAATCATTCTCTTTTCCCACTCATTTAGAACTTGTACATTTTCTGGTGACATTGTGTTTTTCAAAATGGTTGAAACACTTGGTAGGTAATCTGTTTTTGGGAAGTTAAACTGTTGTTCATTGTATTCTTTATTGTTGGGTAATAATGGTTGTTCTAAAATAAAATTCAAAAACTGATCTTTATCCTTTTTTGGTGAAGTCCCACTATCAATTTGTGAGGTCATTTCACCCTTATCAATATTGCTTTCTGATATAGTATTCATATTGCATTGTGAAAGCAAGATGGCTACTTCTTCTTGGCTGGCAAGTGTATAGTCATGGAACTCATCATCAGGGTCTTCTTCCAGAGGGATTTCCATCAACCTGGCAATTTTCAAATCCACCTCATCACATTCTTCTTTTTCTTTGTCAGCTTTTAATGAGGTTTTAGTCTTTTTTGTAGGTGATTTTTCTTTTTGTATTGAACATTTTTTTTCCTTGGTTTTGAACTCAGTTTTATTTTTCGGAGATTCTTCTTTTTTTAGTTGTGACTTTTTTGTTTTGTTTTCAGTTTTTATTAAATTTTCACTCAAATCAATTTCAACTTTTTTTGAACTGGTTTTAGCTTTTTTATTTCCATCAAGTGTATCAATATTTTTTTCGATCTTTTTTTTCATTAATGATTTTGAATAACTCCCAACTTGAGAATCAACATCAGACTTCTCAATCTTTTTAACTGTAATTTTCATCTTTTTACTTTTTGTGTTTTTCTTGTTAGAAACACTTGCTGACTTTTTATCATTTCCAACTGTAGGCCCATACAAAACTTCAGTGTCATCCAACCATGAAACGAGTTTCTTGTAATTCTCACCAGAGGTCAAATTGCTTTTCAATCTTGTATTTAAAATTGTCTTAAAACATTTTAATAATCTCATTTCAGTTTTGCTAGTAATTCGTTAATAAATGTCTTCAAAACTTTACCCGCTGATTCAAATTTAAAAGTAGATGACTATAAGTAAACTTGCGTAGTTTATCTGTAATTATGAAAAATCTATTTTTCTTGCGTGACAGTTAAATTCTTAGCTTTTTTTTCAGATTTTGGAACCCACAAATGACTTTTTCTCTGACACTACGGTGTTTCTTTTTTAGTCTAAACTTGAAAACTTATCTCTTAAACATATACCACTAGTTTTGCTGTTTTTTTATTTATTTTATATATGACTATCAAATACTGAATAATTTTGTTGATTATTTCTATCATATTTTGTCACATTATCAAACCAACTAAAGTTACTATTCTCGAACTAAACACCGCCTCATAATAAAATTTCCCAACACAAATGGTATAAAAGATGCATCAAAAAATTTTAAGAGTTACGTTGTAAATTTGTTTCCACACAAAAAAAGAATATTAAAAAAGATGGACTAAACAATTCTATAAAATATCCTCGAAAAATTATTCAAATTTATTATATATTAGCGACCAATGTCTCAAAGGAAAACGCCAAAGCATTGGGTAAACCTATCACACCACAACTATTCCTGTGTATTAAGCCGAACAATTTAATTTTCACCTATGAACGAAATTAAAATAAAAATGATCAATATCAAAATAATTATAATAATGGAATTAATAATAAATAATTATTAATAAAATAATAGAATAATCATAAATAATAGAATGATCATAAATAATAGAATGATCATAAAAAATATTATACAACAAATAAAAAAATTTTGTTATATTTTGAAAAAGCGGCAAATGAGGAGGTAGGGTAGAAAGCCAAGTACCGAGAGCTGCGGCACATAATACGAAAGTTCAAGGTACTCACTCACGCAGCCCAAACTGATTGGCTCAATTGTACAGCTATCTGCCAATGAAGCTGCTTGAATGTAGTAACTCGCTTTTAATAATTTATACAGTATAAAAATAAGACAATAATAAATAACAAAATTTAAAAAAAAAACGCAAAAAAAATGGCACAAGAAAAATTCAAAATGTGAATAATGAAATATTAAATAAAAAATGGCGGTAAAAAAAAAAGCAAGTAACGATAAGAAAGTAACATTTGAACAACCACACAACCGCGGAGACGGAAAGGCATTGCAGTAACACGCTTGACGATGATGGAGTTATGATGATGATGATGTTGGTGAAAAAATTATAATGATGGGGGTGTAATTATAATAATAATGATCAGGTTGATGAAAATGACGCTAGTTATCTAACTATAATGATGATGACGACGAGGACGATAAAACTATGATGATGAAATTATAGCGGGATTATGATGATGATTATTGTGATATGATATGGATAATCAGAAAAATAAGGTGAGATTCTTCCAAGTCATTAAATATGAAAATATTATTTTAAATAATTTATAAATTATCTCATAAATGACAATAAAAGAAAAAGCGATAATAATTAACAATTAAATACTAATAATAGAAATGAATGATGGAAGAAGAAAAAAATATTAAAAACATGAGTCATCATCAGTGGGGACCCCAGTTTCCGTTGCCATAGCGGTTACCATTGTTATACCTATTATTATTATTATTGTTATCGTTACTAGTGTTATTATTGTTGTGGTTGACGTGGTTTTGGATGTTGTTGTTGGTGTTTTCGTCCGTCTGTTTGACTCCGTTGACGAGGTTGGCTTGGTTATTGTGTGAGTCGTGCGGTGGCGCATTGGTGTTGTTGCTGATATTCACCCTGTGTGTTGACGCTCCCTTGCTGTCCCCCATCCACCCCTTCGCCCTCCCCTCCCCCTTCCTACCTCTGTGTGTGTGTGTGGATGCCCAATAAAAATTTTGTACAATACCTGATGAATGTATTATATAATACTATTAGTGAGGCGATGAATAATTAAATACCTATTATTAGTCATTTCCCCTTATTATCATTACCATCACCAGCATCACCCCCTCATCAAAACATATCATAATCAATAAGACATTAACATTATACCCTTATTATTGTTACCATCGCCATCTTCATCATCACCCTCATAAATACATAGATAACGATAAAAGCAACAGACCCATGTGCCTGCAACCCCATCAGGCCTCTCAACTCGTCATCCAACTTCTGTCGCTGCTGGTTCAACTTCTCTAACTCCTTTTAATTTAATAATAATCGATCAATCAAACCCTTTTTATAATAGTAATGAAAATAACAACAAAGATAATAGCAATAACATTAATATTGCCAAAATTAGTGTTGAAAATAAATTATAACCTAATGTTGATGTTATTAATATAATTCTCGTGTTATAATTATTATTATTACCGATATCATTGTGTTTTTATAACGAATATTTTTCACGTCATTATTGATAACACAAAGATGTTGACATCAACATGAAATGGCGACCTTGAGGTGGTTGACTTGGAACTCGATGAGAAGACGGGCATTGGAGATGTTGTCAGAGAGACCCACGAATATGAAGGGCACATGGTCCTGAGGGTATTCATGTGTACGTGAAGAAGTATACTAGCAAGTATAAAAATAAAATAAATAATGTAAATAGATGAGTGTGTGTATTTGTAAGTCAACCATCAGTTACCTCAAAATTTGGTTGATTTAGCAACAGCTTTGTTAATAATAATGTCATTTATGAAAATAATATAAACTAATAGCATGAATGAAAATGATGATGGTGCATATGACCCTCAAAGGCAAAGAAATTATCAATATAATTACATTATGGTTTATCATCTTATAGCCACATTTTTATGAGATTAAAAAAAATAAAATTGCAAAAACAACAGCCCAAACAAAAGCAAACACCCACCTCGACTCGGGGCACCTCATGATCCTTATCTCCCGCCACCTTTACCCTCACCACTGATGACTTGTCTATTATATCCTGTATTATGTGACCATTCTTCCCTATTACCTTTGCTGCAATGAGAGAGAAGGAAAAGGTGTTTATGAGTGTTTATATGTGTAAAAAGAATTGATTGGTTGATTAACTGACGTATGTTTCAACGTATTTGTTTGTGTGTGAATGTGTTTGTGAAAGTTGAAAATGGGTGAAAAAACGGAAAGAATTTCAACAAGTTTAGCGTATATACATATATAATCTTGAGTGCATATAGCATGCATAGATGATATAGCAGTAGATAGATGGGCAGGGTACTAACACACAATGTTTCTTGGCAGTTGGATCACCTCTTCAATGTACTCGAGCATCGAGCGAGCCTTCTTTACACACTCCTCCGTCTGATCATCATTGATGTGCCAATGTTAATGTGGTCAAATGATTTTTGATTTAAATTCAGAATAAAATTGCTTCAAGATACATTTATTTTAAAAAATATAAATTTCAATAAGTTAGACCTGAATATAGAATATTATTTGGTATTCTATGATGACAAGTGACCTTAAGATATCAGTTGCTTCCTAACCAAATCATATCATACAAAATAACTTCACTGCAATCATTACCTCAAACTCACCAAAACTACTACCCCAAGTACACCACAAACCCTTCCCCAAACACACCCCAACCCCACCTCTCCAAAGATAGTTAGTTGTCCTGTATGTTCATTAATATCAACATTGACCACTCCTGGAACCTTTCTTGCCTGCATCACATTGCTTCCATGTGCTCCTATTGCCAAGCCTATGTATGTGTTTTGTGGTGTTGTTGGGTGTTTTATTGTGGTATTGTTTGGTGTGATTATAATAAATTGAACTCTTTTGATGTTTAGATTTATTTTTGAAAGATTTAAATTTTCAAAAGAACTTCTTAGTTGAAACAAATATGCAATTAACTAATCAAATATTAAAATGAAGAATGAACCATTACCATTCTTATCCTTGCACCACCTTTCCTATCATTCTTGTCACATTCCTCTCACCCTATCCCACCATCACCATCAATCCATCCGTCTTACTACCATCATTAATACCTCCTTTTCCCATAATTCATTATCACCATTCTCACTGCCACCGCACGAACAACTCACCTATAAGGTCTTCAGGCACATTGAAGGTTTCAGAGTAAAAGTTTGGCGCATGTTTGGTTGTCTGGTGGTTAATGATGGTCATGAATGTATTTTGTTCAATTCATCGAAAAGGTTTATATTATAATGCTGTGATGCAATGTAAAAATTTATTTTTTAACCTCTCCTTAAATAAACATATAAACATCTACCAATTAACACAACCACTTCCTCTAACTCATCCTCTTACAACCACCACCCATTCCTACACCCCTCCCCAACCCACCTCAAGCTTCTTGGCTGCACTATGAGTCTTTTGTAATAGGAACGTCTTTTGCTTGAGACTTTTAAGGTGCATGTCGGACAGCAGGGTTGCCTTCTTTACCACCTCCTTGCTGCAAGACTGTTGGAAAAAGTGGTGATGGTGTTGGATAAACGTAGGATGACGTTGTCAATGGAAAAAGAGATTGTGTTGGAGAAGTGGTGTTGTTGGAAAAAGTTTGTGTTTCTGTGACTTTTAATTACTTTATTTAATGTAAGAACCTATAAATAATACAAACAAAAATAATCAAATGATGAATACACCAAATTTATTGATAAAGATTATATTTAAGTAATAAATACACCACAGATAAAGAATATATAATGACCAGCACAAAGAGTGACTTGGTTTCCTCATTGAAGTTCACATGAGAAGCCTTGCAAGCTTGCTTGAAGTCCCTATGTGAGCTTGAATTTCTGCAGCTGTGGTGGAGGTAAGATAGGGAATTGTTGGAGATGGATGTGGAATATCATGTGGATAGGTGGTGGTTTTTATCAGAGATATATGGATTAGCTTATACTATAATTGAATTAAAAAATTGATAACAAACATGGCATAAAGTTCCTCAGGGACGGGAATCACCAGACGATGGAAAGAGTCTGGTTCTAGTGGAGGGCTATAATTTTGAAATAATTATTATTTTAGCTATTCAGTTTATTTTTCAATCGATAATTTTTAAAAGTTTTTAAACTATGATGATTATAGATATTTAAATTATAGTGTTTAGTCTAATCAAAATACTTGAAAATATTGATAAAAAGTTTTATACAAACTTTGTGTTTTCAGGCCGTACAATATCTCTTTGAACAATTTCACTAGAAAGACTTTTAGTTATTTCTCCATTTTCACCTACCTTTTCCATTTCTGTTTCTACCACCAAAAAATCTCCCCTTACCATTTTTATTTGCCCAGTTATCCATCCCCAGCCATTTTCTTTTACTAAAAATTTTGATATCTGTAAAAATATTTAATAAACTTGAATGTCTTAAGAATATTTATCAAATGTTTTAAACTCACTTCAACTTTGTCTCCTTCTTGAAATTCCCGAGTCGCCTTCATAGGCAGACGAGCTTGGGAATATTTCACATGAATAGCCGGTCTTGAACTTGAAGATAATAATCATCATGTTATTATTTAACTGTATACCAAAACATTGTGGCAAGTTAACCAACTCAAAAATAAAAATTTTATAATGAATTTGAAACCTGTTGACGAATGTTACAAAGATTCCATCGGGTGTGATGTCGACAACTTGTGCCTTATTAGAAAATTTTAGTCACATTGATACATTGCGATTCAAGAGTTAAGTTTTAAATTTTTCATTCACTTAGAAACTAAAACCTAAAAGGATTTATGGTGCAAAAATATCAAATTAAATTAAAAACCTTCATATAATTAGTTTGATCCACTAAAACCTCGACGGTTAATTCGTCCTCCATTTTAGTTGAAGTTGCGATGGGCTAAACTGAAGAGTAAAGAATTTTTAACGGAAATGCCAAGAATATTTTCGTAAGGATCTTTCATTGTATAGTTTTATTAACCTCTCAAGTTTTTGTTATTGAAATGAACTTACAAAGTTTACATAACCAGAACTTTTGAATGATTTGAATAATGAAAATATGAAATATGTTATAAGCTTTCTACTGGTGGTACTTCAAAATACACAATAATAAGCTAATGTATAAAAATATAATGAAAGTAACTCAGATTTTAAAATATTTGTTCCGTTAAACTAATATGTGAAGAATTGTTACTATCTAAAACAACTGAAAAAAGAATGAACAAACGTTTCAAAAAAGTATTTCAATTTTTTTCAAATTTTTATAAAAATGAAGATTATTTCAAAAATATCTAAACAAAATAATAAAATTGCATAAACAACGCATTCATTTTATAAAAACATGCTCCAATTTTTTAATTAATATTCAATGTACAAATTTATTCAAACTAACTTTTTTCCATATCTAAATAATTTTTCGAATATAATAGCCGAATAAATAATTTTATTTGCTTTCAAAAATTTTTTGGCAATTTTTTAGTTCTAAAGTGCAAGCATTTTTTTTGTCACACTTATGAAAAAGAGAAAGGAGAGCGGAGGCAGGAAAGAATGCCGGGCACAATTGCCAGGGAGATCTTCTGGCGCAACCAGACTGCCTCCAAAGGGTCCCCAGTTGCCTTGAAAAGTTTTTTAAGGTTGAATTCTATCGTTTAACAAATCAAATAAAATGCCTAATTAGGAAAAAATATTGCACCACTAAAGAATAAATCACAAGTTTTATATAAATAATTAAAATTATTTAACTATAACCATTCAGTGAAAAGTCGTTAAAAGCTTTATAAAACAAACGCATTTCGGCT
Organism: Pterobdella sp. o SKG-2022; assembly: GCA_964035795.1. Classification (NCBI taxonomy): domain Eukaryota; kingdom Metazoa; phylum Annelida; class Clitellata; order Hirudinida; family Piscicolidae; genus Pterobdella; species Pterobdella occidentalis. The sequence goes on along the minus strand of OZ038326.1, from coordinate 4,641,586 downwards.
AGAATGTCTGTATGAAAATAAAATAGTTTTTTAGGCATAAAAACATTTTCAAAAATGGCATAAAAGAGATATGAAAAATATAACAATTAGGTCTGGCTCTTTAAATATAGCTATAATTATATAGTGATATGCTTTTATTTAAAATTTTCTGTTTTTTTCAAAATAATAATTGATTGAAGGAAGAAGACTAATTTAATAACACATAATAACAGATAATATTATATTATAATAGTTCTGAATTGAAATGAATTTAAAAATATATAGTAATATTTATAATTGAAATAATATAGTTTTTAACAATTTTTTCATCTTTTTTGAATCAACGGTCTATGGCGATTCCCGTTTAACGAGATGCTAAAAGACTGTAGTAATTATTGTTTTTTTTTGTTGTTATCTCTATGATTTTACCGCATCAAAAAGGAAATTTGTGAAAAAATCAAAATTTTGAATACATTAAATATTAGTATACAAAAGTGAAGGCAGCAGTAGACAATCTGACCTCTGACCCGACACTGATGACCTCATTCTAGGTTTTCACGCATCGATGATACCCACATTTCAGCCTGCTTTATGGCACTAGTTGTTGTGGTGAGGGTCTGCTGGTTAAGTGACTACAATCTGAAGCGTCTCTGAACGAGGCTCCAAATAAATTAAATTTACTTAGTGTTTTAGCATCAATTCGACTGTTGCTTATATTCTGTGGTTTTAGTTTATGTGAAGATTAAATAAGCCTAATGAACTAGGTGTACTTGAAGGCGGTTTGTTATTTTTTAAAATCTACTTTTTAATTGCCTGTTATTTTAAAACTCCTTACTGCCCGTTGATTTTTTTGTTGGAATAGAATTTAACAAAACGAAACTGAACCAATGTATGAACTATTTAATCAAAAAATTTATTTTTTCACAATTATCAAAAAATTATCTTAAATGAAATAAAGATGTTTCAATTTTTAATATCATTTCCACATCTAAAAAAATTGAATTTGAAAAAAAACAATTTTACACTTCACCAACTATCAACCCGTCTGAAACTGGAGTTGAGTTGTGTTTAATCCAGTCAAAACATCATCTAACTGCTAATAAAAATGTGCTTTGTACAAGCCATTAATCAATAAAAATTAACAAAAAGGAATATTTAAAATTTAAAATGCTCCTTGTAACAACACATTAGCAACAATGTAAAAAGATAACATAAACAAAGATGTTTAGACGCAGATAGCATGATTAGAACTTCAAAAACATGAATATTCATCAGTTACTATAAATATCCCCATTAACAATTCACAAATGACTAATTAAACGTATTTTAAATAGATTTTTAAAACAGAATGACGAGAAGAACATGGACTATTGATGAAAAAACGTGGAAGACAATCAGAAATGTAGAAGGGAATGTGTTACGATTGTCGTACTGTTGTCTCTTTAGCCACACTTTCACCCCTGTTATTCACACTATTAATCGAATAATTATTATTCTCCTCATTATTATTATTATTACTACTATTATTATTAGCATCTGCATCATTGTTATCTTGATTGCTGGACTTAATGAAATCTGCGATGTTGGGCGTGGTGGTGGTGGAGGGAGTGGTGTTGGCAGGTGTGCTCGACTTCTTCTTTTTTCGTTTGCTCGATATTCTGTGGCTATCTGCAATCAACACATAATAACAAGATTATTATAATTTATTCACATAATAAACCTTTACGTTATTGTCCAAACACTTTATACCAGCATCTCACGACCACTTCCCACCAACACCTCCCAACCACAACAACAACCATTATGACCAATACCATTAGTGTGATTAAGCCACACATGGAAGGTTTCCATCAAAAGTATGATTAATTCTTATTTATTTAATTATATCATATTGATATAACCAAACGAAATGCTTTATTGGGTTTGCTAATGTACGAAGCTTTTGGATTTACAGAACTTAACAAGTGAAAGACTTGATGAATTATTAAACTTATAAACATACCATAGTGCTGAGTTATATAATGTTGTTAGTAAGTTGATATTTAACCACATAAACGCTGTATCTGGAATATCATTGCCAAATCCCCAAAACATCAACACCTCCAACCACATCACACCAACATCTTCCAACCTCCTTCACCAACATCAACATCAACACGCACCTGGAGGAGAAATAAGTTTCTGCCACTTTTGGAAGAGTGTGGTTTTAAGACAGTCCCTAGGTGTCAGACCATATACCTTGTATCGAGACATCAGTTCTTGCATCGGCTCCAATATCACACACAACTGAATGGTGTAGTTTAATGGGTGGAGGTAGGCGGTGCGGTGGGTTGGAGGTAGTGTGGTGTAGTGAGTGATGGATGTATGAATAATATGGTGCTGGAAACGGTAAATGAAGAAACATCGCGAGTTGATTCAATCAATCAAGTCCTTTTTATAGCCTGTTTTCTTTTACCAAGGGTTGAGTAACAAAACAAAATGACCGTATATAAAAAAAGAGTCCCCTCATAGCCTGAAAACACAGACAAACGCCTCCTTCCCCCTCCCCAAAATTGATGGATACATACCCGCAAAAAGTTGAGGGTGTGGTTGGTGAGTCCCTTACGAGTGATGTTTATGTTGAGATGCTCTGACACCCCGGATTCTTGTTGCTGCTTGTAGGGGTATTACTCTATTCAGGTATTGGTGTATTTGTTGTTGCATTTACTCATTGTTGTATTTAGTTATTATTATGAGTGTTTATATTATTGAATATATTTTTATTATTATAATAGAAAATAAAACTAGATTTGAAAGCATAAATCTATCCATTCACTATCTTCATCATTTCATCATAGTCAGCATCTTTCCCTTTTCAAAGGGTCGCTGACTTCTCTTAATGATCTAATTCTATTTATCTATTCAATAACATTATTTTATACTTCTCTTATTTATTTAAGTTTGGCTCACGAAAAGCTGCACTTTCTTCAGTTTATAAATGTTTAAATTGAATCCTTTATTAAAAAGGGGTCACTGTCTTTTTTTCATAACCCAACCCTATCTATCGAGTCATCATTATTATCTTTATATCTTTTCATAATAATCATCTTTATATCAATTCATCAACATTATCCTCATAGACACCTGGAGGGCTATGATGGATCGAGGGATTAGCTCATAGTGGTGATGAATGGAGAAGTGCCAAAGTCGAATCCTCATCATCTCATCCATCCCCATCTCCAACAACAACCGTCCTTCCGTCAGCACCTGTGTGTGTGGGTGTTTGTAGTATCTAGCTATCTATCTCTTTATCCATCTATTTATCTACAGACACAACCCCACTTTGGTATAGAAGGGTCTGATGTGATGAGTCACCATGGACGCATGCTCACAATCCAACACCACACTTGAGTGGTTGTACACCTGACATAATAAGATAAATAATAAGAATAAAATATAAATATAAAAATATTGAAAATAACAATAATAAACATGATATTATTGAAAAAATAGTAATAAATTCATAAAAAATGCAAAAAACAACCTCTCCAATTTAAAAAAAAAACAACAACAAAAACAACCTTTTCCAACAACAACAATAACGAAAACCTCTTTGGAGTGTCTGAGGTGGAAGTACAAGTCAACAACACCACCCTCGAAAAGACTTTGGAAGAAGCGGGGGATCAGTGTGCGTCCTATGGCTGTGTGTGTATTTTTATTTATGTTTGTATGTTTATGAGTTTGTATGTATTTTCTACTACTACTAATAGTCCTACAACTAATACTAGTGCTACTAACAATACTACTATCACAACATGAACAACAAAAACACAATATTTCTTGAGATTGTTGTCGAGATAGAGGGTAAGGGTAAGTGTAGCAGAATCTTCAAAAAACTCCATAGCAAAAGTTTCCCACCATGTGTTGTCCACTTGCTGCCATTGTAGTGCAAATGATAATGATAAAATTAATTAATTTTAAAAATAGATTAAAAATTGAGAATAATTATCAAAAATATTATCATAACAATATTGGTTATTAGTAGTTATTGTAAGTAATTAAGTTTCTAGCTGGGGTTTCGGTTGCACAATCGATTGGTTTCGCAGGGAAATACTTGTTATTGTAAATGGAATAAATTTTTCCATTCTCAGCATCGTTAAATTATAATCAAAATATTGGGAATAAAATCAATGGTATCTTTCTATCATTTATAATAAAAAATATGAATATTTAATAATAAATAATAAAACAACAAATCCTGAATGCACCTGGTTCCATTGTCTCAGCCTCTTGTTCATCTCATATATGCGGGTGTCAGGCTGGCTCAATAGAGGGTATCTATGCCTAGGTTGTATTATAATTTCATTAAAAATATTGGTATCATTATTAAATTAAGTTATTCTTGGTGATTTAATATAGCCTGAAACAGTAGTAAGGAGAACAAAGTATTTGTTTAATTAATCCTATTATCACTTGATAATGTAAGATTTTCTTACGAAAAGCTTTGTGAATTGAATGAAATATTTTGTGTTTGTTTTTTTTAGTAAATATTATTATTTTTATTTTATTAATTTATTTTTATTATTTTTAAAAACTTATTGGTTGCTTCTCTATCCATTACTGTTTTATTTTTCCATGAAAAGAACAATAATAATAATAATTATTATTATTATTATTATTATTATTATTAATGACTATATGGGCTATAAAAAGGATTTGATTGATTGATTGATTGATGACTCACATATCTCGGTCCATCAGATGCATGATGGTCTGTTGAGAGGGCATCCTATTGAATCTGCAATCAACAAGCAATAACAAGAATAATAATTATAAAAATTAATAAAAAAAAATAAAAATAACAAAAATAGTAATGAGTGAAAATAGTGATGAGAATAATAATAAGAGTGATAATAGATATCAAAATTATGAAGTCATTAACAGTTATAATGAATTAAGTAATAAAGTTGATATGATAAAATACCCCTACCATACTATGATGATGCCAGTGATAATATAAAACAAAGATGGTGAGGTTGGTAGCATGAGAGGTACCTGTAATGATTGACTTGATGTGGTGCAAACGAGGAAAAGGTTGGTCTGACAGGGAAGTTTGAGTGGAATGCTGTTGACTGAAGTGGTTCAATACAATTCATTTGAATGTTTTTATATTATATATTCAATCAGTGTTTGAACGTATCATAGTTGACGATAGTTATAGGAATATGATTTATCTTCCACCATTCTCAGTTTTAACATAATTAAACTCAATACAAGCAAACATAATTAATATAAATAAACGCCAAAAAATGGCGATGTCATCTGCAGACCTGAAGATGCTGAGCCACAGGAGGGCTGCTTCCTCTGAAGACTGTGTCCAGTGTTACACCAGTTTCAAACGTAACATCAAAAGTTTTTTGTCATTAAAAACTTTGTTTCATTTAAAATATTGTTTTCAAAAGTCCGCCATCTAACTTTGTGATTATTTTCGTGCTTTTCCTTATGAAAACTTATCGCCGATTTTTTGTTTAAGTTTGATCTTTAATTTCATGATTTTGACATTTTTTTGTATTTTTTATGTAGAAATTAAGATTAATTTTGAAAATTATTTTTGTTTCTTAAAGAAAAAAATTAAATTTAATTATCTATAAAAATTTTAGATGCAATCAAAAATATTAATTTTTATGCAACTCATTTTTGAACGCTTAATTATTCAATTGAAAAAGATGAAAATGAAAATTTTTATTCAAACGAAAACAATGATCTTTTGGAAATTAAAGAATATTTCAACAAAGAATCACGTCAAAGCAATTTCCAAAACTATTGCAAAGAAATGCTTATACAATCTCAAGTATAAACCAATTAAAAATTTATAAATTAATTCTAAGTTCTAAAATGTCTGAAAACACATTACATCTTCAAATAAATAATTTCAGATATTTATAACAGCATTTAAAGCTTTTCTCAACGAAAATTACACCAAAAAATGTACGAGGCAGGTTAGCGAGACAAACAAGCAAATATTATTTAATAAGCTCGACAAAGTTTCCAGGGAATAGACCAAACTCTTTAGAAACTTCGAGAAATCCGATATACCATCCATCCCTACATCTTTCCACCACCCTCACCATCTCATCTTTTCTTAGATTTAGCTCTTCTGGGTTTGTTGATTTGAATTCGTGCAAAACCTTATATCTGTCAAATTTTTAAATTAATTCCTGAAAAAATTGCATAAATTTTGAAATATTATTAAGTTTAATTTCTATGAATTAATAATACATAAAAAATTGCGAACCTGGGATATACGATTGGCTTGACAATAGTGTCGACTTCTTGTTCCACATTCCTTCCTTGAAATTTTTGGCTTCCTTTTACAGACCCACCCAACATCTGGTTGGAATAGCGCTCAGCAGAGTGATGGGGTCGTTCCAGGGTGGCCACTTTAATGTTTCTAAACGGGGGATTACTCTGCCTCCTATGGTGCTCATAAAAGTCGTTAGGTCGGTGGTGTAGTGATGTCATACGCGCAGTGTTTTCATAATGCATGTAGTTTTTCTCCGAAGAAAAGTTTCCGTCTTCTTCTTCGATCAGAGCTGTGTTGTAGAATGATTGCTTTGAAGGATGGCCAGAGTAGTAGCGAGGGTTGCCACAGTACTTGACAGGGATGTGGTAGGTTCCTAGCTTTCTGGGGGTGGTGGAGTGAGACTGCGTACCCGGAGTGTACCCCTCCAAAATCGAGCCTCCAGTAGGAGTCGACACCCTCGAAAAGTTGAGTTCTGAAGGACAAGCCGAAGGGAAGTCCATCGAAAACATTGACGCTATTGAAGGAGATCTCCAACCTGAGTTCATTATGTATGCATCCGATAATTGTTTCTATGAATGTTCAAGTGGATGTGTGTATAACAATGCACGTGTATATATGGTTTTATTGCATTGTGAAGATTTGAAGAATTTTTGTATGCGAAGAAATGTTTGCAAAATAACACTTTGATCTAGTTTCTTCTGTTGAGTTCTCAACTATGTTAAATGAATCAAATTATTCTTGATATAGAAGAAAAAAATAAAGAAAAAGTTTTTTTTTCAATGCAATTCCACTGCATTGATTAGTAAGGATTTTCATGACAATTAAAATGGAAAACATTCTAACAATATCTAGCTATGTGATATCAATTAAGTTACTTGGAACTTTAAAAATATCTTCAGAGGTTGCAGTAGTACTATTAATACCATTATCAAAATATAGTACTGATGACAACTATAAAATCATTATTATTCTTATTATTATTATTGTTGTTGTTATTATTATTGTTACTAGTATTAATATTATTGATTTAATTATTGATAATATTTTGTCACTATAATAATTCATATTATTTTTTTTATTATCATTTATATGATGATTATTAGTATTTTCACCCCTATAAAAATTAATATTGTTTTTTTTAAACTATTTAAAGGACAAAAACGATAGAAAAAGGTTGAAAGATTTAGGTTCAGCTAGAAACTTAAACAACATTTGATATTATATAAAAATAATAAAAAAAATAAATTATTACTTTTGTTATTATTTTTATTTTTGTTGTTTCTGCTGTTATAATTATTATTTTTGTTGTTATTGTGAAACACCAATTATTATTTTTTAATTGTTATTGATATTATTAAAAAAATATACTCTTGATTATGATATTTTATCTTTAAAAGACTCCGAGAATATTTCACCCCATCTTTTTCGAATCAATGGTGTTATAAAAAATATAGAAAAATAAACGAAAAAATAATAATATACAAACAACATCAATAATAAAAAAACAAATTATGTGGCGTTTCATATTTCGCTAAAAATCAATACTGACTCATGTCTCATGGTGAGGTCTAGTAATCGAAAATTAACAATTTTTTGAAAATACTTTTATTTTATAAATTTTTTGTTCGAACGCTTACATTAAAATACGTTTTTTAAAATTATCTTAAAAAAATCTATATTAAAAATTGATCAACTTAAAATTTAAAAAAATAACTCAAAAATCAACAGCATTAATATAACAACAAAAAAATCAACAAAAAAAAGTTGAAAACAACAATACAAAGTTACCATCATTAAAACAACAACAACATCGCAGAAACAACTGATGTTTGCAAGCAAGTATTTCAATGCAGACTCTTATATTTAGTGCACAGATTTTTAAAGATGTTTCAAACCAGGGTTCGTGTTTTTCGTTATTTCATTATTTGTAGATCAGTTCAAATTTTCATCACAGGCTAAGTTTACGCTATGCTTTAAATTACTATCATCCACAAACTTTTTCTAGAAGTTAACCAACATTTTCTCTATATATTTCTGCCCACCTCCACTATTCAACAGAATTTTACTCTTATCATGTGCAATTACATAACACTACAACATTACATGAAAGATACCACTACGATTAAATTAAATATTAAATACCAATAGAATGAAATATAAAAACACTAAATTAAATATACAATATGTCCCCACATTCATCAACCCAAACATCAACCACCCCAATCAACCTGGGTTAGGTGTGTTGACGGGGGACATACAAGGAGTTGGTAAAGGCGTGTTTGGTTCTCTAATGGGCATTACATAACTTGTTGGAAAAATGCCCCTTCTCTTCCCAAACCTTCCTTCGTACCAGTTATCGTCTATCTTTCTTATCAAAGTCACTATGTAGCCCTGTGTGGTGGTGAAGTGCAGTGTGGTGTGGTGTAGAAGGCAGTGTGGTGGTGTGGTAGGTAGCATGAGGATGTGGTGGAATACAATGTGGCGCTGGTGTAGTGAAGATTGTGTAATGCGGAAGTAGTGTGGTGGAGGTAGTGTATTGTAGTGATGTAGTGTGGTGGTGGTGTGGTGTAATGTGATTATGTGATTCAGTAGATAATATGATGGAAACTTAATTAAGCCACGATAGACGAATGCATACACTCCAAAGAGAAAAACCTGCTTTAGAGGAAGCTCCAGAGGAGATCTGGGATGAAAGTCATACAAGACAGTAGCAGATCCTTCCCTCAACCTCGCCATCGCCTCCACCTCCTCCAGTGACTCTATCACCTATTTTGGTTCAATGGTGTTTATTGGCTTTATTTTTGGTTTATTTGCTTGTCTTAGGTTATTTATTCGTTTAGGTTTAATTAGAGTAGGTATTTTAGTAAAATATGCATGTAACATATTTCTTGTGAATCTTTGAATTATTCATTTATTTAATATTATATATTTATATAGGTTCAATTGAAATTATATATTTAACTATTTATGGATATAAAACTCCTCCCACCTCAACATAAGAAATAGGAAAAATGCCCTTCATATTGTGATGTTCTCCTTCGACCCAGTTTCTGTCCACCTGTCAATCATCAAAGTCATCATCAATTGTCCAATAGGCTGTAATTAGGTCTGACCAATGACCACTAAACTCATGGCTTAATGCTTATATTTCATTTTTATTAATTAAATCATTAACTTGTTTGAAATGAAAACTAACTTTTCTTAGCAAAAACACAACGTCTCCTTTTCTAAGAGACAATTCACTGCAAAAAAATCAAGATAATTTGAAAAAAAAGTAATAAATTGAAGTTATTAAAAATATAAACAAATAAAAAAAATTAATATAATGAAATTCATATTACAAAATAAATGAAATAGTCAAAAAAATAATAAATGATTCATAACAACAACAACAAATTATTATTATTATTATTATTCATAATACTGACAAAAATTTAAAGCAGATTAAAATAATTTTTCTTGAATAGATTCCTTAAGGTTATCCAAACATTATTTTCGGTATATGTATTAAGTTAATAATGGAGAACACCATTCTAATCATTTTGTTGGAAGTTTTTGAGAGTTATAAAATGGTTGTCATTAGTCATAAATCAATATCCGATAGGGAATGAAAACAAGTAGGACGTAGTGGAAAAATGCAGAAACTTAAAGATACTATATCTTGGTAGAATCAAAGATAGTTGGTCTTTGCAAAAGTCAATGAGTTTGAAAGTAGTCTTTTAATGCTGAATATAAACAGAGAAGGAATAAAAAAAGAAACTAAATAAAATCAATAAAAAAAAATCAATAAACTAAAACATTAAACTGAAATAAAACAATAATACCAAAATGTAATAACAGAACTAATAATTCCAACAAAATGAATAGCAATAAGGAGAACAATAACAATAAAAATATAAAAAATAGTGAGAATAAGAATAATAACAACAACAATAATAAAAATAATAATCATACACGGGTTTTCTGGCCCTAAAGTTATGTATCACTCTGGCTTTCCCCCTGTATTTGGTGAAGTTTGTTCTTGAGGGCTGCTCCAGGTGCTCATTCATATTCATGAACTCTTCTTGTTGGCTATAAATAGATTTATGAATATTTATTATGATATTTTTGGTTTTAACTTTTATAGTTTCTTTATTTTGTTATGAAAACATCTCATTAATATTTTATTAATATTTTTTTGTATTATTAATGATGATAATTTCAATGTTTCATTATCATTTTATTATTTTCTTATGCTATTATTTATATTATTAAACAGTCACCTGAAGTCTTGCCTCCTTGCCTGATGTATCTCTTTTATGTGCAGTCTTTGTCTCTCCATCTCTTCTAGGTCATCCTACCATTTGTTATGAAATTTTTTCATTATTCCAATTTTTATCTATAATTTCCTTATTTTTGTTGTTTTTCACTTATATTATTGCAATATTACTTTGATAAGCATTTATTTATTATCAGGATTATTCTTTTATTCTCATTATTATAGAAATCAAGTCTTGACCAAATTTTGCCCAATAAAATTTGTCCGTTGTATTTATATTTTTATATTACGGGTTTCATATAGTTTTATTATCATTATCATTATAAAATTATAGTTATCATTACCAAAAAATTAATTAATCTTATTAATGTTAACACCACTAATGACCCAATATTAGTAAAATTACCATTACCCTTACCAAAAAAACCTAGTAATCTTGCCCTCATTAATACCTTATATTACTGTTATCAATACCTGAATAAAATTGATTTCATGGTTAAAACAACCAGAAAAATCAATCCTATCTTTTTTAACACAATAAACCAGTCTCATCATTTTAACCTCATAAACCCCTCTCACTTCTCTAGACACCACCACACCACCACACCACCACTCCACACTCCACACCATCACACCACTCCACAATCCACCACACCACACACCACTCTGTAGCCAGCAAACTGTTCATCTTCATTGTTAAACCTCCGTTCAGCATACACCCCATCCATCACATCACCCCATTGCAGTGGGTTTGTGAAAGAATTTTCTGAAGCGCTTTTATTCATATGTAGTTTAGCTTTTAGTTCTTCCATCATATCATTTGACTGCATGTTAGTCTCTTCTCTGGGTGTTGGTGGGTTATAGGTTATGTGTATATGGTTGTTGGTGGTTGTCAGTTTGGACAGATATACATAATGCTAATTTTTACAACACTGAAGTAATATCTATGAAATATTACAAATGCCAATTCTTCAGTTTGTATCACACTAAAAAAACAAATATATAAAACTATAATTAAAATCGCTATATTTTTGATACTTCAATCAAATACAAGTTATATAGAATATAATATAATTTTGTAATTGACGTGTTATTAGCCCCCCACTATACCTAACTTGTCTGTCAGCCAAATGCTTTGAGTCTAGGGGGTCGTGTGACGTTATTGATGACATAATAGTAATAAAACAACAATGAAAATAAAAACAACCACAATTTAGTAATTATAAAAAGAACAATGAAAAATTCCAAAAGTTGGAAATCGTATTTTATGTCATTATATTGGGTTGAACTTCTAAGATGAAAATGAACTTATAAATGAATAAGCTAAAATAATCAAAACTCAAATCTTTTTTGCATTAATAAATTTATTCAAAATTTCACCTAATCAACATTTAATTTATGAAATCGGTTTCAATCATACTAAAACAAACACTTGCTAACCTAGATCAGAAGAAAAGTAAAAGCCCTTATTACTACTCGACTCAAATTGTTGGAGGGTATCATCATAAGGCAAATCAGCTTTCTTGCGGGCTGGAATCTGCTCGTAAAGACCATCATTTGGACTGGTTTGGTGGAAAGGTTGAGAGGGTGAAGTGGATAAATGTGTGTTGTTCGTGGTGGGTGGCTGGACTGTTGCAATGTTGCTTTGTGCTGTGTACTCGTGTACTTCCGGATAGGGTTGGGCGTCTACGAAAATTGTAGTGTTTTCTAATTGGTTTTGTAGTTGGTTTAGTTGCTCGTTATGTGTTTGTTGGAAGTGTAGTTGTTGATGTTGTTGATGGTTGAGCTGTTGATGTTGTTGGTGGTTGAGTTGTTGTTGGTTGAATTGTTGTTGATCTATTTGTTGGTTTTGTTGTAGCAACAACAACTTTTGGTGTTCTAGTTTTTGTAACATTAACCGTTCTTTTTGTAATCGTTCTTGTAGAAGTTGCTGTTCATTTTGTTGTTGGAGTAACATCTGTTGTTCGTGTTGTTGTTGTTGAATTTGTTGTTGAATTTTTTGTTCATGTTGTTGCTGTTGAAGAAATATTTTTTGTTCGTGTTGTTGTTGGATTTGTTGTTGAATTTGTTGTTCATGTTGTTGTCGTTTTTGTTGTTCATACATTAATTGTTTTTGTCTTTCTTCTTCCTGTTGTTGTTGTTTCAATAATACCTGCGGTTGGTCATATAATAATTGCTTTTGTCTTTCTTCTTCTTCCTGTTGTTGTAGCTGTTGATGATGTAGTTGTTTTTGGATGTATTCTTTTTGATTTTTAAAGTGGTGTTCATTGTATTTTTCTTGTTGACTAGATTGTTGTTGTTGATGTTGTTGGATGTATTCATTTTGTGGTTGGCGTTGTTGCTGTTGATGCTGGTTGTAATGTTGTTGTTGGTTATATTCTAGCTGTTGATTAAGTTCTTGTTGTTTTTGTTGATGACTGTATTGCTGTAGATTGTATTCTTCTTGTTGTTTATACTGATTATACTGATGTTTTTGTTGTAATTGGTTTTGTTGTTGTACGTAATTTTTTTGTTGCATAAGATCTTTTTGAATATTATCTTGGTTTTGATGAGAAGTGTCTGTTTCAGGCATGGTGCTTTCAAACTGCACCACACTAATGTATGAAGGGGGTTTGACAGTTGGATTCCCAAACTTGTCTGTGAAACTCTGATTCGAATGCTTTTGGTTGGCATTTTCTTGAACTTTTTTGGTGAAAACATCTTCGACCCAATAACATGGCCCAACATCGACTTCTGATCTGATCATGGTGTTATTGAAAGCTTTGAAGTCGTTAAAAGTACCCACCAAATCTTCAGATGGGCGTTTCAGTATGTGGTGGGTTTCATGTTGGGTCGCTCTTGAAAGCTCCTTGCTTGGGTTTACCACATTGACTAGTTTTGGGTCTTTTTTAGTGTCTTCTATGTGCCGAGGTTCTGGGTAGATGTATTTTGGTTTTTCTCGTTCTATGTAGTTGGTGAGTTCTGTTTGTTCATATAATTCTGTTGGAGATAAGATGGAGGAGACGCCAGAGTCTGGAGATTTGATGTTTTGACCTGCTTCATGACTGCGTGCATTGATACTATACAGTACTAAAGACTCATTAGCTTTGGATTTATTTGTGAGTTTTCCAATGTGTTGATGGTTCAAAAGAATCCCATCACTTGAAATATTCCTGTTTGAAGCTTGAATAGAAGCTGGGTCGTTAGGGGGATAAATCATATCTTGAGTGTTGGCTGCTGTTTTGTTATGTTGCTTGAATGCCGATGAAGGATCTTCTTTTAAATCTCTGTTCGCACTTACATTTGAATCTATGAATACAACTTTTTTCGTATCGTTTGATTCATCTTTTTCTTTAACTTCTTGTAAATCTTTTATATTCAAAAGTGCAGTATTTGATAAAATTCCTGTATTTGTTGATAAACCGTTATCGGTTTTATATTCAGTTGTAACGCTCTTATTTATAATGGTATCTTCTCTATCTGGTGAGTTTTTGGTTCTTCTGGGCGGTACTAATGGCTCATTATTGCTCACAACCAGCGCACTTGGAGTAGGTGGAGATACCTGTGTGTAAGGTGACTGTGTTTGAAGGTACCCAGTTGAAGTATTTTTCTGAGTTTCTACTTGTTTTTCAAAGTTCACAACTCTATCAACGTTTTCTTCAGTTATGGTTATAGCGTCTTCACTACGACTATCAACTTCTTGTGTTTTATTCTTTTCTATTTGCATCGATTTACTTTCTTGACTAAAAACTTGGTTTCCAGCACAAACAACTTCTTTAGAGTTTAAAATCACTGATTTTTGAACTGAACTCACATTTTCTACCTGTTTCTCTGTATATTCTGTTGAAGTTTTATATTGTTTTTGAGAGCTTTCTATATTGAGTGGAGTTGAAGCTGTCGTTGATATTTCAATTGCTTTATTATTGTTACTATTTTTACTAACTGTTATCACATCGAGTTGTTTGTTTTCGGAGTAGTTCAAAATAGAAGCGGTACGAGGGGGTTTGGCTTGGTCTGCAGTGGTGATGTTGAGGATTTTGAGGTTGGGGGATATGTTGACGATGGTCTTGGATGGGACAGTAGTGGAATCTTGAGAGTTGACGACATTGAGGGAGATGGGGACTGATGCGGTGGCATGAGTGGCTTCAGAAATAGGTTCAGAGGGAGCTTCTTGATTGAATGCGTTGTTGGGTGATGTCATTGTGACGTCAATTTCCGGTTCCAAAGAAGACCTTTTATGTTTGAAAATCTTCATACACGACGATAAGCGATTGCTTTTTTTGAGGGTGTTTTGAGAAGAAGAAAGAACGTTGCTGGAAAGGTGAACGATTAGCGAAGAAGACCTACCATCGGCTCTGTTGAAAGTCCCCTTGCGACAGTGGTCTTGGGAGCGGGATCTGAAGAGGCGATGCATGAACGACCCACAACTGCGCTTCTTACCTCTCTTCAATTGCTCATCTGTCGAAGTAGGCTTGGAGTAGTTGGTTCCTATGGAGTCTGCAGGGATGAGTGGTTGAGACTGCTTGAGTTGGGTTGAAAGGTTTTAATATGAAAATATCATGAAATTTAACATGAAGTCGTTGTTAATTAGAATGATTAAACAGGTCTGAAAAGTCGCAAGAGTTGTTGATAAGGCTACAAAGAAACTCTAGAATTTAGAAAATTTGTCACTTGAGCTGTTACTAACAACAGAACATCTTGCAAATAACTCCCCATACTATCATCCCACACTTAAATTCAGTATAAATAGATGGAGTAGATAAACACAGACAAATTAGAAGTAGGTAATTTAGCATGTTTTTTGAATTGAGATATCCTCGAAGTAGGTGTTTCAGTTCTAGAAGCTTCAAGTGTTTTCACTTAAATATTTGAAGATAAGTCTCAATATAAACTGTAATTTAGTGGAATGTTTTTCAAAGTTCCTGATTAAATGCTTTAAATACTTTTAAAATTTTTTTTCTTCACCTTTTGATTCTTGGGAGGGTCTTTTTATTGGCAAATTGTCTCTGGAATTAGGATAATTATTTATGGGTCAATAAAAAAAAATTTCGATTCAAGCACAATTGTTCTTGTTACAATGAAAAATTTTTGATATATTGACTATCAAAATGATAATTCCAATAAATTGTCTCTGAAGGTGGAAACATTATAATTAAATTATAAAAAATTAACTAAATAATTTAATTCAATAATACAAACTCCATATAAAACAAAAAAAAAAAATTAAAAAATGAATGAATATCAGTTAAAACAGATGATTGAATATGGTCTTTTTAAACAATGCTACGGCCTTCACCGCTCAAAAAGGTTTCGTATCTAATTGAACTCACTTCAATGTATAAATTCATTAGACATATATTATACAAACCAAAACTCATAATAATAATCATGTTAATAAAAACTATATTTCATGCTTAAGCTTGTAACGTGTTAAAACAACGTAAAATTGATGATAATCTCAATTTAACTGTATATATTATTGATTAAAAGCCCAAAAAACCCATAATAGAATACAAGAACTCCCACATTGATAACCTAAAAACAGCCAAACTTGATAATAACATACGAAAAAATACAGTAATATCAACATAAAACACCGATACTCAAGAGAATGATGGTCACGAAAAACTTCTAATGGACCTCAAGAGGCTTTTATGAGTATGCTATTGATTTTATTGTTGTGTATGTGTTACTAATTGTATAATGTTTTTTTTGTTTTCTTATTCAAAGAAGTTTTGTGATTGATTTATTTTTTAATGTAATGTGATGCGGTATCTATAAAGCGCTTTTTCTTATAGATCAAAGCCCTTGCTTCAAATTTATTTTAGTGAAAACACACTGTGGAACAAGTGCTAATTGTCGGCCCACGCGGGATCGAACCCAGTAACTTTAGTTAATTAGTCTAATGCTTAACCATTGAGCTATAGGGGCCAACAACAATAAAATTTATCTAAAAAGTGTTTACAAGAGCTTGAAAATTCTTTTAAAAATTTTAAATTACGATCCAATAATGAGAAAACCAACATGAATAATAAAAAACCGGAATAATTGAAAAAATTTTAAATATTTTTAAAAAATATTGAAAAATTTGAATTATATAAAAAAACATAAATAAATAATAAATGAGAAAATATTATGAAATTGAAACAAAAAAGTACTAAAAAACAATAAAAATATAAAAAATTGAAATAAAAACATCCCAAGCATCCAACCTCTTAATTTGCAGCCTAATCTTGCCTTTCTTCGTTTCAATCATCTCTTCAACTTGTCTCACAGGTATGTTGCTCACCTTTTTTCCATCCACCATGTCCAACACATCACCCACCTTCAAACCACATACGTCCGATAAGCTTCCTGGTTCCACCTAGGGTTATCGTGGGTTGTTGTTTTTTTGTGGTTTGTAAGTAGGGTAATCTTGTCGTGTTGGCCTTGTTGTGTTTGTTGTTATGAGGTTGTGTTGGCGGGATGTTGTAGTTGTTGTGGTTGTTGTTATAAGATTGTGTTGTTGGGGTGTTGTAGTTGTTGTGGTTGTTGTTATGAGATTGTGTTGTTGGGGTGTTGTAGTTGTTGTGGTTGTTGTTATGAGATTGTGTTGTTGGGGTGTTGTAGCTGTTGTGTTTATGTAGGATTATGTTTTTGTAATGTGTTTTTTCAGTGTTTCAGTTGTAGCAGTAGTTATTATAGTACTGTATCATATTTTGTTTTAATATTTCAATTGAAACACAAACACATCATAACATTCCCACGGTTCGAGAAAATTTCAATAACATGAACTACTATTTAAAGAAGTGCGTTTGAAGGATGTGATGTAGGAAGATGTTAGTTTTGTATTGATTACATGTCAACATGTTTGAGATAACGGAGAAAAGAATGAAGAAAGTGAAGGAGATAATTGAGATAAGAAAAATAAAATAAAAATATAACGATAAAAGTGAGATGGCGAAGTAATAAAAAAAATGGAAAACGGATCTTCACCTGGTCAGTTATCTGATTAAACATCAAACAATCATAATGCTTGTATATTATTTTTTATTGCTTTTATTATTATTTCTATTATTTTTATTATCATTACTTTTATTATTGATATTATGCTTTTTATCAATTTGAAAAAAAGTCATTATATTACATTGCTTTTTAATTTTTTCTAGGCGTTGCTTTAGTTAGTTTTTATTATAGTTCTTATTTTATTATTGTCTTTATTCTTTAATCTTTTAATAGTTATTATTATTTTTGTTTTTTTCATTTACACTTTTATTATTGTTATTATTGTTATTATTGTTATTATTGTTATTGTTCCCTTATTATTTTATTTATTATTTTTCAAAATCTTATTGGGCTTCTTAGAACTTATGCATGCCTAACAAAGTACATCATCATCATCATCATCATCATCATCACCACCATCATCATCATCATCACCACCATCATCATCATCCTCGTCATCATCATCATCATCATCATCATCATTCTCGTCATCATCATCATCATCATCATCGTCATCATGTTTTTTTTTCTTCTTTTTTTTCTCTTTCTTCTTCTTTTTCGTTCTTCTTCTTCACCTTTATCATCTTTATAGCATCCTTTCATAACTATATCACATCGTTCTAAGTTCATCACATCTACGCACACACACCTTATCATCTTAAACACACAAACATACACACTTATTAATAAACATGTAGAAATATAAAAACAAACGAAGAAACATGCATACATAAAAAGATAAATACCAACGAAAATGAAAAATAATTTTAACAAATAGGTTTAAACAGATACATAATAAAATGAATATCCTCACATGCTTATAAACACACATTCCCACTTATACACACAAACATGCTAATAACAAAACATACCTGCAAGAAGCCATAAAAAAACATACAAAACATACATCCAAGCGCACATACATAAAAAACACATAAAAACAAAAAAAACATGGAAGAATATAAAATTAATTTTTATACAAAAATGTAAAAACAAAAATAAAACTGATTATACCTGAGAAATATTAACAGTGAATATATAATAAAAATATTGACGGTAAATTCTTCTTGGAGCTATTAATAGTAAAAATATATATATATAGATATTAATAGTAAATACATATATATAAAGATATTAATACTAAATATATATAGAAATAGTAATAAATATATTTAAAGATACGAACACATGGTGGAAATACAAAAAGTGAATATATGATTTAGATGTTGAGAGGAATATAGAATAAGGTACGAGAACCCACGTGAGTATAACCTACAGCTACCTTGCAAATTAAACATGATGAAGAAGAGGATGATGAAAAGGATGTTGATGGTGATGATGATGATGGTGAAGATGGGGATGATGGTGATGATGATGATGATGATGAGAAAAAAAAGAAAAAGAAAGAAGAGGGGATTAAAAAGAAGATAATGAGAAAAAAGGTAATATAAGAACTCAAACAATGATTTCAATTGTGTTTGAACAATATGCATAACAAAATGTTGTTGAGAGAGTCAGAAATGCTGTTACAAAACAGGTTAATAAAAGTTTGACACAGATTCTAAATTTAGAAACTGAATGAACAATAATAATAATTTGTACTGCAATAATAAAAACAACAATAGTATAACCAATAATAATAGCAAAAATGATCATAATATTGACAAAAACAATAAATAAGCAAAATTAACAATAATGGACATACTAACAACAAAAATAGTTTTAACAACAACAATATCCACAAAAAAAATAATAAAAGCAAAAATATTAATAATAGATACTGGATTTAAAAGCCAATTTCGAATGTTTCACTTATATAAACGAGTACACAAATGCGTTTTGAGTCTTTCTAATGTATAACTGTGGGACCTGTATCATGTACGTTTGTCAATAACTTCAATATAATGATGATAATGAAAGTGATAATAACAATAATAAAAGTAATAGTAGTAATAATAATAAAAAAAATAAAAATAATAAAAATAATAATAATAATAATAATGATAATAATAATAATAGCAATTGTAATAATAATAGTAATAATTGTTATAATAGTGATAATAATAAGAATAATAAAAGTAAAATATAAAATAATAAGAATAAACAGAATAATAAAAATGATATCTTTGATAAAATACTAATGTTTCATGGTGAGGTGCAACTTATCGAAATTTATAAACTCAAAATATATATCTATCAAACTGTTTATATTAAAATTAAATTCAAGAAAAAATTGTGCAAAAATAGATAAAGTGTTTTTGCTGGGCATTATCATTAATAGCATTATAGCAATGCAAAATACATTAAAATGCATATAAATACATCAATTAGCCAATAATAAATGCACTAAACACAAACACAGGCTTTATTTGACGAATTTATATCTAAAGAGAGTTTTGGTAAGTAGAGCTATCAAAAGCTGAAAATAAAAAATAAATAAACTGATAAGTAAATAAATAAATAAATAATAGAAATAATAATAAAGATAAAAATTAAAAAAAATAATAAAAATAATAATGTTAATGATGTTATTTTTATTATGATAGTCGTTTTTATGTTTGCCTTGAATTAAATTTATTAAATTAACTTTTAAAAAAATTATTTAATAAATTTTAAATAGTTAATTTTTAAACATTTTTAATAAAAAATTCAATGTATTTCAAAGGACTCTGCTCAAAACTCCTTGGTGATAACGTGAAATTTTTGTTATAATTATAAAAACTACAAAAAAACAATAATTATGAATTAGTTCGGCCTCATTATAAAACATCAGTAATTTTAAGAAGCTATTAGCTTTTGTATGGTTTTTGATGACATGTTAAACACGGGTTTCATCGATTTATGACTAACTGGAATTTAAGTACAATGACTTGGCTTATTGCTACTAATGAATTATGATACGATTTTAATTACCAAAAGACTTAATTGGATATGAACTGTTCCCATGTTCTGTTAAGAAATTTTTCATGAATTCTGGAATATATTTTAGGAAATTCAAAATTACATTCTACTTGAAGTTTCACTGGTTAATAATATTAAGTATGCTAACATTGAAAGATATGAGTGGTTATATTAGATACATGGATAAAAATGTGGAAGAAAAAAAAATCTGAGTTTTCTCAGTGGAAAAAAGCTATAAAAAGGGAAAACAAATAATATCAATAAAAAACTCATGAAAAGCAAAAATGATATCAATAAAAATAAAGTAATGGAACTTAAAAAAATAAAAAAGAAATAATAATAATAATAATAATAGACATAAAACAAAAAGAAAAAAATGAGAATTGGATAAATAATATAAACAAATTAATAAAAAAAAAATAAAAATAAAAAAAGTGAAAGGGAGAGAAGCAGCGATCTTGCTGAGTGGATATATATGGGAAATTATAACAACAATAATAACAATAATAAGCATAATAAAAATAATATAACTAATAATAAAAACCATCAGAAAAACAACAATGAGAAAAAGAAAAACAAGGGTAGTAGTGAAAAAAAAGCATGAACAGAAAAATAAGATAAATTAAAGAAGAATTTTGAAAAAATGCTTGAATCTACTATCATAGCCATGCTAGTAGAAAAATAAAAGAGGTAAAAAACTCAAAAAATAAATGTGAATTTAAACTCAAAAAAATATTTATTCTTATATATGGCTCTAATGAATATTCATCTTACTATAATTAAATGAACTAATTATCGGCCAATAACATCTCGTACACTTTTAGCGGTTGAACTACATAACATCAAATCATTATTATTATTGTCATTTTTATTATTTCTGTTATTGATATTATTATTTTTTTTATTAATTGAGTCTTATAAACGTTGTTTTTCCATTGTTGTTTGTATTATTACTATGATCATCTTAAAAGATGGAAAAATGGGGACTTAGCTAAAGTTCACAATGAAACAATTGAAAACAAAAAACAAAATTAGTGAAAAAGCTGTTATAAAAATAATAATAATAAAATAAAAAAAAATTAAAAATATAAGAAAAATAATTATGGCAGTTAAAGAATTATAATAATGATAATAATACTAGCAAAAATAATAGTAACAATAAGAATAAAAAGAATAATAACAACAATTATAATAAACTAATGGAATTTATGGGACTAACAAATTCTAGAGGATCTTCTGAAGATAAACATGACTTCAACAAAGAGGCGAAGAGCAAGGTAGGCGTTGAGAAGAAGGTAGATAAGTAGGAAGATATAAAAGAGGAAATAAATAACTAGGTAGGTGAACAAATTAGTAGATAGTCTGAGAAGGTATAGAGGTAGATAGATATAATATAGATAGAAACAATATAGTAGGATAGGTAAATGGATAGGTAGATAGAAAGATAGATAGATAGATAGATAGATAGATAGATAGATAGATAGATAGATAGATAGATAGATAGATAGATAGATAGATAGATAGATAGATAGATAGATAGATAGATAGATAGATAGATAGATAGATAGATAGATAGATAGATAGATAGATAGATAGATAGATAGATAGATAGATAGATAGATAGATAGATAGATAGATAGATAGATAGATAGATAGATAGATAGATAGATAGATAGATAGATAGATAGATAGATAGATAGATAGATAGATAGATAGATAGATAGATAGATAGATAGATAGATAGATAGATAGATAGATAGATAGATAGATAGATAGATAGATAGATAGATAGATAGATAGATAGATAGATAGATAGATAGATAGATAGATAGATAGATAGATAGATAGATAGATAGATAGATAGATAGCTATAGAGAAATAAGTGGATGAATAAATTAGATAGGTAGAAAAATAAGTTGATGAATAGATGGCTAGATAAAACAAAGAACAAAAAGTGATGAGTGATATTTAAATTAGTTTCGAGGTTCTTTGTTTTTTGAAGTTGAAAACTTACATAAACAGGAAAATTTATGTGATGTATAAATTGAGAAAAATATTAGTAAATATCAATAAAATAATATCATAATAAAATCATAAAATAAATAAATACAACATAAAAAATGATTAAAAACCGTAAATAGTACCAAAATAATGCATAAATTAACTAAGGTCAACTTTTGAAGTCAAAATTATTTTCAAAACTTCTTCTGTATTTATTAATAATATTCTTATTCTTCTTACTTTATTAGTTTTCTTATTATTATTATTATTATTATTATTATTATTGTTGTTATGTTTTTTATCAAAACTATTGTTGTTTTTATCAGACCTTTTACAACTATTTAATCATTATTACTGAACCACTGAACCCTTATATTATTTCATTCAAATAGTACGAAGCCTTCCAGTGTAACGTTTCCACCTAATTGAAAGTTTTGCACTGTTAACAAAAAACTTTTTAATTTTTGATAAAAACAAAATTATATTTTATTAATTAACTATTTATTTCTTTGGTTGGATAATGAATTCTTTCTCATTATTGCAATACTTTTGCTTTTTTTTTGTTTTTGAGCAACCTATTTTGAAATCTCTCAAAACAAAATATCCTTGCGCCTAGGGTTTTCCAATTCTAATAAAAATAATAATAACAAGAAAATATAAAGAAAAATAATAAAAATAATAATAATAAATCTATTTCTCAAATAATTAACTATTTTAATTGATTTTATTTGATTATTCTAGAATATTCGTCTTTATCAAGCCATTATATAGGAGTACATTAACTTTGGGCGTGAACAATACTTATAATGGAATTTGATTGATGGGTGTGGAAGCAAATGAATTCAAAACAACGATGATGTATAGTTTGATATTGATGATGTAAGCTGCTCGTTGAGCTTATCAACAGAATTTGAAGGCTTAAACAAATTCAAATGGCGATAATAAATAGTTTTGATAATAGTAATAATAAATTTTTAAACTAATAATTGCAAGAAGTAATAATAAAAATAATAATTAAATTAGTAATATCAATAATAAAGATAATAACATCAGTATTATTGTTGATTGAAGTTTAAAATAAAAATAATGAAAAGATTATTATTTTTATTATGAAGAACATTATCACACCGAAGCGATGGTAGGGAGATTGTTGTAGGCGTGAAGACGGATACCAATGTTGTCTAGGTTGTTGTTGTTGTTGTTTCGCATAATGACGTTGATGAAAGTGCTCTTTAACTTCTCTGACGTCATCTTTGTGTTATTTTATGCTATGGTGTTTGTTGTGGGTTGTTGTGATTGTTTTTTTTTTGGTTTAGTTGTTTTAGTTGTGGCTATTTCAAGTTTTTAAGGATTAGACGAAAAAACTAACTGAAAAATGAGGTTAAATACAAAAACAACAACAATAATAATAACTGTTCCAAAAACATTAATTGAAAAAATTAGTAGAGCACGATAAAAAACTATGGAGATAAAAATATACATAAAAAACAAAAAAAACAGCAAAGAAGAAGTAATGTGAACAAAATAGTGATTTAAAAGTTTAAAAGTTGATAAAAGTCAAGGTAACGCCATTTTGCTGACGTCATCTTAATGATTCTAATGCATTTAATTATTTAGCGCTACAAAAATCAATAATCCATTATGAAGCGCTAAAGATTTTTTGATAGATTTTTGTTTTTTTGTCAAAAGCTGGATTTAACTTGTTTGTTTTGATGTTTTTGGGAGGATTCTCAATGCTTTATGTTAGTTTTATTATAGTAGTATTATATTTTATGGCAAATAAGAAAAAAAAATTCATTATAATATTCTTTTTTTTATTTTTTCATTATTTTTACTATTAATTTTCTTTTTTGATATTTTTTATTTAATTCTTATTCTTTTTTTATTACAATTTTTTTGTCAATGAATATTGTTTTTATTGATAAGCTTCAATGTCAGATAAAGATTAAGACTGTTAACAGAGGAAAGTTGTATTTTATAAAACCAACGTTTGTTTTTTTTTTATTTTTATTTTTTTTTTGTGGTTATTATTTTTTTTTCTTCATTGCGAATATTTTTTTTTCTGATAGTAAACTGATAATAAACTAATGCAACTGAAAGGATGAAATACGTTTTAAAATATTTTAAAAAATCTCATAATAAAATAATAAAAATATAAAAAAAATTATAATCCATTCAATGGGATAATAAAGCCTAGTACAAAATATGAACAAACGCCATAAACTACTCCAAGTTCTGTGTAAGCCGATATGAGCTCGTATAAAAACATAAGAATGAGAATGATGATGAAGATTATTTAAACAAAAAATGAGAAAAATAAAAAAAAGGATAAAAGACTGAGTATTAAAAAATTTTATTTAGCTAAATGAAAAAATTCATTTAAAAAGTGATAAATCAAAAACTAATTTAAAAATGTAACCAACCTTCGTCCCAGGTCTATTAGTATCCTTATTTTTAATATTATTCAGATTATTCTTTTAGTATTTTTTTATTATTATCGCTACTATTTTTACTTCTATTTGTACGCTATAAAAAGTTATTTTTTAAAAATTGATATTTCAATAATATTCATCTAATTAAACATTATTCTATAATCTTAACATAAATTCACTTTTAATCAACATTAAGTTCCCTTTTAACCCTCAAAAATCCACTTTTAAAGCCAACATTCCCGCTTAATCATTTTTCCTCCCTCTTAAATACAGGCTTTATATATATCTTTCGGTATTGTGCATATTGCCTAAAATTTTTAAGCAATATATATATTTTTAAGCATAAAAACATTTTTATGCTCATAATTTTCCCACTGTCAGCATATGTACATTAGCTATCATAGTTTTTTTTGAAAGTTTTTTGCACAAACCAGCTAACAAAGAATTTATATTTATCGGTATAAAAACATTTAATATATATATATATATATATATATATATATATATATATATACTGGTATAACTAAGTTATATTAGTAGTATAACGGGAATTTTATTCTATCAAAAGCCTTATTATACTTAGTATAAATCTAACTAATAAAACTGAAAAACATAATAAAAATAATAATAATTACATTTATTCTTATAAAAAAATCGATAACATTATTATTATTTTGTTTATTATTTTTTTTATTATTTCTAATACTACTAAATGCATCACAAAGGTCACTCGACAAAAAATCAATGAAATAGGTCGTGAAATTGAATTTTGAAGCTTTTTTTGTTGCTTGTCTCGCATAGTTTTATTCATTTTTTGAAGGTTTTTTTTTACATTTTTCATTGTTAATTATGTTAATGGTTTTTTAATAAGTAATTAAAGTTGATGAGGACTGAAGTTTGAAATCTGAATTCCCAACCTTGTTTGAATACCAATTATCTGAATTTTACTAATCAAAAAATCATTATAAAACAAAAAAAAATATCAACCCGCAAAATAACAACAATAAAATAATATAAATAATTATAAAATTCAAAATGAGGTCAAAATATCATTGCCATTATACACAAATTATTATATTCATAATTCTCTCAGCTATATTAATCTTTAGGGCAGCTTATTTTTCCGCAGAATTATCGCAGATGGATTCAATGTCGGAAAGGGTGGAAGATGCTAGCAATTTTGAAGAAGAAGAACAAGAAGAAGATGAGGAAGAGGATGATGATGATGATGATGGCTTACCTGTCAATGATTTGGTGCTTAATTTTGAAAATGTTAAATATAAATAATGCAATTAAGAATTTCAAGTTTTCTGAATAATTTGATTAAAAGTGAAGTGAAAACCTTTATTATCATCAGAATTCAACTGATTTTTGGGGCTTTTAGTATACTCGCCAGATGGTGATATGTTGTTGTTGACGTTGTTTGAATGTTGCACTTCTGATACATTTTCTTTCAAAACTTTTTGTTGTACTTCTTGCCGGCTGTTTTGTTGTTTTTGCTGTACACTCTGTAAACAATGTTGGTTTTCTTGTGGGTGTTGTTGGTTGTTTTTTAGATGTTGTAAAGAATTTTGAGAATACTGCTGAGCATTTTGTTGAAAATTTTGAGTGTTTTGTTGATGTTGTTGAATTAACAACTGACGGTTGTGTTGTTGTGTGTTATTTAGAAAGGCATTTTGCTGTTGAACGTCAAACACCAAACTAGAAAACTGGCCCTTGAAGGGATTATTATTGTTGTTCTGTGTACTCTCATTTCTCCGAGTTGATAATAGTGTTTGCTTCTCTTTGTTGTTCTTCTTTGGCTTTTTTTTCTTCTTTTTCATCTTTCTCTTTGATGTGTATCTTACACATTGAAAACTGTTAAAAAGTTGATGATGGTGATGATGCTATTATAAGGGCCATGATGATGATCCTCATGAAAGTTATCAAGATGATAAAAACTTAAAAAAGAATATTATTCAAATTAATTTTAATTTAATGAAGCTTATTATTTAAAATAATTAATTAGTAGCACCCTGTGAAACATGATCCTTGCGCTACTGAAGCCAAGATTTAGGGTAATTGGTGGCCTACTTGCATACATAATTATGCAAATAGTGATAAAAAAACATCGGTATTGGTTTTTGTTAATAATAATAGCAAACATGTTTCTATTACTAAAAATATTAACATGAAGATGATGGTGATGGCGATGGTGAGAAAGAAGATGGTGTCGATGATGATGTACGTCATCAGATCGTGTTCTGAAATCCTTATTAGTTTTCCTTCTTCTCGGGGGTGGTGGTGGTAGTAGAGTTAGTAGTAGTAGTAGTAGTAGTAGTAGTAGAAAAAATCTTTTAAAAACAAATATAAATAAATAAACCGAAAAAAGATAGACTGATCTCTGGAGTCTTTGCCGTTTTGACTTCTATATTGAATAAATTAGTTTGGTTTTTAGTTGATCAATGGAGTTACTTGTTATCTTGAATTTGCAGCTAAAAGTAGTACCGTTTTCAAGTTGTGAAGGCGTGGTGGTTGTGAAAAGTTTGCTAAGATTGTCCAAGAAATTGTCGACTGTTGTTTCGTAAGTAACATGTTTTGTCGTCGTTTCCGTTGAATTTTCGTCTTTTCAGTTGTTTTTAGGATAGTCAAGTTTTATACGCTTACATCAAATCATTTGGGATTTAAAGATTACACGTTTTTAGCTAAAATTTAGCTAATATTTTTTATTAGAAAAAACATTATTCTGATTCATTAGCATGGCCATGCTGTATTTTCATTATTTTTTTGATTGATAAGTTGGGAAACATTGAAGTGAATTTTGAAAATTTTCACATAAATTGTAAGTTTAAAGAAACAAGAAGCTTTTCGTATGGTGAACTAACATGAGAAAATAAATACATAAAGTTATAAATTGAGAACTTTTTTCACTTGAATAAAAAACATGAGTTTTATCTTGCATACAATTATTTTTAGCTTCTCACCTTGGTTTTCATCGAAATTTTCTCGTTTCAGTTTTTTCCAGAAAGTTTTTATGAAATCGTTTTCTTCTTGCAACTCTCTTTGGTAAAAATTTTGGAACTTCTTTTTTTCTTTCCATTTTTCGTCTACTTCTAAGCGGTTGTCTGTATCTTTAATTTAATTTTAAGGTACAATATTACTTTTTATTATTATGAATTTTACAAAGTATTTTTTATAAATTTATGTTGGTTCAAAAAGCTTAAAAAATAAGATTTGTTTTTGAGCCTGATTGATAGAATTATAAACGCCTGTATCAGGAGTATATATTAATAGGAGTGGAAAAGAATAGTAATGTTACAATTGCATCGCAAAACCGACAGTTTTGAGTATTGCAGTTTTCAAAAACTTATACAAAAAAATTAAATTACTTTTTGAGATTATTTGAGCAATAAAAAAAAGAAAAACGAAAGAATTTTGTTTCGAGAAAACTGTAAACAAAATCATATCGACGCAGCGTCACTCTTCTATTTTGCATCTTTGGTACTGGATGCTTACGAATTTTGCGGTTTTTGATTAAAGCCGAGCGAAATGGAGGATTTAGAAAATTTGAATTATAGAGATTTGCAAAAATTAGCAAAATCTTTAGGATTGAAAGGAAGAAAAAAAGTAAGATTTTTCGAAGTTTTAAGAATAACGTTTGAATTTTGTATTGAATAAGGCGCGCTATTTAACAATTTGAATACTTCAATGGTCTTTGAAGAAGTAAATTAAAAATAGTTATAGTAATACAATGGAGATTTAATATTATGGAGAATTATCGTTTTTAGAATCTCATAATTGCATGGATGAAGTCAAATACCACCATCACAGACTCAACTCGTCGAGGAAATAAGAGCGCTCCAAGGGAAAGCTGGTAACTTAGTGGGAAGTGATTTTTCTTTGGACTCATCGGAATACAAATCCGTAAGTTTTCTCGTCGTTATACATCAACATCGTATTTGTATGTATCCTATTCGAAACAGGATTCTGCGAAAAAACCTAGGGGAAGAAGAAAGAAAGAATCAGCTGAAGAGGTATCTGAAAAGAAAGTTTCGTCTGCTTCCAAACGATCGCCTTCCAATAAATCTTCAGGGAAGAAATCAAATGACAAAACTCTAACAAGAAAAATTGTATCAGATAATAGTTCTAATGATACTTCTGATTTAACTTCATTGATGTCTTCTCCAGCTGAAAAATTCCACAAGAAACTGACAATAGCCAAGAAAACTCCAGATAACAAAAAGTTGCCTAGTTTATCTGTGAAAAAATTAATTATTAAGAAATCATCAGCCAAAAAAACTCCAAAGAAAACAGAAAAAAGTCCAAAAGCAAAAAAGTCATCAACAAAAAAATCTCCAAAAAGCCTCAAATTGATGCGGACACCAACATCAGTCAAATCTTCAGGAAGAAGAGGACGATCAAAAAGTTCTGTCACAAATGATGAATCAAGTTCTTTGCTCAAAGGTTTGTTATTTCCATATCTATGTACAATATTCTTTACATAAGTTTGATTGGCACTAAAATGATCAATTTTGATTTTGTGTCCACAGATGCAACAGTTGACATAACCTTCAACAACAATGCCACATTTGTGCGAAAAACTGATTCAAAGAAAAAGTCAAGCGAAAGAAAGAAAAATACTGTAGTTGTTAAAGGTATCTTTATCTTCTGATGAAACCTTGTGGTGTTTTCATATAATTCCTAGTTTTTTATAATGCTGATAATCTTTTCACAGTGGAGAAACAGCCTAAAAATACAAAACCATCAAAAAGGAAAAGGTTGTCTATAGGTGGCAATGCAGCAAAGAAGCAAAAGTTGGAGAAGACATCAGAAACAGAGATGGTTAATCTAGATGTCATTCAATTAACAGCCAATCAAAAATCAGAATCTTCTAAGGGCAGAAAATCTAAATCTCCCAAGTTGAAGACACAAAAAGTAGCAGAAACTAAATCCCCAAATATAAAAACCACTAAATCTCCCAAAGTACCAAAAACAACAACATCAAAGTCACCAAAATTAATAGCAAAATTAGAAAAAATTAAATCCAAATCTCCAACATCACTAAAATCCCTCAAAACTGATGCCTTGTTAGAAGATCAAGTGCCAATAGGTGGGACAACTCAATCACCACAAAAGAAATTAAAATCTCAAAAAAAGACACAATCTACACCAAAAAAAGTTGCATCCCCGAAAAAACTAAAATTCCCATCCAAAAAGGTTATATCTCCAAAAAAAATACAATTGTCAGCAAAAAAAGTTAAATCTCCCAAAAAACAACAATCACTGCCAAAGAAAATACAGTCACCATCAAATAACCTACAAGACCCACTTTCTCCTAAAATTATCAAAGAAAGCTCACCCAAGAAGGGCCTCAAAGGTGAATTATTTAACTTCTTTGAAGAATTCTCATATGAATTATCGTGATACAAGAATCAGCCATCAACCTGATTCAGCTGTCATTTATATTACTTTCCACAGTTTCTAAAGCTTCTCCCAAAAATAGAGACAGAAAGCTGAAACAGTTAGAGGAAACTAAAGATGGTTGTCTCATAAACTTTTGTTACATTAGTAGTTTTTTAACCTTAGTAATCTGTTTGCTAAATGTTTATGCAATTTTTTTAACAGAAAACAGGTTAACTCCGATGACCAAAGGAGCTCAAGTGAAGGACTTCGAATGTATGTTTTTTCAAATATCTCATATCCACATTGAAAAATCTATCAACACATTCACACAGACTGGCAAAAAATGCATGCACGCAAGCAGGAGAAAATGCACACATTGGAAGAGCACCAAAGGTTAAAGCAGCAACGAGCCCTCTTCCTCCTTTCCAGTCCTCCTCTCAAAAAGAACTCACCCAACAAACAATCTAAAATCACTGCTGCCAAAACTGCAAAAGTTAAACCAGAGAACAAATCTTCTTTGGCTGCTTTGGGTGCTAATTTTTATAAGGATGTCAGCTCTTCTAGAATTGCTTTAGTCAAAACAAAAATCACAGGACAAGGCTCTGTTAAAAACATCAAAAGTTCCCCCAAAGCAAAGAAAAGTGTGGGAAGGCCGTCAAAGAGCCCAGAAAAGGCAGTGAAAAGTTTCTCTGGAAGCAAATCTCAAGCTAGACCATTACAGGAATCAGCTCGCAAAATCATCAAGGTGCGCAGAGAAGCCAATGCCAAAGAGGGTAAACAAACTCCAAAAATACTAGCCACAAAATCATCTCATAAAACTGTTAAAAGAAAATCTTCACCCACAAAGTCACCACACCAAGCCACAAAAACGAAACTGTCACAATCTTCCTGTCAGTCTCCAAAACATAACACCTCTACAAGATCACCCGAAACTTCTCTGAGCAAGGTGGGCGAGTCAATAAAGAGATCTCTAGGAGAGGCCATAGCAACACAGTGGGTGGTAGAGATAGACAAGATTGATACCAACTTCACAATGCACAACCACCAGGCCAAGCCCTCCAAGATTCCCAGAATATTCGCCTCCAATCAACTAGGTGCTTCATCTGCCTTTTTCTTGTTTTCTTACATTTTTTGTAAAAAAATTTGTATTATTATTATTATTGTTTCACACAGACGTCAAACCTCAGTCTACTATCAAGAAGAAGCCTAAGAAGATGGATGCTAAATGTTATTATTGTTATCATCATTATTATTATTATTATTATTATTATTATTAAAATAAAACATACAAAGTAACGCATACATACACAGACTGGCAGAAGGTGCACGCGAGGACGCAACAGAAGTTGAAGGCTCTGAGGGAGTCTTATAAGAGGCCCTCACATAAAGTCTCCAGAAAGATACTATGAATCTTTTATTATTATTGTTATTTAATTTTATTGTTTTTTTTTTTAGATTTTCATTTTTGTATGTTTATTTTTATTATTAATGTGGTGGAGGAATAAATGTGTCTCGTTACTCTCATCATAGTTCTTACCTGGACTTCAACTTATCGTTGTTATTAACATTTATATTATTTTCATTATTGGCGCCATGTTCTATAGAATGCAAATGAATAAGATGAAATCAAGATTTTCCGTTTAGTTTTTTTATGTTCGATTTTTATAAGCATTTTACATTCATTACAAACTTCACTTCTATATATCTTGTTTTCTTTATGTAGTAGTGTTTTTATTTACATATAAAATACACTTGTTAATTGTTAAATTCGTTAAAAATATTTTTAGTAGCATTTAATTTTTACTCGTTTCTCATCCGTGTAAAAAGTTAGATTCAAAGGCAGTAGATATATTTAAACGTACTTTCTATTTTCAGACTGATGACTGAAAGAACATCTATGTTGCTGATAGAATTATAATTTCACCCTTCCATTGTTATGTTTGTTGAATTTTTGAGCATGTGGTTATATTGGCTGCTTCGATTATAAATTATTTTCGCCTTATCCTCTTCTGAGAAAAATGGGCTATAAAAATTTAATTTCTTTGTTTAGTGCTAAAATTATCGTTTTATATCCACATTACAGCACTAATTACCTTAATGGATTGTTATATATGTGTATAAGAAGCCTTCAATAAGCCTCTTTTCTGCCTTATAACATGTCTACGTTTTATCATCCTATTCTTATTTGAATGTTTTTTAGCACTCGATACATGTCAATCCGTGTTTCAATAAAAATCTTTTTTATATTTCAATGGTGGATGAATTGAACTGCTTCTGTTTGTGTTGGTATTTATTTCAATAAATAGCGGTTTTCTATTTGTTAAAACGGAGCTTTGCATTCTTTCTATCATATTTCCCGATTAACTTCGAATAATGGAAAAAAAATTTTGAAATATTAGTTGAGTAATAAGCAAAAAAAAGTGATTTTCTTATTTTTCTTTTATCGTTCTTTGTATTTAAATGGTTTACAACAGAGTTTACTTTTAAAATCAGTCGGTCATGTAAAACTGATTTCAAGCGTTTTCATATTTAATTTGAGAATTTTCAATGGATTGGAAATTTATATTTTTTGGGTTTTTGTTGCACATCATTTTATTTTATTCAATTTTTGACATATATTTCACTTCCCCCATAATCCATGGAGTACCGCACCATTCAAATCCTCTCACCCCGCCTGCTAATCGATTAGTTCTTTTCAGTGCTGATGGTCTTAGAGCTGATAAATTTTTTGAAATCACTTCACAGTTCACTCCATATTTAAGGTTATTATCATTTTATATTGGCAAAAAAAGCTATAACTAATTAAAATAATAGCATTTTTTTATTTCTACATACACAAGTCTTGTAACTTGAGATTCTAACAACTGTGATCAATCAACCCACACAGAAATGTGACACAAACAAAAGGCAGATGGGGGATTTCTCACACTCGAGTTCCCACAGAGTCTAGACCTGGCCATGTAGCCATGATTGCTGGTTTTTATGAAGATGTCAGTGCTGTGGCTAAAGGTTTTTGTTCAACATTTTTTCATAAAATGTAGATTATATGACAAGTATACTGAAAATGTGAAATCTTATACATCAATGCACAAGGAAATATAATGTATAATTAAACTTGTTCATTATTTTGAAAATAAAAAACAGGCTGGAAGGAAAACCCAGTTGAATTTGATTCAGTTTTCAACCAGTCGAAGCAGACTTTTGCTTGGGGAAGTCCTGACATTCTACCCATGTTCTCCAAAGGTTCCCATTTATCATTACATTTCTATCATGTTTCCATCAACAACATCATTACCACCATCATTATATCCATTAATAAAAAAAATTGTGACAGTTATATATGAAATCTATGAAAATCTCACAATCACTATTATATCCATGCATTTCACGATCATCATATCCATCTATTAAAACATCATTTCTACCAGCATATTCTTCAATAATAACCACTAAGTGTCATTAACATTCTTCAGGAAGCTCAGGAGATCGAGTTTTGATTCACACCTACCCACCCGAAACTGAGGACTTTGCCACAAATGACTTCACTACATTAGATACATGGGTCTTCAAGGAGTTCGAAGTATGTTTTATATTTTTTTTTTTACACACTGCTTGTAAAAGCAGGATTTGTGTTTGGAGTCGGTTGGGACTTACATCCTGGGCTTACTTATTATTATCATTATTAGTATTACTCGTTCAACGCTCATTTGCCTCATTCACGTGAAGTTAGATGCCTTTATTACCATAAGAAATCTCAAACCTCAATCATTATAATTGAAATCAACAGAAATACCTTAAGAGCCACAATGAAACAACAAAGAAGCACTTGAAAGACTTGGATGGCTTGATCTTCTTCCTTCACCTCTTGGCACTCGATACTACTGGACATGTACACAAGCCTTACTCACAGTTTGTTGATTTTATCAGTCAGTGATAATAATTCATTGTTGTTAATGAATTCCAGTATTTCGTTGTTTTGTTAATGTTATCACCATATATAAATGATATTATTTGTTTTTTTTTTCAACTTTATAAATGATTCAGATTACTTCAACCATTTTTAGTTGATAAAACTCTTTTATTGTTCAACTCATGTTATTATTGTAATGGATGTAAAACCTCTAGTATTGAGAATAATGATAGAACTAGTTGCTATTATTATTATTATTATTATTATTATTATTATTATTATTATTATTATTTTCAATATCATCATCATTTTATCATCATTATAAAAAGTTCTGTGAATGACCATCAGTTACTATGGGAAAAGTATGAAAGTGGTGGATGAAGGAGTGAGAAGGGTGGTGGAAGTAATTGAAGATTTTTTTGGGCATGATGGCAAAACATCGTACATATTCACTTCAGACCATGGCATGACTGACTGGGGTTTGATTTTTTTAATGTTTGTATTTATAAAAATTTGAATCATAAAAGTTTTACTAATAATAATAACAATATAAATCACAATACTAATAGCAATATTAATTTCAATAGATTTTTACAACAATATTTACCATCATCATAATCATACCAATCTAAATAACAATAACTTCAATTATTTTTTAGTATATTACTTATACAAGCGCATCGATTGCTCTACTACAACTACCATCTTTAACACTTTCAATCCATTCATCATTCTCCTACCACCACTACCCATAACTACAATAACCTCCCCCCCTCCTCCCTTCCGTACATCAGGATCTCACGGGGCAGGAAGTGATGTCGAGACACAGACGCCATTCATGGCTTGGGGGGCTGGAGTGGCCACAGATCTTTCACCATACCACCTCGAGCAGGTTTGAGATTGTGGGCTGTTAAAGGTTTTTATGAATATTACGTTGTGATGGTTATTATCTAAATGTTTATCAGGCAGACATATGTGTTCTAATGTCCACCCTCCTTGGTCTTCCCATCTCTCTACAATCTGTCGTATGTTATGACTTTATTTCCCGTAATATTAATAATTGTTGTTGTTATCACTGGATTGCTATGAATAGAATGGTGGTTGAGAATCAATGGGTGAAGTTGTTGAATGATGACAAATAGAAAGAGCATGAAAGAATATTGATCATCGGATGATGGATGGATTGTGAACAAAGTGATGAATGACGAAGTGATTGTAAACGAATGATGATGGAAGGAATTTCAATATTTGATATCAACTTTCAAAATTTTTAAAAAAAACATTGTCTCTTCAATTATGATGGCTCTGGATGGTGTGATAATTGATGGATGGATTGTGGACATATGATGGATAATTTAAATAATAACAGACTGCATTGAAACAACAGGGCAAGGTTCCATTTGAGATCCTTGATGTCTCAGATGAATTTAAAGCTACCACCATCTTCACCAACGTTCAACAGCTGTATGAGCAGTACAAGGTGCATATTAATAATAAAAATAATAATAACAACAAAAATAATGAGTAACGATAAAAAACATTATTGTTTTTATTATGCTTCTATATTAAACACCTTCAGTTGGTATTGATATATAACCAAACATTTGAAGGCGAAAATGTTGGACAAAAAGACATCCACCTTTTCCTTCATGTTCACTCCTTACAAGTAACATTGAACTTTTTACATCACTTTTAATCGTTTTTATTTATTTGTTTTAAATTTATTTTATATAAGTTATCAATTGGAAAAAATAGACTGAACCTTTATGTTATTTTTTTATCAATCGAGTGCTATAAAAATGAACATTCAATATCCAACCAGATTGCACAACCAAATAGTGAGTTTTTTTGACTTTTTTCAGTTTTTATATATTTTACTTGGTGTTATTAGAATTATCACAATGATCCACTTACATCCCAGTCTGCGGGAGATCATGGCGGAGTCACATAGATTATCATTATTACTTTCAGCTTGCATTAATAATATTTCAAAATCCAATTTGGTTCATTTGAATGAAGCTTGTTATACTAATAAATAGCTTAATAATAATAATTTTTATTATTATTTTGGCAATAATAAAAATAGTACTGATGGATGATTCAGGTGACCAACGTCTTGGAGATGGGTGTGCTGTTGTCAAACAAACAATACCAACAAATTGTATGGTTACTTATCTATTTAAACTGATTTTAAAATTTTATATTATAAAATGAAGTTTTGAAAGTTTTCCTAAGTTTTTCTATGATCGTTATTGCATCAAAACCTGAGTAGAACCATGTGAAGCTTAATGATGGCGCAACTAAAACATTAGTTAGAGCAAATTGACGGTTGAATCACTAGTTTGTTGATGAATTGCATTGAAATTTTAAGATATCTACGGGAAGGAGGCTGATGGAGGAGATTCTAGATGGCTTCCAGTACTACCACAAATATGAACGTACTCAATTGGGGTAGATAGATAGATAGATAGATAGATAGATAGATAGATAGATAGATAGATAGATAGATAGATAGATAGATAGATAGATAGATAGATAGATAGATAGATAGATAGATAGATAGATAGAACATAAAGCAAAATAACCATCAATAAAGCTTATGTGTGTGTCTGAGTTACGTGGGGTGGATGTTGTACATAGCGACCCTGTTGCTGCAACACAACCTGAGAAGCGATCGAAGTAGCGATGGGTTGACCGTGCCCAATGCAAGTTTTCAGCGCCAATTTTACACCCCTCAAAATGGGCAACACTCTCCCAAGATGCAAAAGCTCTTCAATTATGTTTTCTCTGCCTTGGCTGCTGTTATTATCTTAACTTTATACGGTGAGTTTGATGATGAGATGATGATGATGATAATGATGAAGAGAAGGAAGATGATAATATTGATGATGATGGTGAAAAATGAAAATGAGAAGAGAACTGATGATGATAAAGATTGATTCCGAAGTATATATTCCACGTTGTTTCACAAAACCGATGACCACTGTAGCTCAGTCAAGACCCCTGACTCACTACATCTACTTCTCGTCTGCCTTCTCAGTGTGGTTTCTGGTTGCTTCAAGGTACTATTTTTGGGTCCATTTCAAATGATTGTACTTGTATGAATATTCAAAAAAGAAGATCTTACGAAAAGCTTTGTTGATAATGTTACTTTGTTAACGAAAAGCTTTGTACTTAATAAAATTACCTTTTGTGTTCAAATAACTTGCAGTTCGTTTATGAAGTTAATAAATATTTTGTCTGTTTTTTTCAAAGTAATAATTTTATACGAGATTTATTATAGTGAGAATATATCATCAATCAAATCCTTATTTTATAGCCCATTTTCCTTTACTAAGGGTTGACCACGTAATATAAAGTTGAAATAGAAAAAACTGGCGCCTTAATCGATGAAACAACTCAAATACAACAGAGGAAGAATGTTGAGAAGATTGTGGGATGTTTGCAAAGATAATGTGGTCTTTATCACTTGCACTATCATATTCCTCGAAGCAATGGTGTGTGGTGTTTGTGTGTTTCTGCTTCTATTCACGAGATTATACCTTTTGACTATCTATTTATTTATCTATCTATCTATCTATCAACCCGTCAGATCTTCAGCTTCAGCAGACGAGAGATGTTATCCTTGATATTATTCATTGTTTCATTGTGGGGTCTTCACCAGGTGACATTCAACACTCCTATATGTTTTCGATTCAAAATTCCCACACCGCTTAAAAGCATTTATAAACGACCATTATTATGTTTTTTATGAAATTTTTTTTTTCATTACTTTCTTATGAGGTGAACGGACTACAAACACATTGATATGAACATGTATTAATGCATTTTTGTTATATCATTTCATCTCATGCACCTCTCATCATTCCGATATCACCGCAGAAGAAGTATTTATTTGTCTTTTCCTGCTTTCTATCCTCCATCTTCCCTCTTCTTCCAACCGTGGGCAAGACGTCCAACTATCTTCTTGTGTTAGAAAATGTTGAATTTTTTTGACTGTATTAGCAACAATACTAAAAGTTCATTTAGAAAAGTTTTTACCTTTTTGGCAACCAACCTTCAATAAGTGAATAGATAATAACCAGCAATCATTATCATTTTGTATCGTTTTTATAATCCCCTTTTTAAGGGGTTAGATATTATAAAAGCGCTACTTGATAATCAATAACAGAACTTAATCCTGCAGTTATGCCTCGTGTCTTGTATCTATGGTGCACTTTAGCTTACCTCTCTACAGGTTCTCAACGTTTTATTGTTAAGACCTTTTCATGAATGTTTTTGGAAAGGTATTTATTAATATCTTTTAATGTCGTAGTTGATTGATCAGGTTATGAAGGTTTTAGAGCGCCTAGTGGAAGGTTTTATCAGACAGAGAGTGGTGATTAATGATATGCAATGCGGTTTTATGCAAGGTCGGGGTATAACTGATGCCATATTTATCCTCCGTCAGTTACAGGAAAAGCATCTGGTTACTGGTAAGCCCCTCTACTTAGCATTCATTGATTTGGAGAAAGCCTTTGACAGAGTGCCATGAGAAGTGATTTGGTGGAGTATGCGTAAATTGAAAATTGATGAATGGCTTGTGAAAATTGTACAATCCATTACAAGGAAGTGAGAAGTAGGGTGAGAGTTGGTGATGAGTATAGCAACTCGTTTGATGTTCGGGTAGGTGTCCATCAAGGTTCTGTTCTTAGTCCATTACTTTTTGTTATTGTGCTGGAAGCTTTATCTATGGAGTTACGTAAGGTTGCCCTTGGGAGATCTTGTATGCTGACGGCTTAATGGTAAGTGCTCAGTCTATGGATGAACTATTAGTAAAGTTGAGAACATGGAGATCGGAGATGGATAAAAAGGGGTTGAGGGTGAATATAGGTAAGACAAAGATAATGGTTTTTGGTTCGAACCTTGATGTGTTAAAAAAATCTGGGAAGTATCCTTGTGGTGTATGCCAAGCAGGTGTGGGTAGAAATGCTATTCAGTGTGGAGGCTGCAGGCAATGGGTACACAAGAAATGCAGCGGCATGAAAGGCCCTCTAACTTCGGATCTTAGCTTCCGATGCGCTCGTTGCCTTGGTACAGCACGGCCTGTTGATGGGAGATTAGTAAAAAAAAGTGATGGTTGGTGATGAAAAACTGGAAGTTGTCTCAGAGTTCTGCTATCTTGGAGATATGTTATCTGCAGGTGGTGGATGTGAGCATGCTTCAATAACACGTTGTAAGTGTGCCCGGGCTAAATTTCGCCAACTTCTTCCACTTCTTGCTAATCGTCATTTATCATTATTGACTCAAAGGCCGTGTCTATTCAACCTGTGTCAGAAGAGCTATGCTGCATGCTGCTGAAACATGGCCCGTAACAGTTTCCACATTGAGCCGCTTCAGACGAAATGACCTTGCCATGATTCGCTGGATGTGCAACATCAAAACGAATGATAACGTTTGCTCTCACTCCTTTCAAAACTTGCCATTCGGGATGTTGAGGTAGTTCTTCGTACAAACAGGATGAGGTGGTTCGGACATGTAGAGCGTATCGCGGGTTAGATTTCTCAGGTGCGAAAGTTGGATTTAGATACTTGCAAGAAGCCTGGTAGGCCCAAAAAGACTTGGAATGAGCTCATATTGAATGATGAAAGAAAGTTAGACATGGTTTGTGCGGATCCACTCGATCGCTCTGAATGGAAAGGCCGACTTCGAGATAGAACTTTCAAAAAGCCCAACCCTTGATAAAAAGAAAACGGGTTATAAAAAGGATTTGATTGATTGATTGTAGATAGTGTTAGAAGATGGTAATTTCTTTTAACAGTTGATGCTTATAGTTTAATTCAAAATCTATAGGATATATGGAAGAGTGAAGATAGTTCCGTTTGTATTCAAGGTGCAGTGGTGTGTGATAGGGCTTAGTGGGTTTTTGGTATGGTGGTTCGAGAGACAAAGATCTTCCCCTACCCCTTCATTCATTAACTTACACGTGCTTAGTTGGCTTATTCTCGGTATGTGTATCTAGTTTGATTTCAATATATATTAAAAATAAATCATGTAATTATTATTGTAACTAATCATTAAACGAATGTTAAACAGCTTCATCGTATGTTCTCCCTCTCTTTTCACCTCGCAACTTACCAGCACGAACTCTATCTTTAAGCATGTCATTTTGTGCTCCTCAAATGCTTCTGTCCATTGCCCATGAATCATTCTTCTATGTATCTTTGTGTGCTTTGTGTTATTCATGGCTGGTGCTTGAAAGCAAGAAGAATGAGAAGGAATTAAATGAGGAGTGCTTCAGGGAGGGGGCTGTTTCAACCAGGGCACTGCAGTGTGAGGATGTCAGAAGAGCTTGCTTTTATCTGTTTCTATTTATCTTCTCTTTTTTTGGTACAGGCAACATTGCATCAATCAACAGCTTCGATCCCACATCCATTTTAGCCTTTGTGTCAGTTTTTAACCCTTTCGTTATGGGATTTTTATGCATCTTTCGAGTACTCAATCCACTTCAGCTGACCTCCTGCTTCTTCCAAGCCATCCAATTTTCCATCAACATCCCACCCTACCCCTTTTTCCTTCTCCTTCTCATCATCTCAGACTTCATGGCTTGTCACTTTTTTTTCATGGTGAGGGATTCAGGAAGCTGGTTGGATATTGGAATCAGTATCAGCCATTATGTCATCATCATGTCCTTCATCATCTTCTTCTTCATACTTTTCATGCTTTCTAAAGTTCTCACACATACCCGTCTCTATGTTAAGAACGTTTTCAATTTTTCCAGAGTTTTTTATTATTTGAAGAATTATAATAAAAGAGAATAAATTGTTGCATTTGCCTAATAAAAGTTTAACAAAATTTGATAGTTTGTAAATTCATTGAGAAAATTGTTTCAAAATTAGTTATTATCAGAAAAATAAAATTTTTGGTATTTTGTTGAAGCTTTTTAGTTTTTGACCACTTATTTTTTTTCTTTTTAAAGTTCTATTTACATTTAGATTATTTAGAAAATTGAAATCGTCGAAGACTATTTTAATGTTAAAAATACGTTTTAAAAGTTTAGTACCATTTGCTATTGGATAAAAAAACTTTCGAATATGTCAAACCAAATAAAAAATTTAACCGTATCCAATGAAAGTTCCAAAATTCAATTCATTCATGAATCGCCTATGATACTTGACAGTTTGGATGAAAAAATAAAATCTCAAAGCTCAAATTTTGCTGCCACTTCGGAGGATGAAGCTTCTTCAGAAAATGAAATAGCTAAAAAGAAATTGAAACCAGGTAAGAAAACTAGAGGAAGAGTCAAAATAAAAATGGAATTTATTCGTGACAAGGTTCGCAGATTCACTACATTTAGCAAAAGAAAAACTGGACTTATGAAAAAAGTAGATATAAATTAACTTTTTTCATGGTTATTGTTGAGTAAAGCCGAGTGAAAACTAACAATTATGCAACTATAAATTTTTATTTGAACAATATACTTTAATAATTATATTGAACAATGATGTATATATTGAATCACATGTAATTGAATTTTTTCAGGCCTATGAACTTGCCCAGTTAACTGGTGCACAGCTGATGTTGTTGGTGGCCAGCGAAACTGGTCATGTTTACACTTTTGCCACTGATAAGTTGAAGCCAATAATAGATCGGGCTGAAGGTCAAGATTTGATTGAAACCTGCCTCAACAATGATGCCCCATCAAAACAAACCAGTTCGGAGAACTCAAAATCATTCAAAAAAGTACTTTTTATTATATTTATTTGTATCATTTTTGTAAATTTTTAAGTGATCATCAATATGAATGTTTTCTTGAATTTTTCATAACAAAATGATTAAAATGATGTTTTTCAGACAACATTGGGCAGGCCTCAAAACTCTACACTGGTCAACAAAAATATTATGAACATGGTGGTAAATGAAGTGAAAACAACTGAAGGTCATATCTCACATTCATATATTCTATTTTACAGTGATTATTATTAGTAGATATTATTTTTAAAATTCTCACATATTCAACATAAAAACAACCCTTATTGAATTTCACAAAGCATTCCATTTTGGATTTGAAAAATCATTATTCATTTGCATCAATTTACAGTTAACAAGATATTGGTGCCTATAGATTTGAGTCAACATCTACACTACCATTTACAACCACCCACCCACCACCTTACCACCAACGAATACTCAAAAACTACTAACAAACAACAAATTAAGGCACCAAAACATAAAATAAAGAATATACAGTTTGATAAGAAAAATAATAGTGTGAAAGTTAGAAGTGTAAATGTGATAAATGAAGAAGTGAAGAATGATAAGGTGGTTGATAACACTAATGTATCAGATCTCATGCAAAACCTCAAACAAGACGATGAAAATTTAAACGAATCAACTAAAAAAGTTTTTCAAAGCTTCTTGAACACATCACACACCAGTTTAAACAGTGTATTATCAAGTCAAAAGGATTCTCAAGCTTTTTCTATCAACAATCAAATATTCTCACAACATCTCCGTCACA
The DNA here is from genome assembly GCA_964035795.1 of Pterobdella sp. o SKG-2022. Taxonomy (NCBI): domain Eukaryota; kingdom Metazoa; phylum Annelida; class Clitellata; order Hirudinida; family Piscicolidae; genus Pterobdella; species Pterobdella occidentalis. The sequence goes on along the minus strand of OZ038326.1, from coordinate 4,598,977 downwards.
GCTAGCATGAAGTTTTGTTTAATACCCAGTTTGATTTTGAAATTGTTAATATTTGCATGTCTGTGTGGCAACTTTTTATTTTAAATACCACTCTTCACTTGATGTTACATTGAAGTTTTTAAATAAAACAATTTTGTTTATTAATATTATAATAATTAGAACTGTGAATGAACAATTTGTATCGCTTTTAAGTGTGTTTTTTGGATGTGTAATCGATAAGTTTCGCAATATGCTATGCCATGTGAAACGTGTTGTTCGTCGATTCGTTTTTCGAATATGACCATGGCAGCAAGAGTTATATATAAATAAAAATAAAATAAAAAAAGAAAAAAAAATTAGCAGAAAAGAAAAAATACGTAAATATAGAAATTTTTTCTCTTTCATTATTTTTGCGTCCGCAAATGACTAAACAGTGCGATTCGCGCTAGGAAGCCTTTTCGCAAGTTTGGCAGTCTGTCTGGTGGACCTCCTCCAGCTTTGCGTTTCATTCTTTTCTCTTTTGCAACGTTTAACTATTTTTCTTTTGAGAAAAGTGCACCATTGTGGATTGTTTTATGCCAGGCAGGTCTGTCAGATGCAGATTTTTCCCACGTGAAGACGTCTATGTTGAAGTCTTTCAGATGCGCCTTCAAGGAGTCTTTATAGCGTTTGCGTGAAACCTTAATTTTTCTCTGACCATTTTTAAGCTGTCTTTTAAAAAGTTGTTTTGGATTTCTTGAGTCCGCCATACGAGAAACATGACCAGCCCATCGCATCTGTGCCTTACGAATCATCGTAACAACACTGGAAAAATTTGCTCTCTCTAGAACATCAGTATTAAGGATCATATCATTCCAACGTATGTTAAGAATCCTGCGAAAACATCAAGTATGGTACTGTTGAAGTTGTTTCTCGTGACGTTTGCAGCCTGTCCAGGTTTCACAGCCATAGAGTAGTATGGTCAACACTACGGCTTTGTAGACTTTGACCTTCGTGGACTTTGAAATTCCTCTTTTTCCCCAAACTTTTTTCCTCAAGTTTCCAAAAGCCCAGCTGGCTTTGGTGATTCGATTTTTAACCTCATCGTCAATGTTTGCACAGCGAGAAAAGGTGCTGCCAAGCTAAGTGAAGTTTTCTACTGCCTTCAGCCTCTGCTCCTTCACTGAAATGTGATGATCGTGGTAAGGGTTTTTTGGGGTAAGCTGATACATCACTTCCGTTTATTTGGTGTCGATGTTCAACCAAAAATTTTCACAAAAAGATGAAAATTGGTCTACTTCCTGTTGCATCTGATGCTCAGTGATAGCGTTGAGCGCGTAATCATCAGCAAAGAGAAGGTCTCTAATTGAGGTTTCTTTGATTTTTGTGATTGCTTGTAGGCGTCGGAGGTTGAAAAGTTTACCATCGCACCGATATGTGATAGAAGTGCCAGCTGAACTGTCATTGAATGCTTCGGTTAGCATTGCTGAAAACACTAGATTGAACAGTGCTAGAGCAAGGAAACATTTCTGCTTTACTCTGTTTGTAACTTGGAATTGCTCTGAGTTGCCACCACCATTAAGCACTCTAGCTACCATGCCGTCATGAAAAAGGCTGATAATCTTGATGAATTTTTCTCGACAGCCAAACTTTGCTAAGATCTTCCATAAACCATTTCTGCTCACTGAATCAAATGCTTTAGTGAGGTCAACGAAAGTCATAAAGAGATCTTATTGTTGTTCCATACATTTTTCTTGAAGTTGATGAGTTGCAAAGATCATGGCAATTGTTCCTCTACCGGCTGGGAATCCACATTGACTCTCAGGTAGGTGACCTTGCTCGAGGTGCTTCAGTAAGCGGTTCAAGAGAACACGAGCCAAGATCCTACCTGCAATTGAAAAAAGAGAATGACCTCTATGGTTGTCGCATGATCGTTTGTTTCCTTTTCTCTTGTATATGTGCACAATGGTAGCGTCTTTAAATTTTTGTGGAAAAGTTTCCTTTTCCCAGTGAAATTGAAACAAATCAGTGAGTCTTCTGATAAGCAAAGTGCCACCAGCTTTGAATACCTCTGCCGGTATAGCGTCAGCACCTGGTGCTTTACCTACTGAAAATTTTTCAATGGCTCTGGTGACCTCTTCTACAGATGGAAGGGCATCAAGTTCTTTGTTTATTGTGACTTGGGGTAGGCGATAAATAGCTTCGTCACATATCTTCGATGGTCGATTGAGAACGCTATAAAAATGTTCGGCCCATCTTTCCAAGATCTGTTTTTTGTCAGTGATCAGTCTTGAGCCATCCGCACTGAGTATAGGTGTGCTTCTTGATGTACGCGGTTCATTGAGGCACTTGGGAGAGTCATAGAAGCGCTTCATGTCGTGTTTATCTGCAAAACTTTGAATCTCGTCAGTTTTTTGGCTGAGTCACGCATTTTGCAAAATTCGGAGCTTTTTTTGAACATCTCTGTGCTTATTGATATAAGCATTTTTCTTTGCATCAGAACCCGGATCATTTTCGTGCGCTCTGTGAAACTGACGTTTCTCATCCAGTAGTTTTAATTCCAGTATCATTTTCATCAAAACTGTCTTGATGTTTTCTGGAGGTTGAACTTAGTACTTGTGAGGCAGAAGAATAGATTGCCTTTTTCATGCATTCCCAGTCGTTGCTCTCAGCCGTTGACAACTGATGTTCAAGGATGGTTACGAATTTCTGTTGAACAGTGCAGAGTTTCAGCTTTGCGACCTCAAGACGTTTTAGAACTTTTTGTCCTTGTAGCCTTCTCATAGGACTAATGTGCAACTTGGTTTTTGAAATTATGAGCCGATGATCTGTACAAAAATCGCACCACACATAGCCTTTGTTACTTGCACATCGCGTCGGTCTATGGATCTGACAATGAGGAAGTCAATGAGATGCCAATGCCTCGATCGCGGGTGCATCCAAGATGTCTTGTTGCATATTGGAAGTCGGAACAGAGTGTTGGTAATAGTGAGTCCATGAGATATGCAGATTTTTAGCAGTCGTAAACTGTTGCTATTGCATTTTCCAATTCCATGATGACCTAGGACTCCTTGCCAAGCCTGGTAGTCTTTACTAACACGAGCGTTGAAATCGCCGAGTAGAATGAGTTTATCCGACTGTGAAACAGTGGAAATGAGAGTTTCCAGCTCTTCATAGAATTTATCCCTTACGTTATCTGTGTTATTCATAGTAGGAGCGTATGCATGTATGAGGATAGCAGATCTTTTTTTCCCAAAATGAAATTTGAGTGTCATAAGACGGTCATTCAAGCCATCCAAGACACTATCAAGCTTCTTCACTATGTGATTTTTAATAGCAAAACCCATTCCAGCACGTTAAAGTTGAAAAAAGTGAATTTTTATTTGGACCGCAAAAATGGCAAACTCGCCAGCTGTGGTTTGCTGACCAAGTATGAGTAGAACAGGCTATATTTAGAGCACCTTTTCTAGCTCCGTCCTCAAGCAAGGAGTGAAACATAAAATTATGATAATATACATCTAATATCTAAAATACACAAAGCTATTAACTTGAGGTCATCAAAGGTATGTAATGTAAAAATTTTTTTAAAAATTCATTCAAATAGTTATCAAAACACTTGAAAAGATAACTTTGAAGTTCCAAAGATTTTTTTGTGTTCATTACTAAGAATTAGACAATATTAATACAATTACTTATTTTACTTTTTTTATTTATTATTTTTTATATAAACAACTCAATAAATTAGATATATTATACAATTGATAGAAAAAGTGGGAAAAAAATGAAAATATCATTAGAAATTCGAGACAAAATGTCAGACTAGGTTTTAAAACAAGATAACTTTCACTATATCAAATCAAATTTTGTATATAAATATTTTAATTTTTTTATAAAAACAGCTGCGTATTATGAACTCAATGGAGAGGGCCATTTTCAGATTTCTGTGAAATATTATGAAATCATATGATATAGTATAATCAAATATATGATAGTTAACACAAATTTCAATGTTATTTTCTATAGAATAATAATTTTAGAGAACCTTCTTGGTGTTGATTGGCTTCCATATAAGTTACCTTCTGGTTTTTGTGTCTACGAGTTTTTTTTATTTTTTGTCAAGATACATATAAAAACATAATTTATTCATTCTAATAAATTATACTAAGATAAAATAATTCAGTTTTAAACCAAAATAGTTCGATTCAATCGTTATAAGCTCAAAAATTTGAATCAAATAATTTAAAGCTTAGCAATTGAATTAACCAACTATCAGTTGAAATATGAATAATCCTTTATAATTAAATTAAATTAATTAAAGCTAAAACAAACAAATAAAATAACTACTCATTAAACAAAATCTATGTCAGGGTATATTAGAAAAATTCATACTATGTCTCTGAAAAGTTATCTCAAAACAGTAAACTCAAATCAATTTAAAACACTTAAACTCAAAACTGTAGCTACATAATCCGAATAAGCAGTTAACTCAATTTATACCAATGCTAAAAAGCTCAAATCAAATTGAGTAGTTATCACTCAAACTAGATCTACATCGATAGAAACCAACTTGGTGTAGACGAGGATGATGATGATGATGACACCTAGTAACATAAAGGCCACAACTGGAGCTATAATGAGAACTTGCTTCGTCATATCCAAATCAAAAAGCTTGAAAATTCCTGTGGTGAATTTGTTTTTGGTTCACTACTAATATTTGAGCTCGAAAAAGAAAAAAGTATAGAAGAGTTTATATACTTTTTTGAGTTTTAATTGTAAAATCTTCGATTTGATTTTCATCAGCTTATCTTAATAATTTAGACATTTAAACTAAAACCAATCTTTTTTAGTTTTCTTAAATTCATTTTTATATTAATTTGATTTTTGTATTAGTTAATTCTTAGCTACCGAACCCCCAATTCGAGTGGACCGATTGTCTACGACATACATAGTGAAATGAATACCGTACAGCTTAGTTATTGAAAAAATTATTGTTTTATCTTAATGGTTTCAAGATCTTATTTCATTTAATGTTAAATTTTATAGTGATTGGAATTTATGAAAGAAGTTCCATTCTATCTGATTTCCCATGGTGAGTATATAACAGTAAAACGCCATTAGATAGTCATACACCAAATGGCCCTTGAATAATAGCTACATATTCAAGAGATTGAATGATTAATTACAATGAAATTTTAGCTATTAATTTTTATAAAATATTTTGAATCCTTATTAAATTTTTAAGGATAAAACCTTCACCCAACCAATTGTCATGAAATTGTAGAAATAGTTCTATTTGTTAGAGCATCGAGACGAAAAATAGACACAATGGTTTTACATTTAACCACGCTTAATCATCCTCTCATGAGGATTCATGTTTAATATTTCAAGAATTTAAAACTCAGTAATTTATCGTGTTTGATAGGCGAGAGAACATGAGAAACTATCCAATATAAACTAATCAAACATTTCTTTTATATTCATCTTGATAAAAGCAAATAAAACAGTTTTTTAAAAATATTTTTCAGATAATTCTCTAAAATTAACCTCTGTTTTTTTGCCTTGTGTAGTCGTAAAATCTATCACATAGTTCACCAATGTAAAATCCCCTACACCTGTAATTAAACGTTAAAAACATAACGAAAAAATCAAAATGCTCAATAATTAAAATATTTATCCAAAAACAACCTATTAATATTTAAATCAAAATTGACTTATATCATCTATCAATCAAATCAGTAAAATTAATTTAAAATAGTACAAGTATTCACCGGCACATTTTCCTGCCAGTGTGTATGTCGATGCGGCACGCGGCGTTGTTACGACATGGAAGACTGTTGCTTGGGGGACACGGAATCGTGTCGTGATCGTGGGCTGTTGAGGGATGGGGTTGAAAGGTTGAGAGGGAAAGGGTGGTAGAATGGTGTTAAGATACTAGAGTAAGAGATTAAGCTTAAAACTTTGTTTATAGATGGTTTTGTTTTTAGAAAAAATTATTGATGGAAGAATGGTGTAAATTGTAATATATGACTTTCTTTTAAATAAAGTATATTAAAGTAAGTGTTATATCAATATTAATTGTGATATTTCTCCAAAATATGCTGCTTAGAATCAGAAACATGTAGACTAACCATCTTCATTTATGAGGTGCTTGTTGATCTCAATAATGACTTTGGAAAAGCCAGCCACGTTTAAGGCCTCACACACAAACCTATAGAAGATAGCTTCAGTTTTCAAGAGCTTCACCTGAGTCGAATTGCTGTCAGGAATATTTTGATTTGTATGAGGGAACTTTCAAAACAATGCTGAATTTTCCAATGAAATAATCTTCATTAAATTCCTTAATGAAACAGTCTTGACCATTTAATAAAAAAATTTACTAAATATTTGATTAAGGCTGAAAGAATCTATAAGTGTGAAGTTCTAACTGTGAACTAGTGACGTTGTGTTCTAGGTCTTTATGTGTTTGGATGGGCATGTTTTTGTACCACCATCTGAAAAGAGGTGGCGGGTAGCCATTGGCGGTGCATTCTAGGATGAGCTCCTCGCCATTTTCTGCTACAAACTCTCTTTTAATTGCTTTCGTAGAAGGTTCTATCAAAACTTCTGAAGGTTTGAGTGTTAAAAAAATTAGTTGAAAATGTAAGAAAGATTATCAATGCAAACTTTGAAAACGATAAGTTAATTATGAAGCAGAAGATCTGATATGAAACATAAAGTAAAACATCTTTCTCACTATCAGGGTTGTAGACCAAATCGTCGAAAACACGGTCGGTGCTTTCATCCCAAAGAATGGGCATTGCTGACAAACTATGGATCCCATCATACTCAAAATCCACAAAAATTGTGTATATCAAATCTTCTCTCATCTCACCCGCCACACACTTGGCTGGGTCTTGTCTTCCGAAGAAGCCAACCTCCACAAGGTCATCCACTTGTATCCAGTCTATATAATTTTTTAGCACTTTGAACACTTGTGTATATTTTTCATTTTGGTTATAGACTTCAGAATGGTTAGTAAGTTGAACTTTCAGGATCAGGTCAGAGCCAATGAAGTTGGATATGGGGTCACTGAAAAGTTTTCCACAGATCTTCTCACTTTCCAATTGAGTCACTATTTGAGGCACCATGAATGACAGGATGGTTAAAATGACTTTCGAAAGTTCCATTTATTGAGTTTTTTGAAATTTAAAAGCTTAAAATAGAATTTAACTGGTAAGACGCAAAACTTAAAGGTAAAAAATATTTCACAAAGTTTATATCGTGTCTTTGATATAATACAAAACCAACTTATTGCGAAAGAAATTTTCTTATTGGTTTAAAGAACTCAAGAGGTTTATAAGCTTTTGAAGCACAGCTGTGAATGAAAATTCAATGAATTATTCATAATTACAACCGCAAAGCAGAGCTTCTTCAATTAGCATTCTTCGTTGAAATGCCAACATTTTCTACACAAAAATTTCAACCTATGACATTAATACAGAATATTTAATTAAAAAATGACCAAAAACTATATTTAATAAAAGTTTTTCAGTTTCAAACTTCAACATCACTTAAAACTTTTGTTATGACCAAAATATTTTGAGCGCCGTCAAAATGGCAAAACCCACTAAATAAAGTAAATCCATAATTAAACAAACACAAAGAATACTGCTTAGAAATGAACACACTCAAAAGACGATTCCTTAAAATATTATATGAAAAGAAAACAGACAAAAACATAAAATAACTCAGACACTAAGAAAAAGACGTCCTAAAACGAACCCAACTTCACAAATTTTCAAGTCCGGAAACGCCCACACAAATCATGACATCATAGTTGTGAATCACACTTTCAGAGCGTGTGTGGTAATAATTTGATCCTTGATATGAAAAGTCGGAAGTGATTATAACACTAGCAATGGTGAAAAATTATTGAACAATAAGTGTTATAATAAAAAAAAAAGGAAGCTTTCCGTTAATAAAAAATATATAATTTTTTCAAAGTGAAACAGCATACTGTGAAAACGGAAATAAAATCATTTAATGATCAACAACAAGTTCCAAGCATTTGAACTAAGAAAAATTTCCAATACACAAAACATCTACAACATTTGATAATGGTTTTTGGAATATCGGTTAAAAAATAATCTTAAAAAAAATAAATTCAAATAAGATTAATCAATAATTTTTGTGTTTCGATTAATTTTTCATCAGTCAGACAGTGATGGTAAGTTCACAGGTGTTCATATGTGCTGTGAGAATGTTTTGTGGGTTGGATTTCTGTGGTTCCTTTGATGTAATGCGGTATTTATAAAGCAATTTTTCTTATAGTTTAAAGTGCTAATTATAAATTTAATGTAGCAAAAAATCCTTTGAAACAGATGTTAATTTTTGGCCCACACGGGTTCAAACCCGGTAACTTTGCTAATTAGTCTAATGCTCCGCCGCTGAGCTACAGGAGCCGACAAGTTCTCATGGTCGGGGTGTGGTGAAGGAGTCAAGGAGGTTTACGTGTTGGAAGATCTTCTTATTTTCAATTATTTTACTGGTTCATTCTGATGTTCTTGTTCGTTGTTATCCATTTTTTTTTCAATAAATTCAATTATAGTACCATCTTGACTTGGAATTTTAAAATATATTCATTGAAATGGTACTTTCTAGAAACAATAGTTACAGAAGGGTTCAAACTAGACCCAAATGATACAAATATTGATTTTATTAAAACCAAGCATATAAAACGAGAAAGACCAGCCTACTCCCCACCTTCAAGGATGACTTGAAACGTCACTCCTTATCGAAAAGAGAGGCCATTTAACAGGCAAAAGACAGAAAATCGTGAAAGTTGGATAAAAAACGGGCTTTGGCAAAAAAAAACTAAATATTGAATCAAAATACGTTTTCCAGTGCTTTTTGTGGGCCCTAATAGTAAATTCTTTGTACAGAAACATCACCACCCTTGCTCCGTCTAGCGAGTGATTATTTTTAAACAAAATTTCTCGGTCTATATAAAAACAACTTGTAGAAAACTTTAAAAAGCCACATGAAGTAATTTGAAACTTTGAACATTCATCTAAATTTAGCAAAATTTTATCGAATTTCACCAAAATATTTTCAAATACTTATGTCGTTGAAATTTTTTCATCACAATGGAACTTCAATCAACCGTTAAATACATCCCGCGAAATTCAAAATATCATTTTTGTTTCTTAGGTATAGGTACAGGTATAGGGACTTCATAGAACTTGCGGTCTGTTGATGTCTCCTCGTAAAATGTTAGCCAATTCTAATGCAACGTTTAATATAATTTATTATGAAACCTCATGAAAACCAAAATATTCAATTTCCAAATTTGAAGAAAGTGCATTGAATAAATTGAAAAATTATTATAAGCATGAGTCTAGCGATTCTGTAAACTACAAATGAAAATGGGAAAAAAATTAGGAAACTATAAAAAAAAATTGGAAAAAATACAGTAAACCTTGGATAAGTCGGATTTAAATGGACCAAGCAAAAAAATTCGAGTTAGGCGAAGATCCGACTTAGGCGAAGACAAACTTTATTCAACGAAACATGTCCATCGTTGAGCAATAATAAGTTATTTAAACACTATAATCACAAACTCAGAGTATTGAGATACTGTAAAAACAATAACGTATTTCATTCACTAATGAAAATATTAAAAAAAGTAATTTTGAAACAACAGAGAGTTTCATTGTGCATTTATTCAGTATATCAAAATTAATTTAAAACTGCAAAAAACTTTTGATTTCATGAATCATTCATTTAAAGTATTCGGTTAACTTTTTCTGCTTAAGATTGTTTTGACTTATTCCCAAAAGGACATCTTCACACTGGTTTGTGACGTCTTCCATGGCATGGTTCTGCATCTGCAGGTCATATATTCGAAGTGTACGAAGTGCTGAGTATGCAAATGCCAGTCTAACTTTTGGCTGCTCTCCATTTTCATCTTCATCATTTTGATCTTTGTCTCTAGCATTCCCTGTTGCATTTTGAACAGTATTGATTATCTCCTCATCTGTCATGATGGATGAAGTTGCTGCATTCTCATCAACAGCCAGCTAGTCGTCAATCTGGCACACAATGTCACCATAAACTAATGACAGCCGGTTCAAATGTTTCAGAAAAAAGCAGTTGAAATCTCTTTTTGTACTGTTTGGGTCAAATAGGCTTACTCTAAAGCCTTGAATCTAGCATTCATGTAATAGTTTGCTATAGTTTGTGCTGTCACTTTCATCCAGGCTCTCTTCAAAGCAATGACGGCATCTAATATATCCCGATAGAAGGGCGTGTCATTATCCGCAGTTTCCAGACGTCTGTTGGCCAAAATAAAGCGATAGTGAAATTTAAGAGTGTTTATGATGCCAGCGTCCATTGGCTGAGTGACACTTGTAGTGTTTGGTGGCAAAAAAATCAATTCCACATTGCTCATTTCTATGAAAGGGTGAGTTGGGCAATTGTCCACAAGAAGTGCTATGTGTCGGCCTTCGAGTCGCATCCTTCTGTTAAGTTTTCTGATCCATTCTTCAAATAATGCTCCTGTCATCCATGCTCTTTTTTTTGCTGTGTATTCTACCAAAACAGTGACATTTTTGAAAGCACGTGGTCTTGCTCTTGCCAATGACAAATAAAGGCAATTTATCTGAACCATTCATATTGGCACCCACCAATACAGTAAGTCTAGTTTTTGGCTATTTTGTCCCATAGTAATTCTTCCCTGCAAAACCAAGAAAGTTGTCTAGAAGAAACTTCCAAAAAAGACCTGTCTCATCTGCATTTCAGATGTCCTGTACTTCTGCAAAAGTCCATTTAACTTGTCCTCTTTCCAATGAAACACAACCTCAGTATCCACTCGGCCTGACTCACCAGCCTTATATACAGTCGACCAAGCTTTATATAAATAAATGGAAACGCCGCACTGAGATAATCAATAAACCTTTTGAAAATACCAAGTATTTTGTTTGCTTTGTATGTAAGATACTGAATATGGGACTCGAACGTCAAATCTCTATCAAAAATGACATCTAAATCTTTTTCTTCCTAGCAAGTATCTAAACGTTTTTTATCTTAAAAACCTGTCAAATTATAACTAACTGTGGGGCTTTCTTTACCAATATTCATTACACTACATTGTGCTTCATTAAAGAATAAATTGCAAATTGTTGACCATTCTTTCAACTTATCTATGTCAGCTTGTAGTTCAGAATTCGAATCAAAAAACAAAATTGAATATTAAAAATCAAAACTATTCAGTTTGTGAAAAATTGATTAAAAAACCAGCCATTTCTGAAATTTTCTCTAAAAATATAAAATTGAATTTCGTTTCTTTCTAAACTGAATTATTCAAGAACAATTAAAAATCATTGAAAAAACATGGTACATTTATTGCTAAAAATTATCCAACAGTATTCAAAAACAAAACAGTGTAAAGTTAATGGAACGATGTATAAATAGAACCAAAGAAATTGTGAATAAAATAAGGCAATGTTAATACAATTAGGTTTTTTTTGCATCTAATTTTTTGTTTTTTAATTCTAATTTGTTATCTGAATAAATTAATCAACTAGATAGATAATTCAACATAGAAATGGAAATTGCATTAGAAGTTCGACACAAGATGTCAGACTAGGTTTTGAAACAAGATAACTTTCACTATATCAACTCAAATTTTTTGTATAAGTATTTTTAATTTTTTTAATAAAAACAGCTGCGTATTATGAACTCAATGGAGAGGGTCATTTTCAGATTTCTGTGAAATATTATGAAATTACATGATATGGTATAATCAAATACATGTTAGTTGACACTGTGTTTAAGAGGAACTGATTTCAATGTTGTTTTTTAATTATTGATCATTTTGATAATAATACCTTCTTGTTGTTGGTTGTCTTCCATATGAGTTACCTTCTGGTTCTTATGTCTGTAAATCGTGATTTTTGTGAAAAGATACATAAAAAATTATTAATATTATTTGTGGAACGTGCAGTTTGCAAACTAGGTTTGCTACAGAGGCGCTAGAAAAGAACTTAGGAATGCAGCTATAAAGATGCGTTTTTAAACGCTGGCGAAAATGTTCAAAGGAAGGTGAGAGACGCAAATTAAATGGAAATTAATTCCATAAATGAAAGGCGATATGCAAAAGAGAGTTAGAAGAGACAGATTGATGCAACCATAAACCAGAGTTCGAAGGGCTGAAAGACTCATGAGTCTGTCTGGTAAAAACATGTTCATAAAAGTGAACCGGCTGATTAAAATATGGAATATTAGCGGAGCCACAGTAACTTGAACTGAGCTCTTAGTGCGACCGGCAACCAATGAAGGTGATAGAGGCGAGCACGAAATGAAGAATAGTAATCGGCTTGGAGAACAGTTTTGGCAGCACGATTTTTGAGATTGCAACTTAGAAATGAAACAGTTCGGAAGTCCATAAGAGTTATGAAAAAGTATGATTTATTTAGTTTAATAAAGCAAACTAGAAGAACAAAAAAAAATAGTTATGAACCAAAATAATTAGATTTATACATTATAATTTCAAATTTGAATTAAAAAAAAATTATATAATTATGAGCTAAGCAATTAAACCATCTATAAGCTGAGAAGTTATAGAAATCTTCTATTCTTGTTATTACTGCTAATTTATTTTCATGGTTTTACTTAAGTTCAACAATGTAAGTAGAGATTTATCTCACTGATTTCTTCACAATCAAAACTTTTCAAATAAAAAAATCACATTAAATTCTTCCAAAATGAAACAATCAAATAAAATAACTACCTGTTGACACAATTTATATCAAAAAAATAATTGAACTAAAATGAAATGAAGGCACTCATCTGTATCTACTTAATCCGAATCAAACTAATTATGATCAGTTAACTCAATTTATACCAATGCTAAAAAGCTCAAATCAAATTGAGTAGTTATCACTCAAACTAGATCTACATCGATAGAAACCAACTTGGTGTAGACGAGGATGATGATGATGATGACACCGAGTAACATAAAGGCCACAACTGGAGCTATAATGAAAACTTTTTTCTTTAAATCCATACCCAAAAATCCGGGAGTTTCTGTGGTGAATTTGTCTCCGTTTCAACACTTGTATTCAAGGTAGTAAACAAGAAATTATAGATAAGTTTATAATTCTACAAGAACATCATGTATCAATTTTTGTAAATTGTTTTTTGAAAATGACTTCACAAAAACAAGCAGATGTATTTTTGAAAATATCGAGACGAAATATAAACACATTGGTTCAATGTTCAACCACGCTTAATCATCCTCTCATGAGGATTCATGTTTGATATTTTGAGAATTTAAAACTCAGTAATTAATATGCATCACTGAGCTCAATCTTTGGTTTTCTAACAATCGCCTCATGTTGAATCCTAACAAAAGCGAAGTGATGTTTGTCGGCAGTCCCATACTCCTTTCCAAATCCAATCTTCCCACTGAAGTAATCTTTGACGGCACTACTCTTTCCGTAACGTCCAAACTGAAGATACTAGGTGTAACTCTTGATTCTAGACTCAACTTTACACACTTTGTCTCTCAGATCATACAATCATCCAACTTTCATCTCCATGCGATCAGACGGGCACGCAAGTTCCTACCCTCTGACACTGCCGTTGCTCTGATCATCTCTTTAGTTCTTTCAAGGATTGATTACTGTAACTCTCTTCTTTGTCGACTCCCGAACTGTCTTATTTCTAAGTTGCAATCTCTCCAAAATCGCGCTGCTAAAACCGCTCTTCAAGCCGACTACTATTCTTCATCTCACACCTGTCTCGATCGCCTCCATTGGCTGCCGGTCGTACTAAGAGCCCAGTTCAAGTTGCTATGGCTCACGGCTAACATCTTATATTTTAATCAACCGGCTTATTTATATGACCGTCTTTCCATTAGACAGAATCCTGAGTCTCTCAGGTCTTCCAACTCTGGTTTATGCCTACATCAGCCTGTCTCTTCTAAACCTTTCTTACATCGCTCCTTCTCGCATATTGCCCCTCACTTATGGAACTCTCTTCCACTTAATGTCCGTCTTTCACCTTCTCTTAAAATTTTTCGCAAGCGTTTAAAAACGCATCTTTATAGCCAAATTTCTTTTTCATAGCTCTTCTGATTAGAGCAGCGCCTCTGCAGCAAACCTAGTTTGCAAACTGCGCGCCCTACAAATAAATAATAATAATAATAATAATAATAATAATAATTTATCGTGTTTGAAAGACGAGAGAACATGAGAAACTATCCAATATAAACTAATCAAACAATTCTTTTTTATAATTATCTAATCCTAATGAAAACACGGAAAATAAAAAAATAAAGGACAAAACATTTAAAGACAATTCTTTAAACTAACTTTTTTCCTCGTTCCAATCCCAGCCGTAGTAAAGGGTTTCACATCGTTCACCAATGTAGTTTTCCTTACACCTGTCGTTAAACGTTGTGTAACATTTATAATGAAAAAATCAAAACGATCAAAACATTCATAACACTACTCTCTAATATTTAAAAAGATTGAAAAACCTATTAATATTTGAACCAAAAACTACTTAAATCATTTTTCAATTGATTGAAGCAGTATAATAAAGGTTAAATAAGTACGGATATTTACCGGCAATGTTTCCGGCAACTGTGAATGTCTATATAGCACGAAGAGTTGTGTTGACATGGAAGGGTGTTGTTTGGGGGACATGGGATAAGAGAGTAATCAAAGTCTGTTGAGGAAGAGGGGGTTGGAAGGTTGAGAGACAAAGGGTGGCAGAATGGTGTGGGAGAGAAGATACTAGAGAAATGGGTTCAGTTTGCTTATAGATGATTTTGTTTTCAATAAATACTATTGATAAAGAAATGATGCTAATTGTAATATATGAGCTTGGCCTTATTATAAAATGTTAGCGAAATTAATTGAATCGATTTAATTAAATCGATTTTTTGTTAACTTTTTATGATAAGATGAAACTCATTGAAAAAAATATCTTTTGATTCTCAATAAATGTATTAAAAATTCCTCTTGATTGATGTTTTTCGTTAAAAAATCTTAAAAAATACATATGATGTCTTTGAAAAATATGAGTTTCTTATAAATAAAGTATATCGAAGAAGTTTCTCTATTGTTTCTTCAATATTGATTGTGACATTCTTCCAAAATATCTGTTCAAATTTAGAGACATGTAGACTAACCGTCTTCAGTTTTCAGATGCTTGTTGATCTCAAAATGATGTTTAGCGTAACCAGCCACGTTTAAGGCCTCACACACGAAACTATAGTAGATTTCCTTGGGGCTAAAGATCTTCAACTCAGTCGAATTACTATATGGGACATTTTGATTTGTATGAGTGAAATTTCAATACATTGCTGAATTCTTTAATGAAATAATCTTTATTAAATTCATTAATGGAAATCTCTTTACTTAACTTTTTAACTAAACAAACTACTAAATTAAAGTTTGACTAATTGAAAGAATCTATAAAAATGAGGTTCTAACAATGTATTAGTGACTTTGTGAGGCAGGTCTTTATGTGTGTGGATGGGCATGTCTTTGTACCACCATCTGTATAGGGGAGGTGGGTAGCCATAACCGGTGCATTCTAAAGTGAGTGACAGACCAGGCTTTACCACCGACTTTGATCTAGTTGCAAATAGCCTAGGTTTTCCTAAAACTTCTGAGAGTTTGAGTGTTAAAAAAAAGGTTGAAAATAATTGAAAAATTTTTTAACGTAAACTTTGAAAACGTTGATTTAATTTTGAAGCAGAAAATTGGATATGATACATAAAATAAAATATGTTTCTCACTATCAGGGTTTTCGGCCAAATCATCGAATATCATATCGGTGATTTCATCCCAAAAAATGGGCAGTGCTGACAACTTATAGAAGCCATCATACTCAAAATCCACAAAAATTATTAGAGTCCACTCTTCTTTCATCTCACCCGCCACACAAATGACTCGGTCTTCTCTACCGAAGAAGCCAACCTCCATGGAATCATTTACTTGAAACCAGGGTAGATAATTTTTCAAAACTTTGAACTTTTGTTTATATTGTTTATGTTGGTTAAAAACTTTAGAATCTTTGATAGGTTGGACTTTTAGGATCAGATCAGAACTGACAAAGTTGGATATGGAGTCAAAGAAATATTTGTTACAGACCTTTTCAAAGAAATCTTGAAACACCATTTGAGGCGCAATGAATGACAGGAGGGTTAAAAAGATTTTAAAAACTTCCATTTATTGAGTTTTTTGAGATTTGAGAGTTTAACTGGTCAGTAGTAAAAATAAGATATTGCTGAAAAACATTTTTTAATGGTCTTTTTTACTTTAGCTTTTGAAATTCAGCTATGAATCAAGATACAATGGATTATTCATAATTACAACCACAAAGCAGAGCTTCTTTAATTAGCATTCTTCGTTGAAATGCCTACGTTTTTCTCGCATTTTAGCAAAAATTTCAACTTATGACATTGATAAAATACATTTAATTTAAACATGACCAAAAACTATATTTAACAAAAGTTTTTCAGTTTCAAACTTCAACATCACTTGAAAATTTGTTATGACAAAATATTTTGAATGACGTCAAAAGGGCGTTACCCACAACCTTAAATGAACCCATAAATAAATAAACAAAAAAAACTGTAAAACAATAAACCCACCCAAAAAAACACCCTAAATCATTATATAAAAAAAAAACAGACAAAAACAAAAAAATAACTCAGACACTAAGAAAAAGACGTCCTAAAACGAACCCAACTTCACAAATTTTCAAGTCCGGAAACGCCCACACAAATCATGACATCATAGTTGTGAATCACACTTTCAGAGCGTGTGTGGTAATAATTTGATCCTTGATATGAAAAGTCGGAAGTGATTATAACACTAGCAATGGTGAAAAATTATTGAACAATAAGTGTTATAATAAAAAAAAAAGGAAGCTTTCCGTTAATAAAAAATATATAATTTTTTCAAAGTGAAACAGCATACTGTGAAAACGGAAATAAAATCATTTAATGATCAACAACAAGTTCCAAGCATTTGAACTAAGAAAAATTTCCAATACACAAAACATCTACAACATTTGATAATGGTTTTTGGAATATCGGTTAAAAAATAATCTTAAAAAAAATAAATTCAAATAAGATTAATCAATAATTTTTGTGTTTCGATTAATTTTTCATCAGTCAGACAGTGATGGTAAGTTCACAGGTGTTCATATGTGCTGTGAGAATGTTTTGTGGGTTGGATTTCTGTGGTTCCTTTGATGTAATGCGGTATTTATAAAGCAATTTTTCTTATAGTTTAAAGTGCTAATTATAAATTTAATGTAGCAAAAAATCCTTTGAAACAGATGTTAATTTTTGGCCCACACGGGTTCAAACCCGGTAACTTTGCTAATTAGTCTAATGCTCCGCCGCTGAGCTACAGGAGCCGACAAGTTCTCATGGTCGGGGTGTGGTGAAGGAGTCAAGGAGGTTTACGTGTTGGAAGATCTTCTTATTTTCAATTATTTTACTGGTTCATTCTGATGTTCTTGTTCGTTGTTATCCATTTTTTTTTCAATAAATTCAATTATAGTACCATCTTGACTTGGAATTTTAAAATATATTCATTGAAATGGTACTTTCTAGAAACAATAGTTACAGAAGGGTTCAAACTAGACCCAAATGATACAACTATTGATTTCATTAAAACCAAGCATATAAAACGAGAAAGACCAGCCTACTCACCACCTTCAAGGATGACTTGAAACGTCACTCCTTATCGAAAAGAGAGGCCATTTAACAGGCAAAAGACAGAAGCTTTTGAAACACAGCTGTGAATGAAAATTCAATGAATTATTCATAATTACAACCACAAATCAGAGCTTCTTTAATTAGCATTCTTCGTTGAAATGCCAACATTCTCAACGCAAACTAGCAAGAAATTCAGCCTTGTATGGAGAAAGAAAAAAAACACCCACGAAAAAATATGGCAACCGCCATTAAATATGATTTGAATAAAAGAGAGCTCTCAAACTTGGAAGAAGCGTAAAGTCTGGCTCAAAACAGAGAAAACTGGAAAAAAAAAATTTTCGTTTTAAAATATGTTAAGATCCCTCCCTAACAAGAGAGAATTGGAAAACTCAGTTTGCTTGCAAAATGAATAGTAAAACAAAAGTCCTAAAACAAACCCAACTTCACAAAAATTCAAATCTGAAAACGCTCACACATACCATGGCATCACTATTCATTCTAGCGAAACTAAATAAAATAAAACGAGAAAGACCAGCCTACTCACCACCATCAAGGATGACTTAAAACGTCACTCCCTATCGATGAGAGGCCATTGAACATGCAAAAAACAGAAAATCGTGGAAGTTGGAAGAGAGCCGTGCTTCGGTGAAAAAAAAACTCTAATCATTGAATAAACATTCGTTCTTCAGTGTTTTTCGTAAACCCTAATAAATAAAAATACAGAAACATCACCACCATTACTCTATCTAGCGAGTGATTATTTTTAAACAAGTTTTCTCAGTTTTATATAAAAATTAGAAAACGGAAAATAATTTTTTAAATTAAGCAAAATTTCATCATGTTTCACAAATACTTTTTTCAAATTTTTCCTATTGAAATGGATCTTCAATCTAACCGTTGAAAATAGCTCTTAAAAATCAAAATTTTTTTTTTCTTGTGTTTAACTTCTGGCACGCAATCGAACGTACAAAGTACGTTTTATTAAAAGTAAATTTTTGTTGAATTAAAAGCAGAACCTTGAAAAATCTTTCAGAATTTGCAATCATTTTTAAACTTTTGATTTCTGTGCTGGTATTGACCTAAAATGTGTATTCTATAAGCAATCCTTCTCGATGCCTTATTTTCATCGTTTAAAAGTTAAATTAATGATCCCATTTTTTTATCTTCTTTGTTCTTAATAAAAATTTTTTTTTTGATTCTTCAACCTCAATGTCAACGAAAAAATGCTTTGAAGGAAGTCGACATGCCAAATATCTGTTGTCATAGTGACAAAGCCACAGATTATTTCGAAAATTTTCACTGAATAATTTCTTCAAGCCACTTTAAAACACCGTTCAGTACTGAGTTAGAAAAGTGCAGTCTTTATCTTATCTTCTGTTCTGATTGAATGATCGCATTCAAATTCTCAGCCAATAAAATACTCCGAATCAACCCTGAGTTACAAATGAAATTTCAACAAAGCCATCAAAAAACAATGAAAAATTAACTACAAAAGTATTATTACTATTTATTACAGAGATAACCGCTAACAATAGATAAACATTTATCAAAGCTCTCTACAACGCTACCCTCACGCCCTTATTGAGTAACTAATATCAATGTGAATTTTATCATTGTTTGCAAGTTTTGATGTGGTTCTTATCACTTTTGGTGAAACTTTTCTACATGCTGTTTGTATGTTTGCCACGTTTTTAATTTATTCTGTTTTTTGTCTCAGTCTAATTGTTTCTTTGAAACGTAGTCAGGGCTTGAGTTATTAACTTTTTATTAATTATTTTTATTATTATTTTTCATTTTTTGATATTTTCTGAAATTTATGACATATAAAAAATTTCATCTTCAGATCCAAACTCAATAATTTCAGATATTTTGTGCTTATAATGTAAAACCTAAACATTCATTTAAACCCAGATTAGAAAGTTAAAAAGATATACATCTCAGTTTTCTCCTTGAACCACATACAAGGTCCTCTTATCTCCAAATTTTCTCGTGCTTTTGAAAATCTTTGTTAATATTGCCAAGATAAAAAACGCTTTCTGGCCTTTGATGATCGCCAATTTTCATTGGTGAATAGAAAACTTAGTCTTTAAAATATGTTTTATTATTAAAAAATTCCAATAACTATGAGTTTTCTTAAAATCGTGCTGGTGAGGTTGTAAGGTTAACTCACCAAAAATTACCCCTTTTCGTCTAAATGAATATATTAAAATCCCATATATTCCAAGTTAAAGTTTTGAAAATGATAGGAGTGTCACTGTTGTATTTGATGAATACTGTTTTGAGTAGCTTTCAAGGGGATTTATTTTCGTTTCTGAAAATTTGTATTGCTTAGTTGTGATGATGAAGATGCGGTTTAATGCGGTGGTGTTTACTGATGTTGGTGGGTGAGGGGGCTGGATGTTCTATTGCGGGATGTTCTTTGGGAAGATGGAGAGATGGTGAGATGCATTATGGATTTGTGTGATGAGTAGAAAAATGGTGTAATATAATGGGTGTGTTGTGATGAGGAATGGGGTTGTGGTACAAGTAGTAGGATGTTGTGACATGAAGTGGGGTTATTTATTGATGTTGGTGTGTGATGTGGTGATAGATTATTGTATGGAGGGTAGATTATTGTGGTGGAAAGTGTGATAGGAAGAAGGTTTATGTGGTTTTGTTTAATGTGTTATGTTGTGGGGATGTAGCGTGGTGTGAGGATGTAGTGTGGTGTGGGGATGTAGTGTGATGTATACTCCTTTAATTGTTTCTTGTCAGTTCAAAGATGCTGTTTTGAGATTTGTTTTACAAGTTATTAGTGTTTATAGTTGGGAAATTTATCACATTTCTAAGTTATTCGCTTGTGCTTGATAACGAAGCAATAACGTTCAAGTGGTTGTGAGATACAAAGTTTAAATGCAAATTCATGGTCATCACGAAAAATTAGCACAAATTTAATTTTTGAATTAAAAAAACAAATTTTTATTGTGTTTTTAAATCAGAAATAGGACTTCCGCTTAGATGAATCAAAGCTTGTATGATAGATGAGTAATCTATTCGGCAATTGAGCGTTGTTAAGCTCGGTTTGTCGCATTAAAAAAGATTTTTAGACAAAAATTTTAAATTAATTCTAAAATTGGTGTTTTATTCTTAATAATAATGGCTTTTATAAAGCATCAAAATTGATTATACATGTTTCATATGACGCCATTTTCCATCATTTTCACTTTCCTGATAGATATTCAATCGTTTTGAAGGCATGCAAATATTTATCTGCTTTATTGAAAATAATGTTTCAACACATTGCTACATTGAACACATTTCAAATATGGCTGAATAAATTTTTTTACATTGTTTTTATACCGCCATTTTATTTCTTCAACTTTCATTCAAACAATCGAACACACATTCACTAACCATCGCTCTTTTTATCTCGGTCTTTTTTTAATTTTAATTAAAAGCACCCAAGAAAAAAGCATTTTTTTTCCAAGAAGACTATCAATTTTATTAAAAGGCATTAAAATGGAGAGTTGAACCTTTAATCAGACATCCAGCTTCAATTCGCATGCCCGGGCACGTGCTAGAAATGATGATTCTTGCTGATGGTAGACGCACTATCTTTGTGCTTTTAAAATACCCTTGTGACTCGACGTCTGAATATATCCATTGAGTATGGACCAAAAATCTTTTAATAAAAAGAATGGGTAGGGAGGTTTTGTATATTTGAGTGAAAAAATTTGGATGAAAAGTTTATTCATGTAATATGGGTGGATTGTATATTTTACATGCCAGAAGAAGATAGTTTGAAGGTCTGAATATGCTCACTCATATATAGATAGGTTAGTTTGTAGATGCTTTAAATGTCAAAAAAGAAATACTTCAAGGTCTGAATATGGGGCAGATTGTGGTTTAGTGATGGAAACTTTAATGGCGTCTCTACCAGAAGCATGAAAGGAGGCAAGCAAAAATCGAAGTGGCAATTATTCACAAAAGCAATTAACAAAATATTCGTTGTTTTTTACTTTCTACACGTCCGCTTTATTCCGCAAAATCAATAATTAAAAAAAAACAAAATACAATGAGTTGGAAGTGAGTTACAATAATGTAAATAAAAAATAACACGAAACAGCATTCTGAAGCAATAACTAACAATAAAACCAAAAAGAAAAAAATAAGCAAAAAAAATAATTGAAAAAAATCAAAAAGAAAAATAAATAAAAGAAAACGCACCCTGAAATAATTTAAGAGGAAAAGGAAGTGGGTAACATTGATTCGGAGGTGAACATGATCAATGTGCCAACCTACCTCAGAATAATTACCTCCGAATTGATGCATGCATTCAATTTGAACTTTATGAATCACGCCTTTTTTTTTATTGATTGCTTTTGTGTTCAGCTTTTTTGTTGCCATGAGTTTGTTTAAAAATCTCTTTCTATAACTTTTTTTTCACAAAAATGGAGTTTTTTTGAGTTTTCATTGAAAAGCAATTTTCCTATCTGAATCTCTTCTTTATCTGTGAAGTTTTTGAAATCATAAATTTATTAAAATGAGTGTATTCAATGCAAACACGACAAAATAAAGAGTATTAGGAATGGAAGAGGCATATATTGCAGCTTCTCGATCGGCCATATCGACCGGGCCGCAGAACAGTTTGCAACGCCTCTTTTATTTCCTTCCATTCATCTTTGTTCCCTCTTTTTTCATGTCTTTTTTACATTTTTCTTCTTTTTGAAAGTTTTTCCTATCTTTTTAGTGCTTTTTCACGAGTTTTTTTCAAAATTTTTGCTTCTTTTCTCTTTAAGCTGAGAAATTTAGAATGATCTCTTTGAATATATTTTGATTAAATATTTTTTTTTAGTTCACTTTTCAGCTTCTAAGCCTTGTTTAAGTCTCAAGACCATACTTCACTGTAGTGTTCATGTGCTAATAGTTGGCGGGTGTCAAAAAGTCAGAAATTTCCATATTTTATTGTTAAATGGCACAAAAACAATTTTAATTTTGTGACTTTGACAGTCGTTGTCAAAAAAATGCTTTCATTTGTAAATATTTGATTCAATAAAATATCATGAAAGATTGTCTTTGTTTTTTTTCATTTCACCTTTCATTCATTCAACTTAACTGGCAATTCAGCCAAATTTAAACTTTTTTAGTTATCTTAATTTAATAATAACACAATCTGTACAACGCTAGATCTGAACAAAAAATACTTTACAGAAGTTGAACACGAAATTTTGGAAGAACGGAAAATTTTGGGATGAAAAATGTATACTATCATTACTTCTGTACATCAATGAAATTCAATAAAACCTTAATAGACCGCGGCATAAACGTCGAGTCTGTATTTTATCGGCACAACTCGGAAAGCATTCGCAAGATTAAGATCCTCACTTTACCTCTTTGTAGATTGATCAGATGCATTCGCCTCCATCTGCCGCAGTAGTCTTCATCAGGGTGCTAATGTTTGAAGTTTTGAAAACTGTTTAAAAAATGAATTTCTTTGAATTAATTATCACAGAGCAACAGTACACTTTTGATGTCGTGTAAAGGATGTTCTTGTACCAGAGCAAACGTTATGGTGAAACGTTATGGTGAAACTTTATGGTGAAACGTTATGGTGAAACGTTATGGTGATGTTAGTTAAATTAACTTTCAAGATTTCCTATTTTGTTGAGACTGCGAAAAATCAACAAAAAAGTAAGAAAAACAAGCGAGGGATTAAAATCTGTTCGGACACAGGTAGCAAATGAGATGCGGAGGATGATGAATGGAGAAATAAATACGGGCATTGGCAAGACTGTACTAATAAAGATAATACATCAACGGGGTTTGCATTTGGAGAAAAATATTGATTAAATTTATAGGCTTGTGTGAAACTCACAGCCCAGTTTTGCTGCAGCTTTGGCAAGAAATTTTGTAAGAATACCATCTATTTAATAGTATTTATGTATTTAATCGGTGTTTAAATTTAAATAATCCGTTTATAGGATGAAAGATTTTTGAGGTAACAGTGCAAGGCACAAAATATATCTGATTGATGAGATGCTGTATCAACTAAATTGGAGTCGAAGTTTAACTACATTCTTCCATGTTTCCAATTATGAATTCGAAAAAGTTTAAAAAATAAATAAAAACCTCCACAAACCACCAAAACAACAACAAAATACTTGTACTCACTCCAGTACGCTGTAATGATTCCATATTTTGCGTATTTTGCAAACTTTCAACTGCATAAACATCGCATGCGGTTGATTTATTGGGGTCATGACCCGAGGTCAAAGGCGGTTGTGTTGACGCCAGACCCTCATTTGCTAGATTATTTCTTTCTGGAGATTTTATAGCGAGACTTTTTTAACATAAGTTCTTTTTTAATTTGATCGCTTGAAAGGTTATTTTTGGTGTGAAGGTTGATGGGTTTATGGATGTTGGAGTAAAGGGGGTTGAAGATGAGGAGAGTTAGCAAAATGTTTGAAAGAAAGAGAATTGAGATGGTAATGGTCATGAATTTTGCTTAAAATAAAGAAGTTTTACAAATTGTTAAAGCTCAAAATTTTGTTTAAAACGAAGAAGGTTGAAAATAGGTGAAGTTTAAGAATTTTATTCAAAACGAAGAGAGTTGGAAAGGATGAAGATTCGAATGGTGTTTGAGAAGTGTCAGTTGTGTTTGACTCGTGATGTTATTAAAGAAATCATAATTGGGTGAGATGAAAGATGGACAAGAAATGAATGCAAAATATTATTTATTTTCGCTACGTTAGAAAGTCTTAAAGCTTTGAAATTAAAACTTTTTAAAAATAAATTTAGTTTGTAAAATTTTATTTTAGTTTTAATAATTTAAATTTACGATACCTCTCTTTCCTGCGGTCCAAAAGCTCGCAGTTTTGAAAGCTTTAATCTTTCATGCGTGTAAAGTTTATGATGAAAAAGTTGAATGAAATTTAGTTAATATTTTATGAAGTTTTAATATTGAAAACCAACTTTATATTTTAAAAATGATCTTTTGCTTTTTAAGATGGAAATGTAGGTATAGAAGAAAAAACGAAAATACACTTTTGGTCAGTTACAAAACTTTATCAAAAAGTTTAGTGTTTTTTTATTTCAATTAATTTTTAAATAAAAAACTAAATAATTATTTCAAATTAATAATTCTAATAAAAATACGACATATTTTATATCAAATTGCATAAATTCTTTAAATATTTCAGCAAATTTGCTTCAATGTCCTACTCCTATTACTCCTTACGTCACTATTTTTGCCACTTTTTCAATCATTCTACTTTTAATCCAACCCTCATGTACCCATCAATCATTTTTTCCAAGTTTTCTTGAATAAAGGCCACTTGCGTCTCTACATCTACCTTTAAAATTTATCATTTTTTAGAGTTTTGTTAAAATCAGTCAAGTTACGCAACTACTTTTATTGAATATAGAGGTAGTCCTAAGTTCAATGTATGAAAAGATTCACAACTCCAATGTATTTTGGTTTGAACGGCAAAAGCACGATCAAATTTTCTAGGCGTAACTTAATTTGCAGATATGATAAGACTTTCTGACACAATTTTGTCTCTTCTTCTCAAATACTCTTTCAAAACTAATACACACTTCCATTCATACGTCAAATATGTAATCTTCAATGGATATGATGACCAAAAATGGACCAGCGCCCATACAATTCTCATTATTTTATTATATGCACGTACAATGACATCACACTGACATAAAAAAACAAACAAACACACACACACACACACACACACACACACACACACACACACACACACACACACACACACACACACACACACACACACACACACACACACACACACACACACACACACACACACACACACACACACACACACACACACACACACACACACACACACACACACACACACACACACACACACACACACACACACACACACACACACACACACACACACACACACACACACACACACACACACACACACACACACACACACACACACACACACACACACACACACACACACACACACACACACACACACACACACACACACACACACACACACACACACACACACACACACACACACACACACACACACACACACACACACACACACACACACACACACACACACACACACACACACACACACACACACACCTTAGCTTTAGTGAGTTTGTCCACCCAGAGGCAGGCGCGTAGAAGAGTTGGTAAAACATTTTTTTCTTGCTTTTTGAAATTTAAGCCACAATGTTCGTATTGTACACTTGTTTGTGTTCTGTGTTTTTGTCGTATGTGGTTTGCCAGGCCAGTTTTGTTGGCAGCGACTTTGTTGCATCCAGGAAACGAACAAACTAATGATGCATTAGAGGAAGCAATGTTGCAAGTTTGATTGTTGGCAATGTTTTTTTGAATCTTGACAGAATCTTTTCTCGCCTTCTCATCTAATTCTTTTTGTGCGTTGAGCTCGTGAAGGAGTTTGTTGATGTTGTTGCGCCATTGTTTTCTATCTCTCGCTGCGGTTCTCCAATCAGCCACCATGTTCAACTATTTTAAGTCAGCATGAATTAGCATGAATTAGATCGTGCCATCTCTGTTTTTGACCACCTTGGCACCTTTTACCATTCATTATTTTGCTCACCAAAAGTTTTTTTTGTAGACTTTCATCAGACATTCTTTCCAAATGACACATACACACACACACACACACACACACACACACACACACACACACACACACACACACACACACACACACACACACACACACACACACACACACACACACACACACACACACACACACACACACACACACACACACACACACACACACACACACACACACACACACACACACACACACACACACACACACACACACACACACACACACACACACACACACACACACACACACACACACACACACACACACACACACACACACACACACACACACACACACACACACACACACACACACACACACACACACACACACACACACACACACACACACACACACACACACACACACACACACACACACACACACACACACACACACACACACACACACACACACACACACACACACACACACACACACACACACACACACACACACACACACACACACACACACACACACACACACACACACACACACACACACACACACACACACACACACACACACACACACACACACACACACACACACACACACACACACACACACACACACACACACACACACACACACACACACACACACACACACACACACACACACACACACACACACACACACACACACACACACACACACACACACACACACACACACACACACACACACACACACACACACACACACACACACACACACACACACACACACACACACACACACACACACACACACACACACACACACACACACACACACACACACACACACACACACACACACACACACACACACACACACACACACACACACACACACACACACACACACACACACACACACACACACACAAATACACACAACCGCATATAAACAGACACACACAAAGAAAGGTCAACTTCCTTTAACAGACCTCAGTTCGATGGCAAGAAGATTCTGAAAAAAATCTGTGAACTTTTGTCGATAACGTCTGCAAGCTTTCAGTGGAGTTTATTAATCATTTGAATGAAATGTTCTTTGATATGGAAGGGAGAAGGACTTGAATCTAAATAGTCTCATACATTAGATTTCCGTCACAAAAACAAAAAATGCTGGTTTTTTGGTCAAATGTGTCTCAACAAATGCATTTCTTTAAAAATTTTTTTTCAAATTTTATAAAATTTTTTCTTTCTGTGTTATTTATGGTTTGAAAGATCTGTCGTTTGTTTCTTCCACGTATATTCGTCAAGGAACTTTGCAAGACATCTGCAAAAAAATCAAATAACAGAATATTCTCAGTATTTAGTGCAGTTACATTGGATGCAACAAAAGAATGCTTCAACGCTTCATATCTTCTCCTTCGTCTGTTTATTTTGTCTTCCTTCATTTGTTCTGAGCGCTTATAGCATCTATTTGATGTTTTAAATATGAGATTGCATTGAAACTTTTCTGTCGATCGGGTTGCTCATATTTTAGCAAGCTGAAGTCCTTCCTCTCACATTCATCACCAAGCTAATGTCTCTGCATTGTGTAGAGTTTTATTTCAAAATTAAAATTTCAATTTTGAATCTTTTCTTCAATAGTTTTTTTTTAGGCTCAGCTTGAAAATTTTAAAACAGGGAAGGGTTTTACCATTTTAAATCTTCAGTCAAGAATCGCTTGTTGTAGCGAAATTATTTCATTTTGTTTTGAATTAATTTTTAAAGACGTAAAAACTTTTAATGTTGGACTTTCAAGAAATGTCCATTTTAATAGCAATGACATGCGTTTCATTGCCGAATTCCAATTTGCTTTTCTAAAAAAGATTTATTTTAAATAAAAAAAAAGCGTTTGGGAGAAATCTAGCGTAAGCTTTATCTAAAATAAAGAATAAAAAAACCATAAAAACAAACATTGGAATCGAAAAATAAAAAAACAAACAAAAAATAAATAAATAATAAAAATGAATAAAAACTAATACCATAAAAAATAGTTTTTTGAACTGACCCTACGCTCCCAAAGCAGGCACCAGGCCCAAAAATGCTATAGAATCAATAAATACATTCAAAAACTTCCATAACCAAGCAATCAGTATTAGTAATATTTCTTCGTAAAATTTCATTATTCTAACTATTGTTATTAATACTAATTAAGTATCTAAAATATTAATAATTCATGATAAAATATTTTAAAAACTTCAAAACAAATTTGAAATTTTTATTTCTAAAAATTAACATTTAATATCAATATCCCTTATTTTATATCAATATCTAATAATACACATCCCCAAGCCTTATAGTTGTAGTGGTTCCTACCAAATGTGGACCACAGCTGAACATTGCAGGCATGCTTAAGCGTTCTGCAATGAATGCTTATTGGAGTCGACATGCTTCAGAAAAATTAAATCTTTTGTGAGTAATATACTATTTCAGAGAAATGATTCGATTAAAAATATTTTTTGTTTTGGAAGCCTTTTTTTCACCATTACTATCTTCCACCATCTTCCACTGTTACAACCATCTACCCTCAGCGCCCATCACCATCCACCACCAACACCAACGACCTCTCTCACCTGCTACACTCACCATCACTCAACATTATGTCTTAGCCCCATTATTATTCACTACTCTTACCAACACTCTTTCATTACCATTCTCTCCCTCACTCACAAACCATAATCATCTACCGCCGTCACCTATTAACACCGTCAACCACCACTTTCCCCCACTCTCATCATCTATCATCATCTACCCCTATTATCGAATATTATTAATTTCCACAAACACCACCAACACCACCACCACCATCTCTCACATCCCACTTCTATCCATGTATGTCCTACAAATGATCATGAATTAATTTTTAATGCCTTTGAATGCCTTCTAAATGTTTTTTAATGAACCTTTACAAATCTTATTTGAGTTTTTGAAGTTATTATCAAAGCGATTTTTCTCCGAAGTGCAATCAAATCAGCCAAACAATAAAGAAAAAATAAGAAATCTTTTCAAATCTTATCTCTGCTTCTTTTATTTATTACCGCCAATTTACGAGCCCTAATTCCCAGAGACCACGTGACTATTAAATATTTCCAAACATTCAACTTTTTTAAAAAGATTAATAGCATCAGCTTTCTTATCATTCGTGCTTAAAGTATTTTTTCTTTTTTTATCATCACTGTTATCAATATAGTTTTCATTATCATCATCATCATTATCATCACCACCATCATCATCATCATCCGTAGAATCATGGGCATTAATTGATTTATCTTATCACCATCACCATTTTCATAACCATCATTATTATCCATCGCTCGATACAAATCGATCTAGTATCTTAGAAATTATCCTAAGAGAGGCAGTTCACTAAACAATGCTTTGGAGGAATGGATTTCTAATAATGGAACACTCCTATCTATGCCTTTCGTCCACGCTACCAATATGCAATTTATCGCATAGGTGGGAATTTTTGGTCAAATGAAAAAGGCATTTATATAAGCGAAGATTCCGTCTTAGATCTTTGTTGAATTTAATTTAACCAGAACAATTATGGTAAATTTATAATGAAATTTGATAAAACCTCCGATGACTACAAACAACAATGAAAGGCATAAATAAAAAAACTGATAAGAAAATAAAAGCAGACAGATTTTACTTTGTTTGAAATTTTCAGACATATTTTTGATTTATTCTTTTCTAGCATTTGCTCAAGCACTTTCCGAAAGATATCCGCATTGTATGGCTGCGATGCCGAAGCAATCTTGTAATCAAACTGCTTATTAATGCAAGTTTGGCGTGCCAAGAGCTCTACAAGAGTATAGTAATGACGCAGACATGCTTTATAATTAGCTTTGATTGTGCAGTCGAATTATCCATCAAATTTCTATTCAATTTTGTTATTTCCCACAGAAATAATACGTTTTGCATGAATATAGGAATATTTCCTTAGCCACCATATAACCTATAACCGAACAACACAAGTAATGATAATTATTATATTAATGGAGCTATGAGAATAACTTAATAGAGCAAATGGGTTAATTAATAAAATGTTATAATGTAATGACATAATAACACGGGGCATTGGAGCGGTATTAATTACAATGACACTTCAGCCATTGCCACACTTCATATAACCATTATTAATTTAGATTTTTATTATTGTTTTATTATCAATATATTCCAATACATTATTGTGTTATTTGAATATAAGTTTATCTTTTTTGGGTATTTCAGTCTGGAGAAATTATATTATTTTTTGAAAAACCAATTTTTTGATTAATAGGAATCTCTCGATTGTTAAAACAAGACTTTTATATTTTATTTTATTTCTATGAATATTCAAATCAGATTTTATCGCTCACGTTAATAGTTTTAATATCTCTTATCAGTTCCATCGTTCCGCCTCTAACAATCTTGCGAAGTTTTATCATATTTTAGATCACTATTCCTTATTCCACGTGGATACAATGCCGAAATTATCTGAAGATTATTTATGAATATCGAAAAACAACGTACTTACAGTAAAAAGATAAATCGTGATTTTAATTCTCAGCGTTTTTAGCATGTTTCTGTAATGTGTTTTATGTATTTGTTTCATTGGTCCTGAGCATTCAAGACTGAATTGCATAACTTGAAAGACTATTGGCATTTACATTTTATTGAAGGCCTCCCTTTGTTCTATGATATTTATAAGCAAGAGTAGAATCAAAATTATAAATCTTGTAGTTTTAATTGAGAACAGTAAAACCAATAAAAACTAACGAAAACCAAATTTTTTATTCTAAATAACAATCGCAGTCGAAGAGTGGGTGAGGGGAGCGTATAAATTGAAAATGATTTTTATCTAAATGATCGTTGGAGATTC
Organism: Pterobdella sp. o SKG-2022; assembly: GCA_964035795.1. NCBI lineage: Eukaryota > Metazoa > Annelida > Clitellata > Hirudinida > Piscicolidae > Pterobdella > Pterobdella occidentalis. Next base: position 4,567,801 of record OZ038326.1, on the reverse strand, counting down.
TGAAAAGCATCGCATGAATCAAACTTTTTTATACTTTAATTCTTGCCATAAAAGCGCCGAGTTTTAATGAAAATCTGATTAAAAAAATAGCAGTATATATTATTTCATGACTAGCATAAAAAAAGACAATCATTATAAGCAAGGTGCTTTTGTGTGGGTGTAATATAAGAGGCACCCATTACCCAACACAGAATAACAATGATTCCCATCAAATCTCCTAATGAAATCCTATTGTCTTACACAAATCCTACTTGGTTATATCCATCTTTGATTCCAAGGTGTCATGTAAAAGCAGTAAAGAGTGGTTGGGCCATCAGACAGGATGTTTATGTTTCATTAATTGCCTTCTTTTACTGCACTTTGCATAAACACTTCAACTGTGAGATTTGTCCTTATCCTTCGTCCAGAATTCATTTCTGTGTATGTAGACATAAAATAGAACTATATCGAAAAAATAAATATAAATTAAAATATACAAGTGTATATAAAAAAATTCATTTACATAAATAAATGTGTATTTATGCATATATACACCCTGAATGAAAAGCAAGAAGATATATAGAGTGTAGGTGTATGGGAAGAGGCACATAGGATTTAGGATATATAAGAAGATTGCATGATCCCCCGAAAACATTCACAACTCTTTGTTGTTCAAGTGTTTTTATATTTTCTGTCAAAATATTATCCTGAGACTGAATAATTTTTAGAGAGCTGTATACATACTGTACTTGTTAAGATATTTTTGTTTGCTTTCAAGAAGTAAATTGGGAGTTCAGAGCTTAAAAACAAAGAGCTTATAAATCAACTAATTTGTAGTTTTGAAGATTCTTGTTTCTGGATACTCTTAAACAAAGTAAGCTTACTATTTGCATTAATATTTTAGTATTTATCTACTTTTTTCTATTTGATATCAAAAAAAAAAGCTTTTGAACTTTTATATATACACAGTCTTTAGGAGTAAATTTTATAGATTGCAGTGATAAATATAAAAAGTGAAAAAAGTTTAACTGGTTAAATCAATCGTGTAAATAAGTATAACTATAAATCGTGAAGTTTTCTTCAAGCTTTAAAATGATTTAGTAGAAATTTATTTTGGCTCAATGCGGAATATATAAATGAAACTCTAAGTGATGTAAATAATTGAGATTTTTAAAGCTAAATTCCTAATTAATCTTCGTCATTTTTAAACAAAAAAAAAGATTTAAAACTTATCCTCATTAATAAGCATACAAAACATGAATATTTAAAAGCGTCTGCTGATTAAAAGTGCATTTTCATCATATTTCTACATCTGCCTATCGATTACTTCTGTTGTATTTCCTCATACATTTCGTTTGCGTTCAAATACGTAACAGATTTTTGCTGTTACCCTAATAATTATAATAATTTTATTATTTTGATTGTCCTTATTTATTTTTAGCATTACTCATTCTTATTGTTACCCTTGTTTAAGTATTTTTATGTAAAAATATCAAGAATACCCTATTTTCCGTTGAAATATTTCCAAGTTTTAGAAAATCTTAAAACTGCTTTCTATTTTTGTTCAAAAAATCGCATAAAATATTCGCTAATCAGAACAATAATAAAAATAAATAACAAAAATAATAAATCAAAAAAGTCACAAAAGAATATCCTGATGAATATCTGTACGAAACATTAAAGAAATGAAGAATTCATCTTATGGGTATAGAAAACCTTCTATTGAAAAAAGTTTAAATATCCCACTCAATTCAACTAATATATGTAAGGTATTTAAACTGGCGACAAGCATGTGATTAAATGGTACAGTATATAAACTGGAAATTATGATAGACACCTTAACACTGGGTTTCTTTTGCAGTTGTTCTATAGTAGTTGTAGTAGTAGCAGTAGTAGTAGTATTGTTCGTTATAGTTTTATGATCATTATAAATATATAAAGCATCAGCAATAGAAAGAAATCATTGCAGGATAAGTCCATAAAATGGTGGGATGATTTATGTTGACATATGAGCATCCAAGAATGCAAGCCAGTCGAGCAAAATGATGATAATAACTACGATCTAATTAAAAATACTATTAAGTCAAGTCTTGGTGGAGTGGTGGTGGTGCTAGATATAGTCATGATTGTGGTGACGAAAGTTGTAAGTGTGGGAGTGGTAATGGTTGTGGTGGGCATGCAGAGAAAGTATGCAGTGATGGAAACGGTAGTATTGGTGATGGAAATAGGTTTAGTGAGGGTGGCGGTTTTTGGGAGGTAAACTGAGCCGAAAGTTCTGTGGTAGCTATTCTGGAATGGATAAAGATGCGATTTGTCTTTGTTAATCCATATTGATCGTTTCTTTGTTTGGACGTGTATCGATTTTGTTTGTTGTGCTAGTTATGACAAATTGTAGGGCGATAATTGCCTCTTGTAATAAACAAAATGGAAAATAAATCTTTAATTGAGAAAAATAATATCGAATTTTTTATGGTTTGCAAAATTTTCACAAAAGATTTTTAATCCTAATTTGCGCAAAGTATTGATCAAAAGAAAAATTTTTTAATAGATTTTGAATTTTAAATTTAAAAATGAATTTTCTAAATAATTAATTCCGTGTATTGTCTGAATCTTGTGTCGTGAACAATAAAAGTGAAAGTAATGATTGGTGTAGTCTTGAGAAGGTGTGGAATGCTGTGTTTGTCAACACGTTCGGCATGTTTATCAAATGCATTGTTATTAGCACGAAAGTTTGTTTTTCATGTATTTTCAGTTTCATCTGTTCCTATATTTTCAAAGGTTTTTAAATTCGATTATTTTTGTGTTAAAGTTAAGATATTTGTGATTTGAATCTAGTTTTAAGTAAGAATCCGGGTTTTTTTTGATAAAACTTGCATTATTTGATATGGACTCAATTCGAAATCCCATACGACTTAGAGGGTTTGACAAAATAAACAAAAGGATTTCAAAAACAAATGCAGAAGTACCAAGCTGTACTGAAAGCATAAGAAAAACAAACCAAGCGCATCTATATTTGCGTGTTTCTAATTAAAAAGGCCTTTGCATTTTAGTCGAAAATTCTTGTGAAAAATTATTAATTTATTTCAGGTGTTCTGCATTAATGGAAATTAATTCCTGGAAAGTTACTTATTCTTTGATTTATTCGAAACAAAAATAATTGTTACTATTCTCGCATGTGTCAAACACAACTTCACAAAGACAATGAATCGATGCACGCTCTAAAGATATTCTTTCAGCATCTTCAGAAACAATATATACAAAAATAATTTACTCCTAATTACGACTTGTGTCGACCACACCATTTAGGAATTATACTGTGTTGTGGTGTTTCTGCTTGCATGCCTGATTGTAGGTGGCTGAAGTTTATGTGATAAATGAAATATTTCTAAGTGGAAAATATTCCGATGAAAGGTGTGGAAAGTGCGTGAAAAGGACTAATTAGTAAGATGGTCGTTCATGAAGAGACTTAAAAAGATAACTAAGATATTGAAAAGTTTACAGACTTATTTAAAATTCATATCAGAAACGCCAGTGAGAAGACTTCTAATAAATATTGATTGAACGCTGAGAACTCGAAAGACATGAATGAGAGCTGTCTTATTGCTAATTTAATATGCAAAACAGCTAGAACACCGACCTCGCCCATTTTTATGACGTTTAATATAAGCAATAGAACAGAAAGAAATACAATTTTTTAGAATTTTTGTTTTCGAGAGGGCGGTATTGGTTCATGTGGGGTTTTATGTTAGGGAATATTGGATTATTGATTGGAATGACGTGTCAACTTCATTCCGAGAAGTTTTAGTACGCTAATAAAAGCACCTTAAATTAAAAAAATTCTCCATTTCAGATCATTTACCTCTTGACTACTGTTCAGTTCTTGATTAAATTTTTCATTTTCTCATGTATTTTGTATTCCTTGAATTCCTGTGCCAATCAATAATATGAAAACGCAGCCGTGGAAGGCGAAAATATAAATTTAGATGACAGAAAGTCAAAATAAAATTTACAAATCAATTTCACAATTTAAAATTTTTGCAAAAAAAAGAACAAAAATTTTATAAAAATCTTTTTCTCGTTAGTGCTTTCATTTTTCTAAAGTGAAGACGTAGATGACGTTGAAGAGTGGAAAAAAGGATGGGTAATAGAGAGAAAAATGCATAAGTTTTCTTAGGTTTAAACTTAAAAACTCCAAAAGAGTTTGTAACGCACCAATCTCTTCCATTAGGCATATCATACGGGAGGTAGTTAGAAATAATAGTGCGTAGAATTATTGTTTTAATACGATGTGAAAAGCAAAACGGATTATTTGCGCATTAAAACAAAATAAAACTCAAGCCTCGAGTAAGCATTTTCAGTCCATGAAACCGCTATTGCAAGCGTCTTTACAAATCCACACAATAATTTAAATATTTACGTTGCAGCGAAGACTGTTATTCAATAGAACATATGATTATTCAATAAAACTTATCATTAAAAGGCACTGACAACTTTCCGTAACAACACCATCTGTCATTTCTTATTGCTAATAACAATAAGCATAGCAATAATCATAACAATAAAAAAAACAATATAGGTAGAGAAACAATTATTTGTATGATCAACATGTTTATTCATAATTTATGATATAATTAAAAAAATACGCATTAAAAAATTTTTTAAAATTTCTAAGTGCCTAGTCATGAACAATTCTTTGGCCAACACGAACATTCACCATTATACAACACTTTTTCTTTGTCAACATTTTTACGATTCTCACGGCGTTTTTTTGATCGAAATATTTCGACTCAAATATGCGGGTATTAAAAGCCTTTAATCATCAATAAACGTTGATTAGCGATGATGATTGTGATGCTAAATGTAGTTTTGTCATTATTTACTACACACTTTGAACCGTCGTAGTTTACAAAACTGTTTACAAAACACTTCAATTATATATTTTAATGAATTTTTCAAAAATTAAAATATAAATATGAAAAATGTATAAAGACTGAAAACGTTTGTTGGAAAACTTTGTTTCAACATTAGACACCTAGTAGTTTAAAAAGAGCCTCTCTCAATGCATTTGAAGCTATTTTCGATTCAACGTAGAATAAAGAGTTTTGAATTAAAGTTTTTTCAAAAATTTAAATGTAACTATTTAGAGGAATGAAAAAATTTATTATGTTTTAAAGCTCTGTATTTAGATTATGTTTCTGAAACTTGAAAATGAAACAGTTTCAATATATAAAAAAATCCTATAAACGTTATAAACAGTAATACTTCAGAACTAATGGTTTATGATGAAGTAGAACAAAAATTAGTTCTGTTAAAAACAATTAAAACATCTGAAATTTGTCTAATTGAATTTTTACAATAAACGTACTCGAAAAAGCACAAGATACCCATCGTTGAAGACTTCTACAAAACTACATCAAAACATCATAAAAGACAACCAAAATACCGAAATATGGAATTATTATGAACTAGCATTGGTAGAATACAATAGATGGCAGAGTAGTAACACACAAAAGAAATGTTTCAACAGCAACTCAACATGAATCTCCATGCGTCATTACACCCACTGTTTAAGCACCAAAAGAGCTGTACAGCTTTTTATTTTTACATACGATCATAATGCTTGAAGGTAGAAAAGCGATATCTATGCAAATATTAGGTCTTGTCTGAGCTTATAACTTCATTCTTGTAGTCCCTCTATGTTTAACTGCGTAATAAATTTATCCTCAACCACTCCGTGAGCGATATATCTAACTTTAAATTTTGTTTTATTGAGACCAAATGTGCGGTAATGGGCATTACTAATTAATTTTTGACATGTTCAAGTATGGAATCATTAGAAATTGCGGCGGGTCTGGAGTGCTTAATGAACTTAGGATCTATATGTTTTGAAATTTTTTTTATTTACTTTATACTTCTGTTTGCTTTTTTTTCCCAGTTTGAATAAAGGCTCTTTGATAATTCCGAAAAATTTTGACGAAAACAGTGTGTTGCGATAAAAATGCCAGAATAGTTTATGTTGATGGTGAGAATGAATATCCCATCATGGAAAAAATAATTTAAAACATTTTCTCAAGAATATATACTCTTGAGAAAATTAGGCGGCCTGGCACGTAATTACGGACTTAAGGCGGAAATTCAGAATCCCAACGAGCATGGGATTAAAGATGAAAGAAAGGTGTTTTTGATCAATATTATCCCAAAGATCGGTTCATTGAGTGCTTTGTCGTTGAACACTTCACTATCGTGTATGTCTATAACATCACATGATATCCTAAAAACAACAATGGAACGTTGGTGTTGTGAATGGAGCATCGACTTGTTAAAATGCTGTCGAATTAATTGTTTTGTTACTCATAACAAAAACATTTTCTCGTCATGAGTGCTAAGTTGTCACAAAGATAAATAAAGAGAAGCACAACTAAAACAATGCATAATTGCTCTCTTTATTAATATCTTTCAGATGCATTTCCTTGTTTCTTCTATTACAATAGTGGTGTTTACCTTGAATGGTCCATTGTTTTAAATGAAGATATTGAAAAATATATTACATTACATGATAAATAATTTATTAGAAAGTAAATTTTTTTTAATCAAAAATTTAAAAATTCAAATATGTACACATCTTTCAATATTCTCAAACGCATTGGGCCTACATGTGATCAAAAGCAAGTACCGACCATCAAAACAAGAAAAAATATTTCTACAAAACATGTTTATACGAACATCTATTTAATGTTTATGGGGCAGATGACCGCAGCGAATCGATAGACCTTTTTGACGTCACACATAAACCTTGGATAAAAGTTGATTTTTAAGGGCTGTGGTGGTATCAAAAAGTGATGTAATATTTATGAAGTTTTTCTGTTCCTTTTGAGTAATTTATTTATATTTGAGTATAATTAAGCTTGAAATGCGATACGAGCCCACTGTCAAATTTCCCCGTATTACTTTTCATATTATTTGCATACGAGCAGCAGTGTTTGCTCGCTAAAGCTTTATTTCACTCTCAATTGCATATATACTTAAATAAATGTAAATTGTTTTTATTATAAAAAATTAATGTACACATTTTAAAATATGAAATTTCATTATGATATTGAATCTCATGAGAGGGGGATAAGCCTATATTTTAGCCATGGAAACAATTGCTTTTGATTCGGCATATCAATCAAGTAGGTCTTTAGATGCTTCAACCAGCTTTCTTCTATTAATAACTCATCTTTGCAGCGAAAATTTATTGAGTGCCAAATCATCTATCAACTTTATTTATTTTTTAATCTATGATTTTTATAATTTATTCTTCCAGAAGCAATGTGTGCTAGTAGCGCGAGAAAGATCTTGGCGTTGTGAATGATAATGATGAGTTTAGTTTTGTATGTGACTCTGCTGCTAGGCGTGGCTGAAATTTTGGCTTCAGGAAAGTGTCCAAAAAAATGTTTTTGTGATAACTCAACTAAAATAGCTCATTGCTCCAAAAAACTCTTGCATAGCCTGCCAGAAACCTTTCCCGAAGCAATGACCGAAGCCAACTTCAACTTTAACCGCTTCTCCAACACAGTTTTAACTAAGCAGAACATGTCGCTGTTCACGAATCTTACCAACATGTATTTGGGAGGCTGTAACATTGAACACATTACCGAAGACACTTTCGTGCACATGCAACGCTTACAGATCCTAGATCTCAGCCAAAACCAACTCACAGTCATTCAAGAAAACACCTTTCGAGGGTTGAATCTCCACCACTTGTTTCTCTACTCTAACAAAATGATTGTTTTGACTGCATCATCCTTAGAAGGACTCAACACAAATGGACTACATTTGCATGATTGTTCCCTCACCAGCCTGCCCTTCAATGTCTTCCAACCAATCCAATCCTCCTTAACTAACCTTTGGCTGAACGACAATTATCTCTCCCACATAGATGTGAGATTTCAGCCTGTCTTCCAAAAACTGAACCATTTGAGGTGGGTTGCGATTATTTCTTCTGTCAGTTAATAATGAGTCAATATTTCATCGTCTGGTCAAATTCAATTCAATAATATTATGTAAAATAAATCTTGCGGCATAACAAAAACTTGGCATTGATGGAAAAATTTCAACACATAAATCAATACTAATTGTTTTTTGGGCCACAAAATTAAGTTTTTCAAGCATTTTTTATGTTTTCAATTTAAATTCAACTCCACGAGACATCGGCGAGATGTAATCTGGTCCGTTTATGCTTCAATCGCCGCACCATTCTACTGCCAATCACCCTATATTTCACCCCAACATACATGTAACAAACCATCAAAAAGAAAAATAATTTTTAAAATATTGAATAAAAGATTTTTGTACAATAGGATTTTCTTTTTGAGAAATATCCAAAAATTTAAAAAACTAAAACCCAAGCATCAGAATGAAAATGCTTAGAACAAAAGAACATTTCCTGAAAAATTACTAAATAATTTCTACCTATATTACTTATGCAAGCTTTAAAAAATTAATCTACACTGAGAGCTGAAGAAATTTAATTAAAACTGCTTCTTGTAATAAATCTTTAAATGAACTCTAATTAATTACTGAATTCTAACATAGGTGTTTATGTTATGAAATAATAATAATATAAATTTAAAAGTTATGCCAAATTTTTTCTATTAAGAATTCATGGGATACACAAGCATTAATATCTGAGTCATTTCAAACCTCCATACATCACCACCACGCCAACAAAGTTAATATTAGGAACCATAAATTATCAGAAATGAATGCAATTTTTTTCATTACACTTAATGAAGAAATTGTAAATTTTTAAAAATATTTCATGCAGCAAAGTTGGCTATACTATTTTCATAGCATGGTTTCACCGTTGATCATTTTTTTATCGCTCAAGCCATATTGCTCATTTCAAATTCCTTTAATATTTCATTTTCATAAACTACATGCCAAATTTATAGCTAAGCTCTTGCTAACACAATTAAGGCTGGAAATTTCTAAAACCCACACCAGCGTTTTCCTTTGACGAAATACAATCTTTGTAGATTACTGATGCATAAAATGCATCAGAACACTGAGATAATATGCTTAGAGAACTCTCTTATACTAGCATCTGAATTAAAGCAATTGTGAGATGTTTATGGAATAAATCACCAAGACACGATATTATCGTGAAGGTAAGTGGCACTGCAAGACTGCATGATCGGTGTATCTAAGGAATTCTATGTGATGAGAGATGACTCGAGTACTGGCGTACATCCAATCAGTTTTTCGATGCACTATCAATATAGCTACTTAATGTGAAGATCTTCAAGTTTATGCGGTTGTCTTTATTGCCTTCAAGTTTGATTTAGGATTGGTTTTTGAAAAAAAATATAACATTCTCTGGAGAATAACCTGCTATGCAATAGAAGTAAATTCCCAAAAGTTAATTATTTCCTAAATAACAGCAGTAACTTTAAATAGAGCACTTTGAAAATAAGAAGGCTCCACTCAACATAATAGTAATTTTCATTCCGAGAACATTATAGCAAACGTATTCTCATTTAGACTTTATTTATTTTTCATTCTGTTTTTTTCTCGGAACATTCATATCTATGTATTTGCTTCTATGGACATGTAAGAAGTTTTCGCCAAAAAAATGCGATATTTATTCAAGTGTACGTCTTACCTTTATTTTATAAGGCGTAAAAACATGGGTGTATGAATGAGAAAACCTTCCATTGACTTCCATATCATTTTCTGCTAACCCCTTCAGTTTTACAATTTTGCCTCTATTTTGAGAATAATCCAGAATTTCTCTTTAGATACTTTACAGTGAGTTAAGTTTTTCGGCATTTTAGTTATTACATATTTCGCTTCTCAAGAATAGATTTATATTCTCTAAAGAAACTTTATTTCTATTTTATTGCACGCCCTTTTTTTCAATTCATTAATTTTGTTTTAATAACTTTAAATTGAATTTTTTTCTACTAAATACAATTTTTCTTCAATAAATCCATATTTACCTCGCACATTTTTTACATTGCAAATAATTTAGCCATCAAATTGCTTAAAAAACTGTAGATTGGATTTTGCAGGTTTGAGAGAAACAAATAAATATTTATGGCTTGGTGTTATCAGTAAATTCAGTCTGCTTAAGTCGGTCTTTATCGAAGTTGTGGCTCTGCTTTATAAAGCTTTCTATTCAGCGCTTGTACGTTTCGTTATAAAGTTTATTTTTTGGAAATTTCATGATTGCAGCAGTTATCAAAAGTTTTATTGCTTCTGAGATGCAGAAGAAGATATTCAAAATTATGTCATAAATAAAACATTCTCGCATTTTCAAACGTGCATGCAATCAAACATGGGGTCAAAAGTGCCATGGCTGTGCAATTGTAGCGATGCTCCATGCCGTAATGTTTTACCCACACTGCAAGCTATTACTCTTTATTTATGAAAAAATATTTCTAATAATTTGAGTGCGCTTAAATTATTTATTTGCTGACTTTCATAGTTTAAGCCAATTTTTTTGATGTATCCGAATAAGATTACAAAATTAATCAATATCGGGATAAAAAAGCTATCTAGAAGTAGCCAGGCTTTAAATCAGAGGAGGCAACAAAACTATTAGAACATAACATTGTCATGAATGTATTGATGGGACAGTGCACGCTCGGTCCGTGTACGCCGTACGCTTAACATTGTGATCTTAAGTAAAATCAAAAACTAAAAAAACTGAAAAATAATTTTTGGGATAGCGTAGGCAAGTCACGAAAAAGGCAAATTAAAATTTCGTTATCACGTCACATGAATTATGTATGTATGAATACGCTCTTCTTAATGTATTAATGCTGCAAAATTGAAACCATAATATCTCCTTGATAATTCATGTGATTGAAAGGCCTTGTATTCAAAGTTTATCTCCCAGTTTCACGCACATGACACAAAAATCTTTTTGGATGAACGGTTCCAAGAAATCATAAATTAAAAAAATATAAATAAAAATGAAAAATTTATAGAAGAATAATGAAATATTTATGCATATAAACTCTTAGGGAACTTCAGATAACCTGCAATTACATGGCCATACATTTGCTCACAAGTATCTATCAAAAAAGTATTCACATTTGAAAGTGAGATACAAAAAAATAAGAAAAAAATTTAAATAAAAACAATAAAAAAAATTAGAAACAGATTAATGTAGAAAAAGTTGGAAATAATGAAGAGAATATTTGAATCAAATCTATAAAGATTTCCAAAGCAAAAACTTATCAACTGAATAGAACCAAAATTTCGAATCAATAAAATTACATGAAGTATAAAAACTTGGAAGCAAAAGTCATTTAATTATATAGATAATGGAAAAAATATTAGCAATTTTCAATCGAGCTACTTATAAAGGATCCACTCTATGAATCTGATCAAATCCCCAACGCGTTCTGCTTGCATGGATATAATTGAAAATAAATGCATTTTTTTGAGATACTGCGAAAATCTTCCATAACGATGATATTTTTTTATATTTTTTTGAAGGGTTCTTTAAATTTTTTCCATGAACGCCCTTGAGGATTTTTTAAACTGGATTTCTCACACTTGACTTAGCAATGCAATTTTCAAAGCAAATATAATCAAAATTATATCATTAATGTATATAAAAAGTTAATTAATTATTTTCAGCTTTTATATTGATTATCAAAAATGTTATCAAATGACGTCAACAATTGGCCACACCAAAACTCACTTGAATTTTTTTTGGAAGAACTTTTTGTACTTTCCTAAATCCTCTCTCGAGTTCTTTTTTTGAAGTGATGCAACTATTTTAGCTTCATAGTTTCAACAACACACAACAATAAAAACACATACACATAACAACAAAAAAAATTACAACATTAACAGCAACCACAAAAACACAACACGCACACACATCCTTCAAACATTAACATTGTTCAAGGGGATTTTAAAAAACGAGAGGATTATACAGAAATATTTGATATAAATGCACTCCTATTCATCCTGTTCTGTTATAATTCCACCACTCTCAAACCACGTTCTAATTCTATTTATTCCAATTGTAAAATTAGAATGCTTAAAAATACTCATGTCATTTTCCCTAATTTATTCAATATCTGATTACGCAGACTCATATTTATGGCAGCGGCGGGATCCGTACAACAAACTCACAAAAAATTAATATATTCAAATAGCAAACTTCTAATAAAACAGTTCTGGCTAAATGATGTGGAATTAAAAATTTTAAATGCCTTATTAGCGGGTTTGTTATGTTTTTGAAAGAGGTGGATCCAACACGCTCGCAAGGGAGGTTTTGGTTTGAACATCACATCCGCATCTTGACAGTGTTGTCAATGATAAAATAAAAATTTATTATCCTGGATTAAACTCGAGTGAAAATATAATATTATAGAAGGCGTTTTAAGCTTAAACTGTAGTATACGAAAAACTCAAAAATTTAAACAACATACTTTGTTGAAATATCAAAATGATACGCTACTAGCCATATTATATTAGTTTTTATTGGTAAAAAGCAGCAAAAACAATTTTATTTTTATGATTTAGTGCACTCAACAAAAAATGAAAAAAATTGACAAAAGAAATATTTTTTGTGATGTTTAAAAAAAACGGTACAGGTAAATGGAAATATTGCAAAACTTACTATTGGCATTCAACACAAACAATGGAGGACGGAAGGAATTTTAGAACATAGGAACTATAAAGAACTCTCTAAGATTGATGGCTGCCCCATGTACACTTAACAGAAAATAATAATAATAAAAGATTTTGTTTTGATTGAAGACTTTTTTTCAATCTGGAAAAGGAAGGATTTCAAAGGTTTTTCTATTTTGACTGAAATCAATTGTGACATTTGTAAATCTATCGGAGAGTTTCATTGATTTGGAAAGAATTGAAGTTGGCATTTATCTAAAGAAATTAATTCTGAAACTCACTGTTGTAGGAGGACATTGTAGAATGAGGTCCAAACTCTTCATACCACACATGAAGTTCTGATTAATAATTTCGAGCTTGTTCTATTTTCTTGTTAGCTTTAATTTATATCAGGGAATTTCCGATAAGCAACAAAAAAGATAAAAATTTCGAAGAGTATGAATAGAATGAGAACTAACAACACTGCACCAAAAAACCGCTGACAATAAATTCTAATAAGCTTTTCAATAAGCCACGCAGCAATAATCACTCGCGAGTCTTCTTTGCGTTTTAATGGCCGTTAGTATTCATTCAGTATAAATATTCTTTTGCATGTGTTAGAATATAAATTCTTGCTTCATTCTCAGAATAAGTTGAAACCACTTTTTCCACAGGTTAAACGGAAACCCATTCAAATGTGATTGCGAATTGTCGTGGCTGAAAGATTTTTTCGAGTCGAATCCCTCCAAGTTCAATGACGTTACACCTATTTCCTGTGGTTCTCCTTCCCACCTTACCACCAAAAGTCTCAATGAAGTTCCAAGAACAAACTTCGATTGCAAATCTCCAACCTTTCGCAATATCAACGCCTTCTTTGACCTCGACCAGGCCGTCCTGCAGTGCTCAGCGTCAGGCAACCCTGTTCCAACTCTCTTCTGGATCCAACCCAATGGAAAAACCATCAAATACGACCCTGCATCTATCGAAGCTCCCGCTTCAGACGGGGAACCCCATGATCAAATCGAAGCGGCACTTCGTCTCCAGACCACCAAACACCATCACCGACACCACCATCGACCAAACGCTTCTTTAGAGTCCGGAATGTACATATGTGTAGCAAACAACAAGGTAGGTAACGTGACACTAATGGTCAATGTCACGTGGCCTTTGAGTCATCGATTAAAATCCGCCCATCACCACAAAAAGTCGCACCAAACAACAAACGAAGTGCAGAACAACAGTCCCCCCAACACCGGGAATAAATCTAATGGAAGAAGGGACAAAAGTTTTCACCCTGAAGTTCCTGAGAGCAAGCATGAAGACAACAAGCACTACCTAGATGAAACTCATTATGATCAAAACTACATCAGCCACAATTATCACCTCGTCGAAAGAGAAGATATTTCAGAACTGGCGGTGGGACGAGAAGGAATTTTTACTTTAGTAGAAATGGTAGTCGCTATCATAGCTACCCACCTTCTAACCATAGCTTTAGTTTTATGTTTAATGCTAGTACGAAACGCCATTTTACGGTCGAAAAGGCACAAATCTCGCTACGTGGACGAACCGCAGATCAACTCTTCCGGGCCATTGATCGGGACGAACAATCGACTGCCCACCAACATGATCAATGCTGACCCTACGTACGACAAAGTAGGCAATGTCTTCACCGATGTTTATTCCAACTCCACCGTGTCTAACTTTCCCAGACTTGTTAATCGATAAATTTATCGAGAGTTGTTACTGAATGACTTTTTTTAAATTTTGGGTAATTTACGTACCAAGTCATTTTTGCCACCTCAATACTCCATACATTAAACTCTCGATAACCTTACAAAACTAATGCCACTTTTTAAACCTGTGTTCACTCATCCTTTGAGCTTTTCCTTTGATCTTCCACCGTGGCCCATTTGCCTCCGGGCCTCCCAACCATGACTTCCAATTATGCAGTCGCCATCTTTGTTCTTCATCTATTTAGTTTCAAATTTTAGAAATGAATTTTGGTTATTTTTTGATGGAATTTTGTAAATGTAAATAAGTGTGGGAATGAAGTCATCAATGCATGTATCAATTAGTTCTTTTAGTGTCCCATTTCTTTACAAACTTTTACATAATGTAAATTTACTGTTTTTATGTAATAAATCGATGTACTCAACAATGTTTTCAAATCTAAAAAACTAAAATTAAAAATACTGAAACAGAAACATCAGAATAGTAGATGAAAGAAGAGTATAGAAACCCACTAACATCAATCATCGTTCAGTGATTATTCCCGCAAGTTATTAAAATCGAATTTGCAATTAAATTCATACAAGTTTGACGTTCCTCGTGTAATCTATAAAAGCAACTGTCTTCCTATGCAGTTTTCCACGAATATAAAAAAGCGTAATTTTTTGAAGCGGGTGGGATGTTTATTGCAATAATCTTGAGATTCTGTATGTAAGTTTAGATTTAAAAAATTCCTACATGAAAGCCTGAGTTTTCACCTAGAGCACCAACACTCGAAACATGGCAAAAATCTTCAATTTCCTTAAAAGGTTCACCGAAACACTCTAGTAAGCTTAATCCTTCTACCCACGCCATTCATCGGGCGCATTGGAAGCTATACAATACAGATAAAAATGGATGATGGATGGGAAAGGTGGCTTGATTGAGGAGATAGTGGATTGTTAGAAGTACGAATTATTTGGGTGATTCAAAATATGCTCAAATGGTTTATTTAATTTGTTTTGTGCATTCTTTTCAAGGCATAATGTAGATTCTCTGATATATTTTGTGATATTTTATTTAATAAATATTTTGACATTTTGGAATTTTTTTCAATAACTATTTTGATAAATTTTCATGCAAATGTATTAATGAATTGTTTAAAACATGTATCCATAACTCATTAAGCATATAGGTTAATGTTTGATCTGAAACATATCTCGCTAATTTAATAAATATAAATTTTTTAACGTTCTTACCACTGGAAACCTCATTTGGTCTTGCAAATAAAATTCCCTCTTTAATATTCCCGCACTTATGATTAAGTATTAGCATATTTTACATTTGCTTAAATATAATTTAGTTGATGTAAAGCTGTTTTTCATTATTTTTTTTCACCTAACATTTATTATTTTTTCAGTGCGTCAAATGTTTATCTTTTGCCAATATTGTTTCATTAATAATTCTATCAAATATTTATAAGGCAGAAATGGTATACTGCCGAGAAGTCTGCGGGAATTAGTGCATCTCGTAACATTGTAGCCTGCGGGAAAAAAACAATACTGAGTGTCATTGAGAAGTTTCAATGTATTTTGTTTTAAAACACTCCAAATCTTTTCACTTTTAATTTTTCTCTATTTCATTTTCTCGAATGTCAAATTGAATTTGTTTTATTTTGTTTGTTAACAGTCCCGCGTTAGCTTAATGTTGTTTTTATAACTTTTATATTTAGTCTCGATCAATAGCATCCCCAAGGCATTCTCAACTCATTTCAAATTATTTTATTTGCCATAAAATCAAAATATTAACGAAGAGCTTTCAAGGGAGAGGAAAAATATACCAATGAAACACTAATAAGAACTACAAAAAAAAATTCAAAGTCGCAAAAAAATATTAGTATAAAAAGCTAAAAAAACACTAAAAAGAACGTAAAAGTAATAAAGGTAAATAATTAGGAAAACCACAACTGCTAATTCAAGCAAGCACTGTGCAAATTGCATGAGCAGTCGTTCCACGTGGCTGGCTCAACATCATCAGACCTTGTCGTTCTGCTTCAGTGGACTCGATTGGCCTGTCCTGCTGGCCAACTGTCTTTCTGTCTTTGGGTTTTTCTAAGTCTTTCTGTGTTTGTTTTTTGCGTTTTTTTTCTTTGTGTGTGTTTCCGCGATTGTCTGTCTTTCTTTGATTTTATGTTTGTGTTTGAGTTTTGTTTGTAAGTTTGATCTCTGTTCAAATTTTGTGCTTGTGTGTGTTTGTTTTGTTCGTCCGAATGTTTTTTTGTGTTTTTCAAATTTTGTTTGCTTGAAATGCGTGCTTTTCAGAGTTTTGCGTTCTTGTTTAATCTTGTTTATTTTCCATTTTTTTTATCAATTTTTCTGATTTTTTCCGCTTCTCTCATCTTTTTTTGTTCCTATAGATGCTGTTTACTTTATGGGACAGTGTTTGGTTTATGGGATTGTGATGAGGAAATGAATGGTGGTGATAAATGGACGATTGAACGCTTGGAATGTCCAAATAGATTGGGTCGTGATTTGCACACATAAATAAAGAGATCTGGCAGCATTTAACACTAGACGGTTTCATTTAATCAAAGTAATTATTGTGGTTGTATTTATTCTTATAATTATTTTCAGAACCTGTAATATAAACTGTGAAAAACAGCTTCATTTAAAATCAGGTTAGGTTTAAAATATGAAATTTCATCAATTCCTATTCCCGAAAGTTATTAGTTTTTTTCCTAACTCCAGTAAAAAGGTCGAAAATTTTTTTAACGTAACACAAACCCGGATAATTTTTTAATTGAAAGATTCATTGAAACTTTAAACTTAGAATAAAACTTAACAAAAAACAATTGAAATCAGTTAACACCAAGCTAACCTTCATTGAAACAGGGCAATTAGGGCTGTAGGTGATGTATGGGCGGAAAGCTGAAGATGAGATGTCTATCTTTTGTTATATAGACAAATTTATAACAAATAAATAACTGAAAAACATGAGAAATTAATCACCGAAGAGGCATAAAAAAGCGATTAAGGAACGATAAAGTGGAATGATGATAGAATTCTGAAGTGAGGAGAAAGGATTGTTTGAAGGTTTATCTGGTTTAATAATTGGTCAACCAAAATTAGCATACCAAAAGGCATTTACTCAAAGTCACCCAAAAACACATGGGAGGTGATTGAATTTTAGGAAACCTAACGCGGATCATTTCATGGAAATCTCTAAATAAAGACAGAAAAAAAAACAACAAAAATAAAATAGGAGTTAGAAATGTTGTGATTTTAGCCATTAATAATCTAGATTGTTCTTCTGGGTCGGTTCTTTTGTCTGTTTTTATATATGCTAGTTTATGTGCGTGTTTTTGTGTTTGGTTGTATTGGTTTATGTATTTTTAATTATGTTCATATATATATAATTGTGTGTTTGTGTGTGTGTATGTGGGTGCTCGATCGTACGTTTACATGGCTCCGCTAATTTTTGGATTTAAACCTTGTTAAAAAGTGAAATTCATTACTATTATATATCGAATAACTGTAAAAATAAACATTTAACACTATTATAATCATATATTTTAAATAATCGATTTTTTTTTTTTGATTTTGTCCGGACACTCGTAACTCAACTATCGCTCAAAGAGGATATTAATTTTGGAAAATAAGTTGATTCGTGGCTATTAAAACAATTTAAAAATAAAATTTTGTGAATATTTAAATGGTTTTTTGAACTTTAAAGTGAAGTTTTTAAACAAAGGATTAATAGCGGTTGATTGCGTAAAAGCGAACTTTTCATAATAAAAATAAATATTTTTTGGAAATTGGTCTCGTCGGTGGAGAAAAAACATTAACATAACTTTAGTATTTCAAAATTGTAAAAAGGTAAATTCTTCAAAATTAATGGATACCTTTCGAACAACCAGAACAAAAGCGCAATAAAGAGCAAGTCTGCACAAGGCTGATAACCTGTCAGACTCACACCAATTTTTATTCTTAGAACAGAATGGTTTTCTACAATATTGGCTGTTGGAACGTAAAAAGTCTGGGTAACCCCACTGAATTCAACATCAAACTTTTAAACGTTATTGAAACAATGAAGATGAAATGCATGTCTGTCATGGCGTTGGCTGAAGTTCAATGGGTGGGTTCAGGTGTGTTAGATGTAGACGATGCAGTCGTGGTGTATTCAGGTATAGATGTAAAGCAAAGTGGCAATCAACGAGGTACTGGTGTTATCTTGAGGAATGAATTCAAAAAGGAGTGGAAAAAAAATGGTGTTTTTCATTTTATAAACGAAAGGTTATTGCAAGTAAGAGTGAAAATAGGTGGTTTTGGTATCAGTCTTATTGCCGCATATGCTCCTACAGAGGTTGATGAGTCAGAAAACAGTGACAATTTTTATGAAACACTGCAATCTACTATTGAGAGCATTTGTAAAAAAAATGTCATCTAGTAGCAGGTGATTTCAATGCACGAGTGGGTCAGCCAACTAGTCGGTCATCTCTACATGGGAAGCATAATCCAGATGTGAGAAATAGCAACGGCAGAAGACTAGTGGATTTTTGCAACTATAACAACCTGGCAATCACCAAAACTTTGTTCCTTCATAAGAAGATACATCAGTATACATGGCACCATCCTGGTCAAAAAAATGGTGGACATGTCCTTGACTACATACTCATCAACCTTGACGCTCTTCTGGTAAACAACAGCCGTCACAAGTTCAACATGAGTGATAAGGTTCAAATCCTCATGTACGCAGATGATGTGGTATTATTGAGCAACGATCGAAGTGTATTGAACTCTCTTATTCAATCACTCAGTGAAGAATTTACACGTTACGGCTTGAAGATCAATACTCAAAAAGCTAAGATAATGGCTGTGCGTCCTGAAGCTGATAATACAGACACTCATTTTGACAACAGGTCAGTACATCAAATTGACGATAGTTTTGAGGAAGTTGAGCAGTATCAATACCTGGACAGTATACTTTGAAACGACTGTTCCATAGATGAAGAGATTGATACTCGTATCTGTAAAGCATCGATTGCTTTCAGAAGTATTGGAAGGCTCATATGGTATCATAAAAAGTTATAAAGAAAAACGAAGATGAGGCTTTTCAAATCCATTATAATGCCTATCCTGCTTTACGGTTGTGAGACTTGGGCTCCTTTGAGCAACCATGTTCAAAGATTGCAGTCTTTTTTTAATAAGTGTGTTCGGTCTATATGTGAAATCTCTATGAAATACATGTTAAGAAACACCGAAATAGGAAGAAGAGGCAACATTGAACGCGTAGATTCAATCCTTCAACTGAAAAGACTCCAATGGCTAGGTCATATTGAAAGAATGGCAGATTCCCGGTGGCCCAAAAAATTATTGGTCAGTAAAATATATGGTGGTAAAGGAAGTCAAGGTGGTCAAAAACATAGGTGGCATGATGTGGTGAATAACGATTTGAAAGCTATTGGGTTGGTTTCTGGTTGGCGTAGCAAAGCTAAAAACAGAATCGAATGGCGGAAAAGCATAAACAGACTCATTATCGATCTCAAACAGAATAAAGAACAATCAGAAAAAGATAAGAAAGATCGAAAAAAGAGCTGAATGTACAATATAACAATACTAATAACATATGTGGTGAGGTGAACATAAATAATAGGGTATTAAACGGTTTGGTATGCTCTTTTTCTGGTTGCAACAAAATTGCAGTTAACAAAGCTGGCCTTGCAAACCACATCAGACAGAAACAGTCACAACAAGCAACAATAACAATCTTATGCCAACACTGTGGTAGAAGTTTCAAGCGACAGGGTTTTCAAAACCACCAGAAAAAATGCGCAACAACAACAAGAAATGGTAACCATTCTCTGCACCTGCCTGATGGTGGACAAATGTAGTAGTAGTAGTAGTAGTAGTAGTAGTAGTAGTAGTAGTAGTAGTAGTAGTAGTAGTAGTAGTAGTAGTAGTAGTAGTAGTAGTAGTAGTAGTAGTAGTAGTAGTAGTAGTAGTAGTAGTAGTAGTAGTAGTAGTAGTAGTAGTAGTAGTAGTAGTAGTAGTAGTAGTAGTAGTAGTAGTAGTAGTAGTAGTAGTAGTAGTAGTAGTAGTAGTAGTAGTAGTAGTAGTAGTAGTAGTAGTAGTAGTAGTAGTAGTAGTAGTAGTAGTAGTAGTAGTAGTAGTAGTAGTAGTAGTAGTAGTAGTAGTAGTAGTAGTAGTAGTAGTAGTAGTAGTAGTAGTAGTAGTAGTAGTAGTAGTAGTAGTAGTAGTAGTAGTAGTAGTAGTAGTAGTAGTAGTAGTAGTAGTAGTAGTAGTAGTAGTAGTAGTAGTAGTAGTAGTAGTAGTAGTAGTAGTAGTAGTAGTAGTAGTAGTAGTAGTAGTAGTAGTAGTAATAGTAATAGTAGTAGAAGAAGAAGAAGAAGAAGAAGAAGAAGAAGAAGAAGAAGAAGAAGAAGAAGAAGAAGAAGAAGAAGAAGAAGAAGAAGAAGAAGAAGAAGAAGAAGAAGAAGAAGAAGAAGAAGAAGAAGAAGTGTGTGTGTGTTTGTGTGTTTGTGTTTGTGTGTTCCATTTGTGATTTATGTATGTTTGAACGATAGGATCATTATCTCTTCTAAACTTATCAGAAACCCAAAAGGTTTTCAACAAATCATTTTAATTTTTTTTTTATTTTATTTTTATTCTAGTTATTTTTATTTCTATTGTTGTTATCTGTATTGTAATGATAACTATCAGATTTTCCATCAAAAAAGTTTGTGAATATTTTTTCACTAATACATCAGCAACAGCGAAGTTATAAGATATATTTATGGTGATATTATTATTGCTTTTAAAACAATAAAATTAGTATCATTATTGTTATTTCAATAGTATTATTATTATCGTTCCAAATATTAAATTTTTTATATTGTATTTATTGTTTATTATTATTATTATTGTTTTTTAATATTAGATTAATAAGATTTTATTTCCATGCTTATACTTATTATTATCATCACTTTTGTAACACCATTGGTATTTTGATAATATGATTTATTTTTCAAAAATATATTATATATTTTTTTATATTAGTTTTATTATTATTATTCTTTATAAATATTCTCATTATTTTTTTGCGATATTACAATATTTCTCTCATTAATATATTTTCAGTTAAGTATTTTATTGAAATTTTCAAATAGCTCATATTTTTCATAATAATAATAATATCATTTTTTCTTGTAACATTGTTTTTATTTTTCTCACAATAATGTTCTGGAGGCTTAAGTTACCGTGTTTGATGTGCTGCGGAATGTTTGATATTTTCAGGGACACGTTTTAAGATGAGATTGCTGCTTTTAATGGCTTTTTTTGGTTGGGCTTCATATGTTGATTACAGGAATGAAGTTTGATGTGAAGAACTCTGAAATAAAAGCTTTATTATTTTTTCATTTGAAGATATTTCTAAAATTTTAAACATTATCTGAAATTTTTCTTTCAATTTTTTCTACTCGAGAATATTATGCCACATATCTTTATACATTCCGAGATATTTTTCTATATTCATATGAGCTGAAGATAGTCCGATATATTGTTTTAGACTAAAAAGATAGTTTTCATATTTTCACCCACTCCGAACTTATAGTTAGAAACCCCCAAAGATTTTTCTTTCCCCTCCTCTCCTTTCTCTCCCTCCTCCCCCACCCACCTATATGACTTCTAAGACTCCCAAGTTCACACTCCTTGACGCCTTTTTAAATATTTTTTAAATGAAGTCTTATAGTATCATAACTTCCATTGATATAAAGATTATGATGCTTAGGTATTTATTATGTACCATAGTGGCGCAGAGACGCGATAGACTCGATGCCAGTAGCACGAAAATCTTGTCAACCTATTCTGCATTTTTACGTCTTTTTTATTTCCGTTTCACGTCACGATTGTTCGACTTGTTGCTCAGAGCAGAATTAATGGGCGTCATAACGTGCGAAGGATTTCTGAAAGCTAATGTGGGCTTAAAAACAATGGCGGAACTTAACGATGACGTTTCATTGGGGATTTTTATTCAAGCATTTTATAAAATATTTGAAGTTGAAAATACCATTGAATGTTTCTTTAATATTTTGTATATTTTAAACGTGTACATCACTCAAACTTCAACAAAATACCTTGATTTCAAAGCGGATTGACGTCACGGAGTAGTAGTAGTAGTAGTAGTAGTAGTAGTAGTAGTAGTAGTAGTAGTAGTAGTAGTAGTAGTAGTAGTAGTAGTAGTAGTAGTAGTAGTAGTAGTAGTAGTAGTAGTAGTAGTAGTAGTAGTAGTAGTAGTAGTAGTAGTAGTAGTAGTAGTAGTAGTAGTAGTAGTAGTAGTAGTAGTAGTAGTAGTAGTAGTAGTAGTAGTAGTAGTAGTAGTAGTAGTAGTAGTAGTAGTAGTAGTAGTAGTAGTAGTAGTAGTAGTAGTAGTAGTAGTAGTAGTAGTAGTAGTAGTAGTAGTAGTAGTAGTAGTAGTAGTAGTAGTAGTAGTAGTAGTAGTAGTAGTAGTAGTAGTAGTAGTAGTAGTAGTAGTAGTAGTAGTAGTAGTAGTAGTAGTAGTAGTAGTAGTAGTAGTAGTAGTAGTAGTAGTAGTAGTAGTAGTAGTAGTAGTAGTAGTAGTAGTAGTAGTAGTAGTAGTAGTAGTAGTAGTAGTAGTAGTAGTAGTAGTAGTAGTAGTAGTAGTAGTAGTAGTAGTAGTAGTAGTAGTAGTAGTAGTAGTAGTAGTAGTAGTAGTAGTAGTAGTAGTAGTAGTAGTAGTAGTAGTAGTAGTAGTAGTAGTAGTAGTAGTAGTAGTAGTAGTAGTAGTAGTAGTAGTAGTAGTAGTAGTAGTAGTAGTAGTAGTAGTAGTAGTAGTAGTAGTAGTAGTAGTAGTAGTAGTAGTAGTAGTAGTAGTAGTAGTAGTAGTAGTAGTAGTAGTAGTAGTAGTAGTAGTAGTAGTAGTAGTAGTAGTAGTAGTAGTAGTAGTAGTAGTAGTAGTAGTAGTAGTAGTAGTAGTAGTAGTAGTAGTAGTAGTAGTAGTAGTAGTAGTAGTAGTAGTAGTAGTAGTAGTAGTAGTAGTAGTAGTAGTAGTAGTAGTAGTAGTAGTAGTAGCAGTGGTTGGAGGTAGTTGTGAAGGGTGAAAAAGCATGATTAAAAGCGGAGTCGATTATGGCTTCGTCACCACGATGGAAAGGTCTTTCTCACGGTATCAATTATTTCATTTTTGGAGAAAAGTTTAAAATTTTAACAGCCAAAAAAAGTTCTTTGGAGAAAAGAATTTTTGGCGTTTGATTGATGAGAGCTCATGAAATTTCATAAGATCGAAAAGGCTTAATGATGTATTTCCAAACGAAAAAAATCTCAAAGGTTGGGGAGAGAATATGAAATCGATGTCATAGAAGGTCAAAAGATTTGCAGTATTATGATCCTAGTTTCATTTTCAACGTGTTAAAAGTTGAAAAAATTAAATAAAGACATCAATAATTTGAAATCATAAAGACAGCAGTAGAAACGAGACACGACCCCATATGAAACGAAGCATGGTTTGGAGTGATTACACCGCATCCAATTACTTCATTGAGAACTTGAAAATTCATCACCAGTTTTTATTTGGCTCATTAGCTTCTGTAGCTAACTACTTACAAATTGACATGTTCTTCTTCTCTCTAACTACTCACTTTTAAGTAGTAAAAAACTAAATAATTTTTCGTCGAATGAATTATTCTGCGTATTCAAACTAATTACAAACGCATTAAATGATTTTATATATAAACTTTTATGGGTTTTTTTTAACTATCTAATTTTTCGCTTTTAATTAACTTTAATATATTTTATTTCAACATTTCCAATTTTCATTTATAAAATCAGGCGAGTATTACAGGACATGGCGGGACTTTAATATTTAATCGGCATTGCTTTTCGTTTACTTTCATCACCATAAACTATCTTTTATTTCGTCATACTTTTCCCCTAAGATGATTTTTAATTACATTTTAATACCGTAAATACTCAACTAATTGAAAGAACCAAAAATTTTTTTTCAAAATTCTGAAAATAGAACTCAATTATGTTAAAATTTTTTAAACGCTTTGAAACCCCCTAAATCAAAAATGTCTCTAGCTTCCAAAAAATTTTCAGGTTTTTTTACCATGAATAAATATTTGAAAATGATTAACATCAAGAACTGGAAAAGATACAAGATTTTCTAAGCAAACAGGAATCTAGTTTATAATGTAAGGCACAAGAAAATTCACAATTTCCAAATAAACTTATTTCCATTCATCCATTAAATCTCTTTCAATGCACCATCTCTCGATCAATTATAATCTCTTTCGTTTCTACACAAAATTACCTATTTCATACATTATTTATTCATTCTTTCCTCTCATCCATCACTCACTCCTTGATTAATGACGTTGCCCACCTCTTGTTTGATTCTTTTTGCATTTTTTATCTAAATAATCGAAAGAATTGTTTTTTAAAATTATTTTTTATTATTACGCTCTATAAGCCCTGGTAGTTTTCAAATATATCTGCGTCTAAATCGTTTCGAAACGGCCAACATCTGTGTTTCAAATTGCCGTTTAACTGCTGTAATTATGTTTATTTACCCTCAAACTATTTATGAAGGTTTCAAAAGATGTAATTATTTGAAATGTTGTTCATATCAGAAGTAGACAGACGCTAATTAAACAGAAAATCTGGTCTGTAATATTTTCCATTTATTAAACCGTAACCTCGAGCCATTCGAATTAGACTGTGCAGGAAGATTGGAATAAATTTAAACTTAGAGATTTTAAACATTA
Organism: Pterobdella sp. o SKG-2022; assembly: GCA_964035795.1. Lineage (NCBI taxonomy): Eukaryota > Metazoa > Annelida > Clitellata > Hirudinida > Piscicolidae > Pterobdella > Pterobdella occidentalis. Next base: position 4,542,717 of record OZ038326.1, on the reverse strand, counting down.
GTTTATGTTTAAATGAAAAATTTTTTTGACAACATCTTTAAGTTAGCGGGTTCATAGAGTGATGTTTGCGGGTTTAGAGACTTGTAACTAATTATAATATATAATTATATAACTGCAAGCACTCATTATAAAGTTCTCACAGTGGTTGACAGTTTCATATACATCTAGCAAACAAAATAAGGTCGGTATTATCAGCTTCAACATTCAAATAACTATACTTATTTATTTATTCATTTATATAAACATTAATTAACTTTTTATTCATTAATATGTAATTATTGTTTTTTTTATTGAAATATTTTTATTTGTTTATGCATGAACATGAATTATTTTATTTACATATAAACCTCTATGTGTTACTTTCCTCGGGTGTTTAAATGCATCAGTGAACTTTCCCACCATCAGAAGCTTTATTCACAGTTAAGCCTCATTGAAACCACCAACTTTGTTCTCACCAATTAGAAATGGCCGTCTAGCACTACATTAAAAGACTCGCCTGAAGGTCGGAACGTGCCAAACTGAAAAAATTGTATATCAAATAAATAGTGCGAGAGTTGTGTGCTTGTAATGAAGTACAGGGTGGAGTGAAGTTGTATATATTTTTTCAACAAAGGATTTGAGGGTTTAAATCTTTTCGATTTTGGGGTTTTAAAATTGACCATTATGAACATATATTTCATTTTTTGTGTTTTTTTTTGCATCTCTTCTTCCTATTCACCATCATTTTAAGTCTTAAAAAACGTTAAAAATATTGTTGAATGTTCTTAAGGACCAATAAGTTTGAATCATTGTATTTGCCCAAATATAGTGTTTGTACAGAGTTTGAGATTTCAGTTTGATTAATGTCAAAAACTGGCGACCAATTAAAACTCTCAGAATTAAACACATCAAAAGAGAACACAATTGTTTCTGTTTCATTATTAGGATAAGAAACTAATTCAAAGAATAATAAACTGGAGAAATTTCTGAGATAAAGGGTAAAATAAAGAACACATTGTGAAACTCAATAATTTGAGATTATGTTGACATGAAGCATACCCAACCTTCAAACCCAAATCCCAAACATCTGCATATTTTACCAGTTCAAGTATTTAATCTTTTTATATATTTCTCTAATTTTTCAAACAATTCTTCCAATAATTGTTTTTTAATTCCATTACAAGTTCTTATTCAATTTCTCTTTAACTCCCTTCAAAGATTTTTCATGAGCTTCTATAAAGTTCTTTCAATGCCCCCATAAATTTTCTTATGAATCTCTTCTTCAACTTTTAAAGGAATTTCAAGTTTTTGAGTTGTATCGGTTCTATTTTAATGTCAAACGTTGAATAGATGCTGTACATTCTTAAAAGGCTAATTTATATTTTATTATACAATTTTTAACTTTCTTATATATATATTTATTTATTTCTTTATGTCTAAATATTTATTTATATTTATATATTTTTTTAAATATTTATTATATCAATTCTTCAGAAGTCAACACCGAAGTTCCAATGTATTCTCAGGCTTGTTGTCCTATACATGGTATGAGATTTGTCGCCTGTGTTTCCGATCATTTCCGAATATCATGCCCATATGGAATTACTCAAAGATTTAAGATAAGGTTCAACTTTATGTTGAAAATTTTATTGTACCAACAACATTATGTTGTATTTAAAAGTGGATAAAATAGAACTAATTTAAATTCTCGCCCATCTGTCGCCATTGATTTTCAATTTGCAGCTTTTAAGCTTTAATTTAGATTTTATAAAACATAAAATAATTTTTTAAGAAACACAGGAGTATGTGGAGGTATTTGGGAGACATACGTGACACAAGTAAACAGTATGTTATTCATGCCACTTTTCAAGAGGTTATCTGAGAGACGGTGCTTTTAGACTGGAGGGGGTAACTGAGAAGGTTGGATAAGGTATATTATAGGTTTGAATGAGTATATTATATGTTTTAAAAGTTATATTATAGGTCTGAGATGTATATTTCAAGTTGGAAAAAGGCACTTCCAAATGATTACGATCTTTTTTGATTAATGTTTTTATTGTTTCAAACATTGTTTAAAAACCCAGAAAAATATGATGGAATGACTCGAATATTTTAGTGGCAACTCTTGAAGATATTGAACATTGAAAAATGAAATTAATTTTTCATACTTTTATTTTAAAAATATTCCTTGAATCTATGTAGTTTTTGCGTGAGAAAAATCAATCAAAATACTAAAATCACAAGGTCAATGCATTAAATTAATTGAAAACAAAACTGGAAACCGCAATGTATGACGTGCACATCATGAATGGGCCGTGGTAGGTATTTATCCTGCACACTTTAATGTCCAGTTTGTCCGTTCAAATGACCAATGCCATTTGTCTTTGTCCTACCTATGTGAGCTTGTCCCTGTCTTTGTGTTTTTTTGTTTGTGTCTCTGATTGTGTTTGTTTTTTTGCTTGTGGGTTTGTACCTCTGGGTGTGTTTGTTCGTAACTGCTTTTATGTTCTTGTCTCTTTTGTGTTTTTGTTTCTCTGCTTATGTGGTTTTGTCGTTTGTTTGTTTATTTGGCACTATTTCAAAGGGTCAGCAAAGGAAAATATGCTTTTGAGTCTGCCTGGAGCAAAAACAATGAAAACTAGAGGCCTTATGGTTGGAACAACATATCTGCAAGGTTTTCACAAAATTCATAAAATTTAATTTAAAAAATATTTCTTATGTATTGATAAAAAACTTATAAGCTGATAGCATCAGTGTGAAATTAAAGTTGGTAGCAGTAGTGTACGAAGATTTCATATTGCCGATAACTGCGAGTATTTAATCACACCGTACGAGTCTGTATTTAAAACAAATTCATTCTTATGTCAATAAGAACTGCAGCATTTGAGCGAGAATTTGATTGAAAGAACTAATCAATCAACACACTGTTTACATTTTTTCCATTTGGGACTGCACTTTTCAATTTGGCTTCCTCAACAATCAGTCGAATGTCAACGTCGACGAGTGAGTATTGATGGAAAAACTTTATTTATTTGTTTTTTATTTTTCATTCACAGATATTTATTTAAATTTTTTTTAAAGATATTATTTGATAACTTTGCAATGGTATTCAGGAGCACAACCGCTATTAAACGCAGCGAATATCCGCAGACGACTGCATCCAATTACCTGCCTTTGTTTATCTACTTTCCATTCTCTGCCACTTTTGTTCAAGTTAAAGTTTGTACAGAATTACTGAACAAATCTTCGAAGTGTTATAGATTTTATTCTAGCGTGTGTGTTTGTGTTTGTTTTTGTGTATGTCTGTATAACCTAAAATCCTGCCGTATAAAGCTGTATTGAGCGTTATAAAAGGTTGTAAAAAAGACATAAACAAGCGTTAAGGTGGGAAAGGATTTGCACGTAAGGAACGATAGTGAGAAGAAGCCATTAAAAGCACAATGAAAAAGGTTCTCTAAAAACATTGATGACAAATCTTGTAACTTCCAATAATGCCTCGAGGAATATTTACACTTGCTTGAGTGCAACTCAACCCGTTAATGTTTTCCACAATCCATTTGCATTTTTTCCTCACAACACTTCTATATCGCCTTCATTTCCCACATTTTGTCGTTAATTTCTTACTAAAAGCCATTTGCTTGAAGATTTCTTTAGAAGAAAACTATTTCTCTGCTGAGTTTTGGTTATTATTGTTATGGGTATGAGGATGTTGATTTGTAATGATATAGAGTTTATTTGTATAAATTTTTTTATATTTTCACTGATTTAATTTGTTTTTTTATTCGATAAATTGCTTGCTTGAACCGCTGTAGGGAAGCAAATTGAATTAGCCATTGTGTCGAAGGGTTTTTTTCTTTTGTAATTATTTTGATTCTCAAAAAACAATTCCTTCACAACAAAAAACTTTGAGATTGAAAATTTTTTGAAGTAATTTTCAAATAGTTAGTGAACATCAATGTCTCCTGGTCTCCAAAAACTTTTTCGAGACTTTGTTTAACAGAAATAAAAAATTTATATCGCGCCCTTTTGCGTCGCTCAAAACTTACGAGATGAACTATTGTAGAAAATAAAGAAAATATTGGAGCAAATTCAACTTATAATGTCGTATTCTTCATCAATGGTTGCCCTGTTAGGTCCCTTCTCCGATTTGAGTGTTTTTTCTTTAATTTTTGTAAAAGTTTTTCTAAATATTTCTTCCAAGTTATTTTTCAAATTGTATTTTGCTATTTTTATTTGGTATTTTTTCTTGGGTATTGTTTCTTCAAATGGTTTTTTTTTTCAGATATTTGAATTTTTTATTTTTATATTAGTTTTTTTGTGGAATGGTTCTCAGAAATATCCATCAAATATATTTATCACAAGATTCGAGTGAGTGTCATCGTGTTGATGACGTCACACACCAATAAATTCGATCAGCGAAATTATATATATACAATACAATATAATACACTACACAATACTTGTTTATAAACTATACAAAATTTAAAAAAAAAAAATTTTTAAAAAGAAAAAATGACTTTGTCAATTTTGAATTGATCCGAAAATTCTGGATCAATATTTCCTTAACAAGGAACATTCAAAATAAATTTATTGCAATCCGAAGTTACCGAAGAATCGATGGCTTTTGTTTGCAGCTCAATTTATTTGAGTTTTTATCTTTGAAAGAATCATTTAGCTTCGTACCGTTTTGTCTTTTTGTTTGGTTGTGTTCAATGTTTGTCCCATAAAGACCACCATAGTTAACCTAGTTGACATAGTATTGACCTTATATTGATACAAAAATGGAAAGCTTTAAAAAAATGACTAAAAACACTAAAGTAACAAGAAAAAAACTAGAAATTAAAGTGAATTTCTTTTCTCTTCAATCATTATTTTTCATCTGTTGCAACTGTGCTAAAGACTACATAGCCAGGCTTCTACAACGGCATTAGGAATAAAAGTTAAAACATTGATTGAGTAAGTATATACCGTGGTTAAATTCGATCAAACTTTTTTGCACTGAATGAATGCCATAATAATGATTATAATCGTAAAATTCAACAAGTATAAAAGGATTTAAAATGTTGAACGTTTTAAACCCAGACCCCTGGTTACGTCTTCTGAAAGAAATATTTAAACTTCAAATAATTTTGTCCTCTAAACAAATCTCTAAAAATTAAAAACGTTTTTACTACCTCAAAAATAAGTTTTCTACTGTTTGTGTCGTTAAAACGAGCTGTGATAATACAGTGAAAATAAAAGAAGAAATAAAAGTACTATGTACCGGAATAATGACGGTTTATATATCCTAAAAATATTCTCAGTTGGAAATATTATTTCGAATGGATTTTATTGCTGAAAATATTCAAAATACAACAAATTTAAAATTCATAAAACCTCAAAGACTTTTTAAATAATTATTTTATTTTTATACATACAGTAACTGAAGAACCCTATAATGCTTGAGTCTTCGAGAATACAATTAGTTCAATATCTTTATTGGAACAAAACTTTCCGATATTATTTACCTGAAGATGGTATAAAACAGATATCTAAAATCCTTGTTTCAATATTAATATTTAACTGTGTTTCATAACAAAATTTTAAAGCACTAATAGTTTTTATTATAAAGTATGAAGCTCCTCGTTAACAATGAAACATTTTCAGGCAGTGTTCAAAAATTTCAGTTCGAAAAACCATCATGTGTTTCTGATTTAAATTTGTAGGGATGATAACCCTCAATAATGAATGCCAATAATATAACCCCATACGCTTGCAAATCTTCTCAAGATTTTAAAACTTGCAAATACAAGGCTTCCAAATAAAAATAATGCTAATAATTCATTAACCCTTAATCAATCCGTATCGACCATTTATCGATTACACCTTAAGTTCCAAGTATTCGGCTATAAAAGCTATTAAGAATCTACTAAATGCTCTAAATATTTAAATACTTTAATACAAAGTATACTTAACTCATCTAATAAACTAAATTTATTGAAAAAATACCAACACAGTTTATTGAATGTGTATTGCAACATAGCCTAAGTCTTCATTAATATTGAAAACTGTAATGTTTCATAACCTCACACTTGTTGGGCTGATTTTTGATAAAATAGTATGATATCAAGAACCTTTCCTTCTAACAATGACTCTTCTAGTTATTATCAAGTGATGGAGGATTGTGTTGGAAAATGGTCTTCAAGCTTGCAATATCGATCTAACAATGACCATTTAAAAACGACAACATCACAACAACAAAACAACAACTTAAGCATTAATTATACAATAACATAAACATCCTAACAATAAAAAATCAAAACTATCATAAAGATTACAACAACTTTGAAAAGCTTAACAACAACATGAGCAACAACACCACACTCAACAATATCATCAACAACAAGAACAATAATATAAAGAACAATGTCACAACAATAACAAAAACACTCCATCTTCAACTATTACTACATTATCAACCCTCCCAGTGATACAACACAAACTCAAAATACATATTAATTCAATCAATACAAATAGACTCCTATTTTGTATACCGTGTATGTTGTCAAGGAATTTACTTTAAAATGCTTTATATATATTAATCTAATTTTGAAAATTACTTCAAACTTCGAAAGATATTTTCAAAGTTTATTCAATAAGTTGTGCCTAGGGAGAAGATAGGAAGATGGATTAAGATGGAGTGGAGAGGAGTCTATTCTAAATGAGCAATCTATTATTGCATTCAGCAGCATATGTACATGTATGTATGGATAGGGTTTGGATTCTGGTGTATGTGTGATGTTTGAAAAAAGTTAATAGAGAGTGGTTTTATGTTTTGATACAGTGATTGGAAGATTTGATTGGGGGTGGTGGTTAAGGTATGGCGGGAAAGATTGGTAATTGAAGGATAGAATGGAGGGATAGGGAGGTGGGAGAGGAAGTAGAAATGGACGGGTTGTAGATATGGAAGGAGAATAGAGGCATGGTAGGAAAATGGGTGGGTGGTGGAGTGGTAAAGAAATTAATGATTTTGAGGGTTTTTCAATTATTCAAATGAGATCCAACCGAGTTGATCAATCTCTCTCGCACACTGTCTTTTTAGGCATTTTTAAAATTTATTTATTTATTTTTATTTTATTTTTATTATTTTTGTTATTATTTCATTATTGATTTATATGATTTATTTTTATTATTTTTTTTTATGGTTATTATTATTATTTATAATGTTTTTTTTTCGTTTTTTTTTATTTTGGTTAATTTTCCAAGTTTTTAGTGACTGATATAAACGTCGAATGAATTAACTTCATATAAAAGAGTAAGCTCAATTTTTTTTGAGTTCTTTTCACTATAATAACTTGAAAACTGAAAACGAAAATTTTTCCCCGAAGAAAAATTAAATCACTGATTCATACATGTGTGTATTTTAACAAATTAAACTTTTAAAAAAATCGAAAAAAATTTTCAAGTCCAAAATGCCTTTAAAAATTTTCAATGAAATATCAAAAAAAATTTCAATTTACTAACAAAAAAACACCAGATATACGTATCAAAAAAAAGAAGATCGATTTCAGCTATTAGTTAACTGAGAATGATATCCTTGATATAACGAAAAACTCGGTCTTTTATAATATATATAACAAATACTGTATTTTCTCATCAAAATATTTCTCACCCTCATTTTTGATTTTCTTTTGAGTCTTTCCAACAAACGGAACCTTACTTGTGTTTTTTCAATCTTTTTGTTATTTTCTAACAACTATAATAATGACATAACCCTTTCCCCAACGTAGCACTCATCAATGTTCCTTCAAAACCAATTATAAAACTTAATACCATGGCTTAATGAAACATACCTATTTGGCTGCCAAGCCCAAATTGAGAGCGACTGATGGTCGAATTCCTAAATACATTATGAAATTTTGAGCTTTAAACCTGTGAAACTCAAGATAAATAAATAAAATAAAAATAGAAATAATAATATATAAACTTTATTATAGTGATGTTTAACTAGGTGAGTATCGAGATCATGTATTATATAAACCGATTGCTTCATAGGGTATCTCAAAAGAATGGCGAATGCAAACAAAATTATATACTTAAAGCCTCTTACTACCCTTTTTAAAAACCATGTATAAAATACATAATCACACAATTGAAAGCATAGTTGTGTTTAATCAAAAATGGTCGTCGCAGCTGCATCGCAGGCGCTTGAAGATGACACGCTTCGCTGGATTCTCGTTTTTTATTGCTTATCCATTGTTTTTAGGGAGCTTATTATACTAGAATGATGAGAATTCTTGAAGAGTAGTTGTTTTTATTTAAAAACTACACATGAAGTATTCCGTTTTGAGGTATTTTAATATTCTATAATTATGGAAACTTAAAATTTTGATCAGTAAAAATATTTCATTCATGAATATTCATTATTTTCAAATAAATATTAGCTATTTTTTAAATGAATATTTTTTATTTTAAAAATAATTATTTATTATTAAAAAAATTATTTTTTTTTAAAATAAATAATTATTTTTTGTAAAAATAAATTTTTCTTTACTTTATTGATAAGCATTTAGATGTTTCATCCAAAAGCTTATTATTCAATCAAATCTAACATTTGAAAAGCATTTTCTTCCACGGAATATTCTTTGAATCTCGAGATAGCACAAATTCAATATTTTTTCTTAGAGATAAAGATGAAGAATATAATTCGAAAATTTTATATTTAAAATTTTGAACAAAAAATTATTTATATAAAACTTTGTATGTATGAGCTTGCTTCATGCTTTTCTAAAAATTATTTTTAATTTACCGATTAGAACTAAGCAATTTTGCTGCGTTAAAACAATAAATACTTGATAAAATATAAGGGAATATAGATCTACACTCAATATGAATTGAGAAGCATGAAGACGTTTTTAATACGATATTTTGAAATGAGTAAGGCAAAGATATCAAATAGAAAGTGCACGTGACACGCAGAAATGTTATAGTTTTGTTTCAGCAGTTATAGAATGCTACCCGCTATTATATCTAACAAATTAAGAATAATTTTTTTAAAATAGCATTTTTTTAATACTATTTGTGTTTTATGAATGCAAAGATTTGCAGGTAGTAAATACATTTGTAAATTTTCTCATTATTGAAATTTTTATAGATTTTTAAAGCAAGAACTAGACGAAAAATGGCGGAGAAAAAGTATGAAGATTTGATATTCGTTTATTTCCACAATGCAATCTTGGTTTCATTCGTTGTCAAACAGTGAATTAACCTCTAGTGACTCCTGTCGACAGTTTTTTGACATTATGCAAACCAACTCTCCGACTAAATCCATTTTTTCTGCAAATATTTTTTTAATTAAAAATATATTTACAATCAATGAATTTTGTTCGTCATGATCTAATTATAAATGACAAAAGAATATTCGTTCAAAAAACACCTTGAAACTGAATACTTAAACAACCTATCACCAGTACAAACCCTACCCGAATATATTTAACCAATACAAATAAAACCCAAATACGTTTCACCAGTACAAACAGCACTCAAAACTTTTCACTAGTACAATTGTTACCAAAATACTCTTCATCAGTACAAAAAATATTTCTTAAAAATACAAAAAATACTCAAATACCTTTCACCAGTACAAAAGTCACTCACTATCTCTTATGGTACCAACAACATCCACCCCTCCTATACAAACAACCTTCCACTTCCCCTATACTTACAGCACCTAGATACCCACCAAAATGCTATCTAAATTATTTCTCCTTGGAAACTCCGAAAGCAATAAGACATGAATTGATGGATAGCTTATGATTTCCATGACAATGCTCTGCTTGACGCCTACCTCATTTGCTTTTATTAATTGCAGCTGTAGAATCTAATTTTTATTCAAGAAGACTCTAAATTATTCACTGCAAATTAGTAATTCTAAGATTGTATTCACTGTAATTCAATTATCTGTTGTTTTCTATTAAATTTTTCTATTTAATTTTTCAATGTATCAAGCGTTACCTTATCATCACTACATCATTCCCCATTGCCAACTCTTGTGCTTCTTTGAAATTAACACAAATAATTGAAAGAGTTTATTAAACCAAAACTTAATTTCAATCCCATTTTCATCTATTAATACCAAACTAAGGTCCAATGAAGAAGTTTTTATATATATTTCATTATCCATATAACAAAACTCATCCAACTTGAGGAATAAAAACTTGAAGAACGAGAAATTTTCCGTCACAAATTTAAAGACGAAAACCTCAAAAACAAAGACTTTTTATCACAAACCCTTTACTGACCACAAACACATATCTCAGAGACTTTTAGCATAAAAATGTTCCCAGCACTTTATTTCCAACTTGACGCTTTCTGTCTGGAATTATTGTCTTGACCAATCGATCTACCTTATGCGCCTGTCAATCCCTTCTTTCCACCACATCAAGCCAGTTTGCAGTTGATGCTTGATGGTGTCCTTGTGGGGTTGTTACTACTTTAATTACTTAATTAATAATTTAATTTAATTTATTTATTCATTGGTTTATTATCTTTTATTTATTTATTTATTATTTTTTATTTATCTATTTATTATTTTTCTTAGTTTCTTTTTTTGTTTTTCCATTCAGTTTTTTTATTTAGTTATTAATTTAGTTTTCAATTTTTTTGTTTATTTATTCACTTATTTATTGTATCAAAAGCGGTGAAAGATGAAAAAAAGCCTTTTAAAAGTTATGAAGTATATAAAGAGTTTTAAACCACTACAGGCATGCAAGGCTTTTTCAGTCACTGCTCAAAATTAATCTCTCATTTTTTCTGTTATTTCGCATCAATAAAAGTAATGGTATTATCACTTGTCGTCTAATGGCTACAGTAATTTACCAATATCGTGACTGGTCCACACATTTCTTCAGTTTCTGTTATTCTAAGAGTTTATTTATAAATTTAAAAGAATGGAAATATACGAAAAAAAAACAAAGAAAAAATTTTCATTAAAAATCTATTAATATTTTCAAAGTTATTTGTTTTAGGATTTATAAATTTGTTTGAATCCTTTTATAAGTGTTTTCAAAACAAAGTAATTAATTTCTCAGACAACAAAAACAATGAAACTAGATGCATTTGATAATATTTATAAATAGCTGGAATTTTTCATGAACTTTTGATTTATAGTGGGGTTCCAATATTCATAAATACTAATCGTTGATCTTTGTTTTTTCTCAAATATTTATTTTGTTGTACTTTGTTGTAGATGTCATTTTACTGTATGTGTTTTGTTCCAATTTTTCTCAGTCGAATATTTTTTTTAATACTTTATCTTTCATATTTCATTTATTTTTACATTGTATTTTGCTACAAATTTTTCACACATGTTGTTTTTTTGTTTCTACTTTCAAATAACTCAAAATGAATAGGGAAGCTGACAAAACAAAAACTCCTTAATGGTAAGAAATAACATTTTTTCTAATTCCTTTTTCTTTATACATAAATTATTAATCAATTCATGAATCCATATCCAAAGACCTTTACACTATATAAAATTATTTTTTTGAAATTTTATCGAATTAAAACTAGATAAATTCAAAGTCAGGCAATTTAAAATCAGCAATCATTTTTAAAAGAATAACGATAAAACTCGCATTGAAATATTATCAATGGCCCTCATGAGAGCACTAAAAAAATGTCTCAAGATTATATAAAAGTAATCCTGAAATGTTTTCAAAATTTGAAAACATTGTTTAAAGGTATTTTTAAAACTTTGAAAGAATTTCTCGTGAGATTTGATCGTCAAACATCAAACTTTTGTTCTCAGCGTTTCTCTTCAATATCGTTCTTTGTCGATATTTTTTGGTTTTGAAGCAAAATAGATAAATACTCAAATGAATAACTCAAAAACGTACTAAAACTCAAACAAACACTCATAAACGAGAGATAATTCACCTCGTATGACGTAATAACATGGTGTTTGATGACGTCAGACACTGCAATTCATCTTCCCCCTCCCAATATCGTTTCGTACTGACGTCATTAAGCTTTTAATTAACTTATTTTCAACATTTTGCCAAATTTTCGTTAAAACTTCAACCATTTACATTCAGAACAGACTGGAACTTTCTTCACTCAAAACTAAGTCGAAATTAACTTTCTCCATCTTAGCCTCCCGAAATTTCATCACGATGGTGGCGTCATCCCCTCCATTAATGACGTAATAAAGCACAAAGTAGTTATGCTTTTATGCTTTTATAGAGCAGTTTGTGTTTAAGAAGAGCATTAAAATGATGATAATGATGATGATTGGAGTGGCCAAACCCTGTCATAAGTTATGATTAGACAAACACAGACTTAATAATTATGCTTCTCAGCATAGGAAGGTTTGAAAATTGTCTGTAAAAAGTTCATATTTGAGTTTAATAAGAGGTTTAAATAAGGAGTTTAATCGAAGAAACTTATGAACTTCGGTTGATTATAGTGGTGGTGAAATAGAGGTTAAATTTATCTTCATCGGGGAGGGGGTGAAATGGGTTGATATCATTGCTTATGGTGGTAGCAGAGTAAGGCGTTCATGATCATTTTCACCCATCCACCATCCCATATCATCACTATTTTAGAGTTTTGGAACAAAACTTTTATAAATTCCAAACTTATTTTTTTAGTGAAAAAAATTATTTCTAGAAATAATTTTGTAAAATACAGCAATCCTCAGCTTATTTAAAAGCTTTCCAAAAAAAATTGAAAAATTTGAGTGTACACAGAATATTCCATAGAAAAATTTATAAAACAAGAAAATATATCGAGATAATAAATTATCCGCAGATAATCTTGCTTGGATTTATCAATAGAATATAATTCTCCTGTATGTATCATAGTGAGGTCAAAGGCTGCGGTTCTTATATGGGCTTTTATTGCTTTAATCCTTCTCTAATTAGTACGGTCTGTCGCTCTATTATTAACTTGGAATTTTTCTAGTAATTTTGACATTTAGTGTGGGAATTTATTCAAAAATGTTATCAATTTTAGCAGGTGTGAAGGTTTTTTGTTTTTCAACTTTTATGACCTTTATTTTTGACTAATTTTTGAGGTCGAGTGCCCTCCGATTAAATTTCTAAAAATCTGTTAATAAATAATTCAAAGTTTCGAAATACAATTTTAAAGCATAAAACTCAAAAGCAGTCAACAAAAAAAAACTAAAACTTCAAATATCAAACTATGAACTTGTGATAAGAAGCTTTGAAATTTTTATACATTCCTGGACACAGCCTATAACAGCCTGCTGCGCTTAAACCATTTCTCCATCACCACTACACCATCACCCATATCACTCCTACTACACCACCATCATCATTACCCCTACTACATTACTACCTCTTTCATACCATCACCTCTACTCCTATACCCTCATCACCACTACCCTAAGTACCACCACTGCCATACATGCTACAAGTTTAAAAAAATATCACCATATTCTCTACAAACTGTATTTAACACACCCTCATCAGCTGATCCTTGCTTACGCTACAAGCATCAAGTCTCAAACTTTCCCAAACCTTCTGAAACATTCAATAAATCGCTTGAGTCTAGAGTATTTGTTTGGTATTCAACACACACACTCATGAGCTCAGACTTAATACCTCATTTGAGATTTATAAGCTGATTTGCAGAAGAGATTGTTCCTGATTTAAGTTTTTGAAAATTTGAAAACGTTCAAAAAATTGCTCATTTTGATAGGTGGATCTCAAAACACTTTAATAATGGGTCCAACCCATGCTAGCATAGAAACGCACGTTTAAAGCACGATGAACAAAATGCGAATATTTTTTATTGCTTGAATTCATGCAGCTTATTTAGTCACAATCCAATACATACGTTTTTCATCAATTCAATCTTTCCACTCTTTCATGAGATCACCAACAAATTAACACTCAGGCAATAAAGTCACCATGAAAAATCGATCCATTAAGCAAGAAATATTTCACCACCATCATCATCCTCATCATCATCATCGTCGTCATCATCACCACCATCATCATCATCAGCATCACCATCATCGTCGTCGACATCATAGCATTTACTAATAAATATTTTAAGTGTTAATAAATTAAGAATATTTGGGATGATTTATATTTCAATCATCAACATAAAAGTTTGAAACCAGAAAGAATTGAAATTCCACACATTTCAATGGTTCGAGCCACTAACCGCCCAAACACTTGGTCTATGTGATAGTAAAACATCAAATACAAAGGCAGCAGCTTCAACTCCGAGTCGAGGTCAAAACACAAAACTTAAAAATAATAGCTGGTGAATGCGATTAGATGAAATAGGTCGCACAAAGCCAGACATATATATTTTTGAAAGCTACACGCTTTCTCAGGTTAGTATTCCTAGGGTTAACTTTTTATTTAATTAATTATCTGGGTGAACTGGATCATGAGCTGGATGATATTATGTCAAAAATCCTTATGTTTTGTTATCAGGCTTGCCAGTCTCTATGTGGTAGTCTAGGACTTTTGAGGCTCACCTTAGGCGCCACTGATGCTTGAAACAACCACTCAACAAGTCTCCAAGTCTACTTTGTTCAATATATTTTTTGGAACTCAGCTATTTCATGAAATTCAAATGTTTAAATAGTTTTTTGAGTCAATTTGAAGTCATTTTCGATAGCAATGCTTGTTTGCTGAAAAGTGGAACAACAACGTCAGCGAGTCCAAACAATTGTTTTTTAAAGCAAAAGTTTTCAAAATTTGATACCTTGTTTTGTTTCCAAGGATAAAAATCAATGAGACGGTTTGAATTAAAAAGTGCGATGTTATTTTTCATCTACTTTGGAGAAGTATGAAATGAAGGGGAAGAAAATTTTTTTACAAAAAAACAATTAAAAGTAAATTCAAAACAAAAAAAAGTTTTGAAGTTTTGAATCTCTGCTTCAAAAATATCAAAAATATTTTGAAATTATAACTTTGAGATAGCTGGAGGATTATGGGGTTGAAGGGGGGAGATGGCACGAGAAATGTGACTCAGAGGGGTGCTCTATATGAAGTTCATGGGTGGTGAGAATAGTAGTGGGTGGTGGTGGGTGAGTGGTTGTGGGTTGTGGTGTGTGAGTGGTTGTGGGTGGTAATGGGTGAGTAGTTGTGGGTGGTGACGGGGTGAGAAGGAATGGGTGGATAAATGGGTGATAGGGGATGATGGTGAATGAGAGGGTAGTAGATTGGTGAGTGGTTAGTGAAGTTTTGGATAAAAAGGTAAAGAATCAATGTATAAAGAAATAAATGAATATTGACTAGATATGCGAGGAGATGGATGGATGGTAAGAAGATGAAAATAATGAAAAAAAATAGAAATGAACATCTGAAAGGTTATTCTTTGTTTGGTGTGTAAACGCTGCAATAATAAAAGAAAATAATTCGAAACTTTAAAAATATTAAAAAATATAGTGATTTCCAATAAATGTAAGCCCCGGAAGTATGGATTAAAGGGTGGGAAGGTGGTGGGGAGGGGGATGGATGGGAGGATAAAAGAATGAATAGATGAAAACAAGAATGAGTCGGAGGATGAGGATGGATAGATATATGGTATAAAAAGGGATAGATGGATGGCTGGGTGGAAAAATAGAGATAGGTGAATGAATGGATGGAAGATAAAGAATTGGAAAAATTTTAAAATGGAAAGAAAAAATTTTGAGAAAAAGAATAAGTGAGTGGGTGGTGGAAAAAATCAAAGAAAAGAAAGACAGATGGAAAGATGGTATTATGGAAGGCAGATGGACAAACTCCACCCACTTATTATAGCGTTTAATTACTTTCTGATCCACTCACAAGAACTTTCGCTTGGTGAATTATGATTGGCTATTTGATCAGACGGGAGTTTAAGGATTATTCAAAATTATGAATTTTTATTCAAACTTCTTCCTGTTACTCAAATGCTCAAATATAAACTTTTTGTTTTTTAATAAAAAATATAAATAAAAAAAAATGAAATTCAATAATGAGAGTTCTAATGGAAAACGTCCAGATAGGATGACAATTTACCCTTGGAAAAATGGTCGTACTATAGTGTGGGATTTCACTTGTAGTGACACCATCGCCCCCAGCCACATAAAAATTTCTTCAGCTATTCCAGGAAAAGTAGCTGAAAGCGCGGAGACAGCTAAGCTGACAAAATACCGCAACTTTTCAGCAGATTATGAAGTTATACCAATCGGAGTTGAAACTTTTGGTTCTTGGGGTCCAAACGTACTAAGATTGATAAGAGAGATCGGGAAAAAAATAGCTCAGAAACAGGAGAACCGCGGTCAATCTCCTTCCTACTTCAAGCTATAAGTATGGCCATTCAGAGAGAAAATGCTTTCAGTGTGCTAGGTACTTTCGCAAGTTCAAGAAAATTAGAATGAATATTTTATTTTTGATTATTACAAACAATTCAAACAATTTTGTTTATTTTTAAATTTGACGGTTGAATAAAAAGTTTCTTCACAAACTTGAAAGCATCGACAATTTAAATTGCATGCATTTTTGCTTTAATAACATTTGAGTCCAGTGCATCCCCATCAACAAACAGCCAATTTCACTGCCAATCCAAGCCTCCATAACTCACTCATGTGATCAACAAGTGCAACTTTACAAAAGAAACTAAAAAACATGAATTTAATTATATTTTTACAACTCTTCCTGATGACAATATTATTCATTAGTGTACTCACCAAAATAGTAGCCATTAGAAAAATAGTACCCACCAAAAAATACCGACCATAATAGCACAAACCAAAACTACCTACCAAAAAATAATTCCCTTAAACAGTACCAACCCTACTCTCCCCCAAAAAGACTCCCCAAACTACCCACCAACGTATGAAATTCCGATATATTAAAGACCCCCAATAAATTAAGAAGCTGTCTGTTAATTAATCATCGATGACGCAATTAAGAGATGTGGTGGCGATTTTAATGCACCTTTAATCACCACATCAGAATCCATTTTTAAGCTTTAGTGGTGTATTTCCAAGATTTTTTGTTTCATATGGGGTACATGTTTCAGAGAAAAAAATTAAAAATTTTAATAAATCAATAAAGTTAAAATACTAATTCTGTTTTTTATCGGGATGGTGTGGCTGCGAACATTACGGCAACTGCACTGAACCGGAAATAGTTTGAATGACTTCATCTTTGCAAAAAATTTGGTACTCTATTGCTGCGAGGTTTTGTCAAATATGAAGTGGTTATGTTTGAGTATGGAAGGTGGTAACAAAAAGATGAAGATGACGAAGAGGAAGAAGAGGGAGTGATGCGAAAGTTTTTTCTAAGAATTTTAGTCCCAGGTGAAAATTTAATTCATAAAATTTATTGTTGTAAGTAACTGCTTTTGTATTTTGAATTTTTTCCACAAAATCACTCACGTACACAATTCCAACTTTTGCCACGTGTAACACAAGTTCATACAACTACATCAGCCAAAATAAAAGATTGCTGGCAAGTTTCCAGAAAGTTGGAAGCGTGCCAAAAACTGACAAGAATTATGTATTAGTCAGTTTTTGCATTTTTTTACTTTTTTTAATCAAATTGTTTTTCAATTAGTTATGCTTTATCATTAAGTTTTTTCAAAATTTTTTTTTGTATAGCTTTGAAGAAAATATTTTTTTTCAATTTCATGAGTTTGTTTAATATATTCACGGTCATATCAAACCGAAAAGCAGTCAAAACCTTCCACTCATTATTTTAAAAGTTTTGAAAAAAAATTTTTTTAATTCAAAATCTTTATCCCTGTGCCTTCTTGAAATTCACTCGTCGTAACAATGGAAATGAAAAATAATAATAAAAATAATTACAAAAGTAATAATTTTTAAATGAGTTTTGGCCCAAAATGAATAGTACGGACTCTACTACCCTAGGATCTTGGTAAGACTACGGTAGTAGTTTCAACTCCAGTAAGTATACTATGTTAAAATTTAAACAATAATAATAACAATAATTAAAAGAGATAATAATAGAAAGAGTGGGTAGTGTTAATGGCAACGATACATCATATCAAAATTCAAATTGAAAATTAATAGCTGGAACTGATCGCGAAATGTTCTCCTATTGGCATGAATTAATAATAGCAATCAGTAAGAAATAAATAACTAATAATAACAGTATGAAAAATAATAATTAATCATGAGAATAATAATTGATAATAATGATGATAATAATATCGAAAATAAAAAAATATAAGAATATTAAGAACTTTGTATACTTGAGAATTTAAGTTCAACTTAGGAACAGCTTCGTATTATTAGTTATGAGAAGTGTTTGGTTTGAATCGAATAAAAGGAATAATTTTTATTTTGAAAAATAATTGCAAATAATAAAAAAATATAACTAATGACAAAAGGAGTATGATGGAAAAAAAATTTGATTTTTTAAATCTAACATTTTTTATGCCTTTTGTTTAATATTCTATAATTTTAACAAATTTTAAAAATTAAAAATGGCGAATTTCAAAACAGAGATTATTTTTGATTAAATAACTCAAAAGAAATGGATTCTTCGAGTCTACCTTTCATGACGTTCAACATAGCGAAAGACTTAGTGGATTCGCCGAACCCACGTTGTGTGTCTTTTATTGTTGCATGTCACGCAAAGAAAATTTGCGTCGTTTCAACGTTGAAATTTTTAATTAGGAAATTTCATTGAAGATTTTAAAAGAAATGAAAGTATTAAAAGAAAATACTTTTGAAATTTTGCATCAATTTTCTGTAACTTCTTCAGAATGCATCCAACAATCCAAAAAATGTTGAGGTTTGTGGGAAAAATGCGGATGAACCAGAAGAAATGTTTAAATGTCCAGATTTCTACTGCTTTTTTATATTTTTTCTCTGCTGTTTGTCAACCAAACATTGGCGCAAACATTTAGCCTTCATGAGAAAACTTCAAAAAAAATTTTCTAATATAAAAGTTTCTTACAAAAATTCTTTTCAGTATTGACACATGCAAATAAATTGTTTCCATATTTTCAATAACAGACAAACGCCGGAAAAGATTAATAAAAGTGATTGTCCAAATCAGCATTAAGCTCACGACAAGTACCCATTAACCCCAAAGTCTGTGCACCATGCCAGCAATTCCTTCAGTCTTGTTGCTTCCAATATTTTTTCTTCGTAAGAAATGTACAATATTTTTGCAGCGTTTTGCCTTCCTAATTTTATAATGAAATTTTTAAAAATCAAACGTTAGAGTTTTCTTGACATTTTAATATCTTTTTTTAATGAATAATTCAGTTTTATACCCTTTTGAAACATCCATAAAAACCTTCGCAAGCATTAAGACATATTCGACCGTTAAATGCAATTGATCCAGAATTTTCTGTCTCGACCATTACTACAACCCTATGTTGGATTATTAATAAATACACAAAGTTTAATACTTCAACTCATTATTTGTTTTTAAACCGAAAAGTTTGCTCAGATGGGGTTTTGTAAACTGGTGTCTTTTAAATCTAATTTTCAGTTGAATAGCTTATTAATTTATTTATAAAGCCATAATTTTGTTCTTATCTGACTTGAAAATTTCGAATTGGTTTTGAAAATTAATTAAAATATAATTGCTCTTTTCTTTCTTTTTTCTCTGAAAATCTTACTAAATGTTATTTTAAAAAAAACTTTTCTATTTGAAAAAACTCTAAAAGCTGCCTTTTAATTTCAGCTTTAATTTTTATTTCGATCTATTTTCAACTTTTAAAAGTGAATTGCACCGAGTAAAAGACAGTTTCAATAAAAAAGCTTTTTACAAATTTACTTGCGAGAACTAAGGTAGATTAAAAACAATAGAATTTGTTTTTAATTTTTGACTGTGCATTGGCAGAAGTATTGGAAATGATTTTTTCATAATTGAAAAGCATCAAAATATCTAACATTGATACAAATAAAAAAAAACTTAATTTAAATGAAATATTTACTTAAATTACTGAAAACATATTATTTTCACAAGTCATGATTTTTTTATTTATTTTATTTTTGTTATTCTTATTGTTTTTATTGCACACAATGCCATCAATCAAGGCACAGGAATATTGTGGTGCTTTGACGAATATATTGCAATGCATTTTATTTGCTTTTGTCAAAGTGTCTTCGACGTCCAAAAATTCCAATATCGCCATTCATAAACATTAGACTTTCAAAAATCCGGAAACTGAAATATGTAAGGTTTTCGCCATTTCTAGGCATTTTTACTAATAGTTTCATACACTGTAGAAAGGAATTTTAGAATACTTCACATATGGCTCGGCTCAAAACCTTCACTGAACTTTTTTTATTGCTTTATCTTCCATTGATAACGTGCCCTTTTACATTGATTTTTTGCAAACTCGTAATTTAGCTAAAAATTATTTCTTTAAGTTGTGAAAAAAGAAATTCAAAAATAAAATGAAAAAAATTCAAATATGATATCTTAGAAATCAAAAATTCAGCAATTAAAAACATCCTATTTTTATTTTTTTAAGTTTAAAAATGTCTTTAAACAAGGAAAAATTCAGGTTTTTGAAGTTTCTGTATTTGATAATTTTGTTATGTAAAATGTATATATTAATTGAAAAATCAGTTTTCATTTCTCACTTGAATCAATATACGTTTAATTACTGGAAAAGAAAGTTTGCAATAAAAAATATAGGGTTATTTTTGAGTGAAAATAATATATCTTCATGAGCAATTTCTTCAGTTTAAGTGCGAAAATAAATGAAAGAGACCCTCCCAAACCATAAACCTCCGACTACTTCTAATATACAATTATTATCAGTGCAATATAAATGATTAGCAAATATATAAAATTGGTACTTTTTTTCTGTTATGTAGATCAACAGATTGGTGTATATAAAGATTATTAATTGCAGGTAAAATTAATTGGAAAGCTGTAAAAAGCACAATAGCAAAAAGAGAAAAAGAGCTTAAATGATGAATCAAGCTTGAAAACCCAAAGGCCAATATTTATTTTATTACAAACTCATAAGAAACATTGTCAGGGTGTTCTGTTGAATGTGACTGTTTTTTGTTTTTTTATTTTGTTGATTTGCTTTTTTAAATTAGTTTATGTGCAGTTCTACAATTTTTTTCATGAAATGTTTAAAATAGCTCGTTAGAGAACGCTTTTATAACAATATTTTTGAGATCCTTCTGACAAAATTGCCATGATGAGTTTTTAAACATCAATCTTTCGAGATATGTGTTTTATAGATATTTTTTATTTTTACAGTATTGAACCAATAAATGTACTCTTATATTCTAATAGGGTTTGAATCTGGTAAATTGTCTTCTTGCTCTTAACTTGCGTCGTTTCTACTTTCCACTCTCCTAAACCTGCTTTTTTTTTGACTTTTATTTTTGAATTTCTTCAATTTTATAACTTAGTTTTCTTGCATATTCCATTTTTTCTAAAAACCTTTATTTAATTAGTGTGCTTTTACGAAGCGAAAAATGCTTTGAAAATTCTTTTATCCGGACACTATCGGAAAAGAAATATTCTTTAACTGAAATATTGTTTTTTATTTAAGATGGAATTGTTGAAAAATAATTAAAATAATAGAAAATATTAGCTTTTATTTATATTTTATCGTTCATATTTCTTGTTCTTTGAGTTTTGTTTATTTCTGAATTAGCCATTCTCGTTTGGCTTTATAATTTGCTTATAACAACCTTTCTATTATATTTCATCGACAAATAAACATTTTCAAAGATGACGGAAGAGTTAGTTACAAATTTGTCAAGTTACCGACTACAACTCCAACAAGTATTTTGAGATATATAACTTTTTTTACGATTTTTAAAAAAAATTTACATTTAATTAAAATTTAATTTTAATATGAAAAATATTCAATGTAACTTTTATTATATAAAGTTTAGTTTGCGATTTTAGGTGGAGGCTGCCATAGAAGCCGATCCCGACAATGAGGAATTGCCGAAGCTCAAAAAAGATTTAGAAGTTAGTATTTAACAAATAAATTTCTAATTTATTCACATATTACATTTGAATTTTTTTTGCAGGAAATGATATCTTTGACTGAGTCACTAGTGGGGTCAAATGCTTCAAAAAAAGGCTCAGAACTTAAATGGAAAGTCTCTGATCGCTGTAAAGCCATCTGGTCTAAAGACAAACAGTAAGTCAAAATTTTCAAAATTTATCTGTTAATTATTATTAAAATGAATAATTTTTTCAGATATTACCCAGCAAGAATTGGTGAAATACTAGAAGATGACACATGTACTGTTATCTTTGATAGGTGGGAAAGATTTCTTTGTAATACATCAATATAATTTTCATTTGAATTTGAAGGTATGAGCTGACAGAAATTGTTGATCTAGCAAGCCTTAGAGCTGCAGACCCTGAAGAACCTGCCTATGTTTCTAAGTCAAAATCCAGGTCAGATAAGTCATCTTATCTTTAATATAGTTGTAGTGTTTGCATTGTTTAATATTTTAAACTGCTCGAACAGAAAAGATCATTCAGCTGCAGGTTTAGAACAAAAAAGAAAAAGATTCCTCAAAAAGGCTCAAAGGTTGAAGGAGCATGAAGATGAACGAGAAAAAGAAAAAAATAAATGGCAGCAATTTAATTCTAAGGTCAAATGAAAGTTTCAAAAAATTTCTTGATAATGTTACATCACTAAAAATGTTCATTATTGGCATCAAAATATTTTTTACAGTTGTTTTCAAAAACAAACAAAGGCAAAGTGAAGAAAAGCATATTTGCATC
This sequence comes from Pterobdella sp. o SKG-2022, assembly GCA_964035795.1. Lineage (NCBI taxonomy): Eukaryota > Metazoa > Annelida > Clitellata > Hirudinida > Piscicolidae > Pterobdella > Pterobdella occidentalis. The sequence goes on along the minus strand of OZ038326.1, from coordinate 4,520,047 downwards.
CCCTGAGCAGACAGAAGGAAAGGTGGGGGTGGGTACATGTGGATTGGGTGGCAAACCAATGACTAAAATCAGAAGAGTCACTAAACCTAATTAGCACATTTCATTTCAAAGTTTTTATTATTCTCATTTGTTTTGTACTAAACCATTAATTGAAGATGCTGACAGTAATTTCTAAATAAAATTTCAAGCAGAATTATTTTTTAAATTTATATAATTCTAGAACCCGTTTTTCAACAATTTCAATGAAAAAAATATGATTTTTTCATAATCTTTGAGCCATCTACATTTTGAATGACAGAAATCTTATAGTGAGTTTATATAATTGCAAAGGTGGTGCTTTTGACAGTTCTTATTATGCCCTACCCTCTGCTGAAGAAAATGGGCTCTAAATAGAATGATGATTATTATGAGGGTTTGAAATTAATTAAACACATTATGAAAGTTTGTTTTTGACAAAGTTTAAAACGGAACAAAAAGGGTTGTGTCTGAATGTGGATAAAAAAACAGCTAATGATTTCTAGTTTGAAGCTTGTTGTGTTGAAAAAATCTGTGTAGTATCTCCGTGTGTATGTCAGAAAAGTATAGATAGAAATCTGGCTGCAAACAAGAAATGCAGTAGCATAGAAGCTTCTTTGACTTAAAATGTGGTTGCTGCCTTGGTAGAGCTCTGCCTGTTGGTAGTGATGACTGGAAGGGAAACACTGGATTTCTGCTATTAATACAACATTTTATATAGGTTGGAATTAAGGTTGCTTCAAAAACACGTTGCGATTCTGCCTGGGGTTAGTTTCATCAACTACTTAATAATTGCCATTTAACTTTTTTGAACAGTGGCCGTATCTTTCCAGTTATGTTTTATGCTACTGAAACATGGGCTCTAACTTAACTCACATTCAACCGCCTTAAACGAAACGATCTGGCCATGATTTACTAGATGTGTAACGTCTAACAAACGATGATTTTCATTATGAAAAGTTTTTTTCAAGCGTGACATTCAGAATATTGAGATGGTCTTTTTGACCAAAAAATGAGAGGACTTTGACATGTGAAGCGTAGCGCGGATTAAATCTCGCAGATACGAAAGTTAAATTATGATTTCCTGGTAAGTCAAAAGACCTTAAACAAACTTTTTTTGAGTAACAAAAGAAATCTAGAAATGGTTTTAACAGTTCTTCTCAATCGCTCTGAGTATAAAGACCGACTTCGAGATAGATCTTTCAAAAATCCCAACCCTTAGTAAAAAAAACGTGCTGTTTATTGATTTTTTTTAAAACTCGTAGTAACAAAATCTATTCAAAATGCAGTAAGCTTTCAAAAATAAAGACAAGTCAAAACATAAGATAAACAGCATATTGGGAAAGTTCATTGAAACATACATATTGTATCAGCAAACGTGAAACAGTGTATATGTGAGTCGACCATCAACTTGGTGTTTCGTTAAGGAAATAGGCATGTTTTAAAAGGCACTTCTCTTTTTGCGACTGAATAAATAACTCTTTCGTGTTCAAAAAAATTTTTAGAATTAAAAAAATTATCTAAATAATAGTCATTTTAAAAGTACACGACGCTGTTTTAATACTCTAACTCATAATAGTTACACGCGATTTTGTAAAGTGATTTAGTGTAATTTCTTATTGATATATTATATATACCAAATATAATACCATAAGATAGAAAAGATTATTTGACATAATTATAAAAATTAAGCAACTTGTCTCAACGTTTCAAAGCGCTCTAGACAAACCGCTTAAAAATGTTTTGAGATTATTTGAAAAGATCGAGTGGGTATAGAAAATTTGAAATTCAGAGTTAAGAATTGCAAATAAAAGGTGAAAGCAAATTTGGCGAAAAGGCGAAAGTAAAGACAATTAAAGAGAACGAGAATGTAATGAAAAATTTTTACTTTTGTGAAATCAGATTTAAAAGGCTATTTGAAAATTCGAATATATTTTTTTCTAAAACGAGTACTTTAAAAAATCAGTAAAAAACACTTCATTTTGAAAACATCAGATGCAACTTTTAATGGAGTTTACTTTTAAATTGTTTGTTATTATTACTGGATCAAGTGCGATTTTTATTTTACTCACCCTAAACTTTATTATGGTTTTGGTAAACATTATTTTAATTTAAAAGCATGCGTATTTTATTATAAAATGTATAAATTTTTTTGCATGGTAGTTTAATTTTTAAAAAATAAAGGAATCTGAATGTATTGTGAGAAACTATGATTCCGGATTATTCACAAACTGCAGAAAATCATGCTAGTTTATTAGTTTTGATTCAGCAGATTGGCAATGAAATTCAACCTGCAGTATTTGATAATATTCAAAAAATTCTTTCTAGTTTTAGAACTTTTACACTAAGCAAACCTACTAGAAAAATAAAACTTGTATATAAAAATGAATATAGTAAAGAGAAAAATGCTTGGGGTGTTTTTCAAGCACACCGCAAAGCTTTGGGGCTAATCCACGTTGGTCAGTGCAATCTGCGAGACCACAAGGCAGAAGACAACAAAAATGCATATCTACAACTGCACAAGAAAAATAAATCTGAATACCAAGAAACTCTCTTAGACTCAGTTTTGATTTTGATTGACAACAATGGTAGGTTTAGTCCACAAACAGATGATTCATTGGGTGAAATGAAAAATTTTGTTTTCTACACTGAAAATAAAGATGAATCAGAAGAAAGAAATAAGAAAGCAATGAAAAATGTTGTCAATAATAATAATAATCTTCCAAGCACCTACAACACCAAACCACCCATCCACAAACAAGTACCCTTCTTCATTAATAATCAAAAAAAAATTTTAACTGGCCCAATATTTTTCACAAAATTCACCATTATTTTAATAAATTTTATAAAATACCTATTGCTTGAAATTATTTGCAGGCAAATGGTGAGTCTTACACCAATATATGGTGTTTTCCTCATCAACCAACTTTTGAAGAACTTGAGGAAAAAATGGCTGATTTTTTAACATCATTGTTCTGGGTGTTAGAATCAAAGAGGCTTGATCGATCTTTGGAGAGGATGGACAATATGACCTTACTGATGACCCCTTTTGAAAAAGTCAACAAAATATTCCTTCAAGAGTTAGAAAACAAGTTAGTATTTTGCTTTCTATTTTGGATTCTGAAATAGTTTTTTTATTTATTTTGTTAAATATGATAAAATTTAAAATTCATTGATTAAAAATTTTCAAATTACATTACAATCTTTTCTTAAGAACATACCCTCCGAACCACCGATCATACAAAAAGAGATGCTTGGGAAGATTTCGGAAGCACTTGGGAGACTTATGTTTGTTGGCTGGTGTTCCAGGTGAGGCAACTCTCCACTACCAAACTTGCCTTGACCTTCTTAAAGCCTCCAATGACTTTTTATGGATGGGAGGTAGTTTCAAATCATTCATTCACTATTTATGTTGTAACCATTGGAATCTGAAACCATAAGCAATATTCAATTTTAAACATGAACCATAGGGGCTCAAGAGGGACTGGCAATCGCATCCTTCATCATCCTTCAACCGAAGATGGTGCCCAGGTCTTTTCTTTTCCGAAATCTCTCCTGCTTCAACAAGAGAGGAGCCAATAAAAGCCTTCCTTTCACTCCTTTCTCAAGTTAGTGCCAGCTATATTTTTCTATATATTAACATATTCTTTTTAGTTCTTTTCATGTTTCTCATTTTTTTTGCTCATTTCAAATACAATTTTTCTTTCCATTCTTTTTTTTCATTTTTCTCACAGGCGTTCCGAGCTTGGACTTGGCAGGTAGAGTTTATGAGACAGAGGAACTCATGCATGAAGACATTTTGACCTTTTATAAAGAAGCCATCATTAACTACTCCAAGGTGACTTCATGTTTGACCCCATGACGTCAGTTGGCGGTGGTTTATAGTGGCTATATTTATATAACCCTACATAAATTTATCTTCCAGTTTCAACAGTTAAATATTAATTGCAGTCAAAAGATTCTGTGATAATGGAGTTTGAAGCAAGTCTCAAAGCAGCCAGACTTCTTGCCATCTACCGAGTATGTTCATCATTAGACTAACCCATTTAAAAGCTGCAGCTACATCATAAAATTACCACAGAAAGTGCTTGAGGCAGCAGATATTTTGCAGAGCGCCATGAGAGTCAGTATGGAGCTCAAGGATGAGCAAAAGGTATTCTTTATTGCATGCATCAGCATTAAACACCACTAAACTACATCAACACACAACCCTATTCAAAACATACTTAATTGATCATCAAAGTTTCACACACGCAGCTAAAAATGCCAATAAGCCACCAAAATGCAGCACCACAGATACAATCACATAAACCACCATCACAAACACTTCCAGGTGATCCAGTTCACAGTACTATCCAGCATATACTCGGAGCTGGGTCTGACTCGAAAAGCCTCGTTCTTCAAGAGGTTTGCAGCCATGATATCAGTAGCATCAGGAAACCAAGATGCATGGAAAAGATGCCACAATCTTTTGCTGGGATCTTTTCCAGGATTCAGACTTTCTCTACAACCATCCCTCGTTCCTAACTACTCTTTATGTTCGTCTATGAGTTTTGTGTGTGTGTGTGTGTGTGTGTGTGTGTGTGTGTTTGCATTTTATTATTAAAAAATCATATCAGCCTCAATTACAACAATTCTCACCAACAAAATCATCTATCGAATTTGCCACCCATCATCAACAACACCATTCACCAAGCACATTCTCACTCACCATAACGTCACCAACCCATCCACAAAAAAACTTCCTCTCTTCTATTACACCACCACACCACAGCATCAAATGATGGGTGGCCATCATTGAAAGTGAGAGTGATGCATGAATTGGTGTATTCTTCCACCAAGATTGACCCCAATATTTCACTAAGGTTCTTTCATATATTTCAGCAGTGTCCTTCATGCGTTTGATGTATTCCTTTGGGGTTTTTGTATCATTCATTACAATTGATGCCAGTAAAAGTAATAAAGTACTATTAATAATATAATAACATTTAGAAGACAAGTTGAGCACATCTTTATTTATCTTCGGGTATCATCATATGCGTTAACTACATTAAAAAATTAATAATCACTGTGATAACCACAACGTTCATCATCACAAGTCTACGTTTTTCACCATCATCACTCAACCACAACCTTCTCACCCCCCATCACTAGACCACAACCTCCCCCATCAGACACATCGGCCTCTTCCTACATAGTCTCTTTGAAGATCTCACAGATAACCAAAGGGCAGAGCTATGTGGTATATTGCAGTCTTATACTTCCAAGATACAATCCACCACTCTACCCCTTCCCTTGCCTGAAGGCTATGTGCTGGCTCCTGTCGTCTTCACTAAGTTTCCGCTACTAAGGTGGGTATTGTGTTTTGAGGTATGCGTTGTTTTTAAGTGTGTGGGATGTCTTTTAGAAGTGTGTTCCAGGTTTATGATCTACGTGTTTATTCTGTTCCACTGTTACATTTATTATTTGATTGTTTAAGTTTAAATCACTGTCTAACGTATGAAATACAACATTTAAAATTTATTTTCATCGTTTTACGTCCGTTAGCATAAAAACGAGCCTGAATGATAATAAATTTCAAATATTACTGTACAAGGTATTACGAAATATAACTTCAAATGAACACACACTACACCATCTCAGGAGCGTCAAGGTGTGTGCTCTGCCACCAGAATTAAGGCCTTTGGCTTCCAACCATTCCAAGGTGCTTTCAGTAACAGTTTCACTTTTTATCTATCTATCTGTTTATTTTACTATATATCTCTGTTTATCTTTCTATCTAATTACCAATCTACCTACTTATTTAACTATCAATCCATCTACCCAACTATCGGTCTATTTATTTTTTCGTGAATTCACCACAAACACACACACACACACACACACACACACACACACACACACACACACACACACACACACACACACACAGTCATCCCACTCGAAGCACGCCAAGACACACCCATTTATCTACAGTCCCTTCATCCCACTCAAACATCACGCTAGAGCAGGTGATGCAGTATTAATTGTGAATGTTGTTTTGGTTTCAATGTATTTGTGTGTGAGTTAAAATAAACACGTTTGTGTTTACACACACTTAGTGCGTTTGTCCACTGTTTCTGCATTTGTCCACCATGGGGCGGGTGCACACACACACACACACACACACAACAGGGAATGGAGAGATAGAGTGGGTGAAGGGAGATATGGGATATGTTGAACTTACTCTGCACAATCCTCTTTCTATCAGCCTATCACTTGAAAAACTCGTAAGAAAACTTTTCTTATTTTTATATATTATTTTTATTATTTCATTTAATAGTAATTATTATATTTTGAGATTATTTTCATTTATTGGTATTTTTATTTACTATTATTGTTATTCTTGTGTTATATATTTTTTATTTCTTCACTTCATTATTGTATCGTTTACTCGGCTCAAAAACTTGTAACCATATTAAAGTCCAACCCTGACCTCCTCGCGGTGGGTGATGGTAATGGGTTCGTGTCAAAGCTATGCCGTCGGGAACTCGTGTTCCTGGTAGGGCCTCCCAAGGCGGACTGGTTTGACACTGGCAGTGAAAGGCTGCGACCCGGCTAACATGGGGCAGTGGTGAAAACTTCTGCCTCTGCGTCTGTGGATAGTCTACGGCAAGCAGTTGTTTTTTCTGTCGCAACCTGGGTGACAGCAGCTTCTGCAACTGGTGTCTACATATCTTGACTTCCATGGTGCAAAGCAGTGGTTCAGCGGAAGAGTACTCTCACTAAGGTACCAACGGTGAGGCATGTAGCCCAAGTTATTAAGGAATGGTGGAGGTCTTGGACTGCCATGAGTGTTGGTGCAAAGAAGGGCATCTTGCCGCTAAAAAACTAGCCAAACAAAACATGAAGACAATACAAAATTCACCTATAGGCGGTGGACAGTGACGTCTCCGGCTTGGCTGCTCGAGGACATGGAGCAGCAGGGTCGGGCCCTTGTGGCAACTCAACCGAATGTCCAAACATACTTCGGGTCGGTATTCTGAACGTTGGTACACTTAAGGGAAAGGGTGATGAGGTGGGGAAAATTTTTTCTCGTAGAAGGTTGGATTTTTGTTGCGTTCAGGAAACGAGATGGAAAACTCTGGTTAAAATAATCGATGCTAAAAACTTGAGGTATAAGTATTTTGGTTTTGGTTTAGGAAATAAGTTTGGTAGTGTGGGTATTTTGCTATCAGAAAAATGGTGGGAAAATGTTTATGAGGTCACTAGGGTGTCTGATCGGATAATTGTCGTTTGTCTGGTTATTGGTAAGAAGATCTTCGCTATTATATGCATCTACGCTCCTCAGTCAAACTTGTGTGAAAGTAATAAAGACGAGTTCTACCACTCCTTGCAAGGTGCTCTAGCTAAAATCACAGACACACAAGAGGTGCTGATATGCGGTGATTTCAACGGGCACATTGGAGCAAGTGCTGCTGGCTATGAAGAAGTGCATGGGGGCTTAGCATTTGGGAAAAGAAATGTGGATGGTGAGAGGGTCTTGGAATTTTCCGTTGCAAACAATCTGGTTGTTGCAAATTCGTGGTTCAAGAAAAGGTCGGAACATTTGGTAACATATCAATCTGGTTTATACTCTACCCAGATTGACTATATGCTCTGCAGGAGAAGATTATTGAAATATGTTACAAATGTGAAAGTGATCCCTGGTGAAGAGTGTGCTTCTCAGCACAAACTTGTAGTTGCAGTACTGCGGATTCCTCATATCAAAAAAGTGAAGAAACAGTTTGAACCACGAATTAATGTTTGGAAATTACTTAATCCCGATAGGAAAGCCCAGTTTTCTGCAAAGTTCACCTCACTTGCTAACCAAAAAGGTCCAGCTAAAAAGTCTGTGAATGACAACTGGCTTTTTCTTAAGAAGAACCTGTTATCAACTTCGAAACACGTCTGTGGAGTCTCTTCCAAGGTGTCATGGAAAAAACAGTCGTGGTGGTGGAATAGTGAGATAAACGCCGCTGTGACTGAGAAAAAAAAATTTTTCAAATCATGGAAAGCGGGTGGTAGTCGTGATGCCTATGTCTCAGCTAAACGAGCATTTAATCGCATAGTATACCATGCCAAAAATGAGGCTTTAAAATGTCATCTTCAGAAGAATAAGGCTGATTTTAACAATATCTTTCGTCTAGCCACGCAAATAAGGCATAATAACCAAGATGTTGTAGGCGAGAAACCAGTACTCAATGACACAGGCACGTTGTCATTAGATGACTCAGCAAAGAAAGCCGCATGGAGAGAATACTATGTCCGCTTACTTAACCATGAGTTTCCATGGGATGAAAATAATCTCTCTGATGTACTGCCGGTAAAAGGTCCAAGTCCTTCTATCACTAATGATATGGTTCGTAAAGCCGTTTGTAAAATGATTCCTGGAAAAGCTGCTGGTCCATCTGGAGTCGTGTCTGAAATGAGCAAAGCATCTGGTGGTGCAGGCATCGAGCTTATACGGGACCTCATCAATGCTATCATAGCTCAAAATTGCATTCCGTTAGACTGGCAATGTAGTTACATAGTTAATCTGTACAAGGGTAAAGGTGATGCGTTGGTCAGAGGTAACTATAGAGACTTGAAACTGATGGACCATGTGATGAAAACCGTTGAACGTGTAGTGGAAGCTTTCATCAAAATAAATATAAACATAGATGAGATGCAGTGCGGTTTTATGCCTGGGCGTTGCACCACTGACGCTATATTTATCCTACGCCAGTTGCAAGAGAAGTACATGGCTGCCAACAAACCACTTTTCTTGGCCTTTGTTGACCTGGAAAAGGCATTCGATCGCGTTCCTGGGAAGATAATATGGTGGGCTATGCGGAAACTTGGTGTTGAAGAGTGGTTGGTGCGTATGCTTCAGGTTATGTATGTGAGTGTGAAAAGCATGGTAAAGGTTGGTGATGGGTGCAGCAAGGAATTTGGTGTGGATTTAGGCGTACATCTGGATTGAGTTCTGAGTCCCCTTCTTTTCATTATAGTAATTGAAGCTGTTTCTATGGGTTTTCGGATTGGTTCTCCATGGAAACTGCTGTACGCAGATGATTTGGTAATTATTTCTGAAACATTAAAAGGTTTGGTTTCTAGGTTGGAAAAATGAAAAAATGGCTTAGAGGTTAAAGGGCTTAGGGTAAATATGGTGAAAACGAAGGTTATAGTATGTGGTAATCACCTGAACATGCTCAAAAAATCTGGTTGCTTTCCACGTGGTGTTTGTTTTAATGGTGTAGGCTGTAATTCAATTTTTTGTGAAGGTTGTAAAAGTTGGGTGCATAAGAAGTGTTGTGGTATAAGTGGTGGTTTGAAGAGAGATCCATCATTCAGATGTGCTCGTTTTCTGGGTACTGCACCACCAGTGGATGGTAGGAAAATAACTGAAGTTCAAATTGGTAATGACAAGTTGGAAGTTGTTACTGACTTCTGTTATCTTGGTGACATGATTTCTGCTGGGGAAGGCTGCGAACTTTCTTCAATCACCAGATGCAAGTCTGCTTGAGGTAAGTTTCGTCAGCTTCTTCCACTTCTCACCAATCCCTATCTACTTTTCACAACCAGAGGTCAAATCTACAACACGTACATTAGAGCTGTGATGCTGTACTCTTCTGAAACCTGGAGCCTAACAACACCTTCTCTGAACCGATTGAAGCGCAATGATTTGGCTATGATTCGATGGATTTGCAAAGCCAGGGTTGAAGACAGGATAAGTGCAGAAAAATTGCATGCAAAACTTGGCATTCAGAACATAGAATCGGCGTTGCGTTGTCATAGGTTGAGGGGGTTTGGTCATGTGGTGCGCAGCTCAGGTTGGCTTTCAAAAGTCAGAGAATTCAAGGTTGTTGGTGTTAAAAGATCCGGTAGGCCAAAAATGACATGGGAAGAGTTGCTGAAAAAGGATCGGACAAAGCTCAGTTTAATAGAAATCGACCCACACGACTGCCTTACGTGGAAAAGACTTGTTTTAAAAAAAGCTATACCCTCTGCTGAGGAAAATGGGCTCTAAATAAAATGATGATGATGATTGTTGTTGTTGTTGAGCGCCAGCTTCAAAGACTCTTCCGACACTCTTTGAAGCGAGTATCGTAAGTTGCAGTTTCGAGTTGTTTGTGACTTTTGGTGAGCAGCGATAAAAAAGATGGATGAATTCTCGAAATGCTTTGTGGTTGGAAGCTGACGTGGTTTAGAACCTCTTCGACACTCCTGTTGGAGTGCACACCCGATATGATATCACAGTAAAGCTTTTGTGAGTCATCTAAGTTTGTTACTCATTGTGTGTTTGAAAGCTCAGTTTTTTATATTGACTGTTTTTTCACATTATTTTTTTTATAAGTAGGTGTTGTTATTAATCTTATTGTTATGATTATTATTTATATTGTTCTTATTATTATCTTTATGTAATAATATATTGTTATTATCACATAATAGATTGTAAAATACCAATAATTTGCGAAATATGTCATAGCGATGTTTAACTTATTGAGTTTCAAGACCTCTTATCATCACAAACGTCACACCACCGCAGAGCCTGCAGATAGAAGGAGCTGGTGTGGTTGTTGAGCCTCTCGATGTTGAACTGCCCGCCATGCAGGATAACCACATTGCCAAACTTTCAGTCTTGCCTACAAACTGCGGTACAATCAACATAGTTGGTATGTTTCTGAGAGGATAGGCTGGAATGATTGTTTTAATGGTTTTTATTATCTTCAGGTTATTGTGTGGATGTGTTGGGAGTGAAGACTAGTGTGAAGTTTGAAGACATAATCGACACTCAACACCGCAAACTTGGTGGTGATAATATTGAGGAAAAGTACACCATCATTATCAACCCAGTACTACCTTTAATGAGAATCACTTCCGATCCATCCTCCACCACCCTTCCCTCACTCCACTCCCTCCCCCTTCTCCCCTCTAAATCTCCCATAAACGAGAAGGAAGAGGATGAAGAAGAAGAAGTGAAATGTCAGCTCAGTCTCTTCCATGGTGAAAAGTGGGTGACGTGTTGTTCTGAGTTGCATTGAAAATAAATTTCGATTGAAACTGTCTAGGTTAACAAAAGATTTTTATCTATATAACATTGGCAAGCTGCCTATCAGCAAGGTTCGCTTCCTCAAATCGTGCAACAAGATCACTACAGGTTTATTCCGTTTCTTTTTTATTAAACGCTAATTTTTTTAAATCTTGTTTCTATGGTAATATTTGATAACCAGTTGACAAGCAACAAAAAGCGCTTAATAAATTCATCTAATTATTTAATTTTTTTTTATAAAATAATACTCACCCAGATCTTTTAGAGAAAGTATTAAAAATAGAACTAATCAAAGATAACAAAGATGAAAAAAAGACGTCTAACGACCAAATCTCACCCAATCAACCTCCATACACCACCATCTCATCCAATCAACTTTCATCAAATTGTCTGCCTCTACCTTGTTGCAACAAGGTTATAATGAGAGTCAAAGTATTCGAGGGAATACATCAGGTGTTGAAGGATTATAATTCTGCCGAAATCAGTATCCAAGTACAGTATGGTGGTGAAGGTGATGTTGGTGACGAGGATAGAGGTGAGGAAGGTGGTGGTGAGGGTAGTGATGATGGTGGTCTTGTTAAGAAAAATGGTGTTGATGAGGATTTGAAAAATTTCAAAGAAGAAGTTGTGGTAACTGTGGATGGTAATGTAGGCAATGTTGAAGATGACAAAAATAACAATATAGAATTGAAAAACGAAGTTGAAACCATTAATAACCACACAAAAGAAGCTAACACAACAACAACCGCTACTAACTCCACAACATCAGCCCCAACAAACACCACAACCAACACCACCCTGATCACACCGACCAACCCAGCTACACCCACCACTACACCCCAAACCAACTCGAGCACCACACCCTCTCCCACCACACTCACGGAAACCAAATGGAGACGATGCACCATCTCATTGGACATCAGCCTGCATCCATGCATTCATGCTTATGCCCTACATGTCCTTCCCAATCCTACTAGGTATGTTCTTATTCATTATTATTATTGTCATTGTTCTTATTCTCTTGTTATCATTATTTTTAAACTTTATTTTTATTCTTTTATTATTATTTTTTCATGATAGTTACGACAAGGTGATAGTGAGCACAGAAGTGAAGAACTTCCACCAGGGATGTGTGAATCTGTACAAATGTCCTAACAAGTCTCGTGAGGAGGGTGGTGATGATAATGGAGATTTCATATGTTCTGTTGGCCCACTCAAAGTCGCTTGGTAAATATTAATAAAATGAGTATAAACAATAAAAAAAATAAAACTAGTATAAATAATAAAATTTTAAAAAAATATTAATAAAGCTATTAAGAATAACAATATCAATAAAAAAATAAAAATAATAATACTAAAAATAATAATTTTAATAAAAATAACAAATGAATTGGTAGCTTATAGCTTAACATTGATTGGTCATCCACCACCCACTCAGCTTGCAGATGTCGCTTCCCAAGTTTCGTGATCAGAGCGAAAGTAATGCAAGTCAAAAGAAAGCATTGAAAAAATATTTGCGAGATAATGTGGAGTTCTTATGGAAATTGGTGGGTGGAGTTGTGGTTGTGGTGAATGGGAGGAGAGGGGCATAGTTGTGGTGGCTGGGTGGTGTAGTTGTGTATCTTGGCAGCGTGTCATAGTAATGGCTGAGTATATAAAAGATCCCTACAATTCTTTGTGATATGAGAAAAAATTTCTACGTGACAGGAAAAAGAAAAGAGGTGTGGGAGGTTACGTATGGATGATTTTGAGTGTAATGAGTACCTGATGCTTCTCAAGCGTGACCTTCTCTGCGGTATCATCATCATCATAATCATCTTTATCATTACTATCATCTTCTTTATCATCACCGTCATCATCATTTCCATCCTCTTCCTCATCATCATTTTTAAGATTAAGATTTTCATAATTATGTTTAATGATAATAATAAAAATAACGAAATCCAATTAATATATGAATGTAATTGGAACAAATGGTGCCTCAGAAATGTGGGTAGATGGGGAGAGAGTGGTGTTAGACTCAGCAATCACACGCCCTCTTTTGAAACCTATCTCTTTGCGTGTCCGCCTTCTCAATACAACCGGTCTGCCAATCTTACATTACAATCATACAATAAATTAACTAAGTGGATTATAGCGTCTCTATAGTTTTCTTATTGAACTTGTCAGTTTACATTGATATTCTACATCAATGGTTAATGACTGCTACAGGAAGTGACTTGGTTGATGTGGTGGTGGAAGTGCAATGTGGGCCATTCTGGGTGGCTGCCGGAGTCCTGTCTTCACGCCATCGGCAGGTTTCAATGGGTGTTGTGTTGGTGATGTTGGGGTAACATTTAAGGACTTTCAACGCAATTTTAAGCTCAAATTGTGTTAATATTGAGTTTTCATCTCTTGAAATATGCTTTAAAAGATAGCAACAAAATTATATTCTATGTTACTAAACTTTCCTGCTATCACCATTTTCATGAAATTTCCCCATGAACTTGTGCGTATTAAATCTCCACCCACACTCACCACTAGCTGTTGAAAGATGAAGAGATGCAATCATCCCTTGAGTTGACCCCTTTGTTAGCAGGCAGCACCCACTTGCGAGTTCAAGTCAGCGCCCAGATGCACTGTGACCACGGCGTGACAACTTCTTCGGTCGATGATCGAGTTTTGTGGTCGTTTAGTGTGGAGGTCACTTCCTAGGCATTCCTTGTATTTATCGTTGCATTATTATTTTTTTTTATTTTTTGTTTTTTTAATTTTAATTTCTGTTTTTATTGATAGTTTTGATTTTTTGTTTGATTGTTTTTATCTTGTTTTTGAGCTTTGACACATTTCAGTTCTATGATGGCAATCGAATATTTCCACCTTGTCACAAGCGTTATGCCTCTGTCTAGTTCCTTGGACATTTTTAATTTTAATACTTTCGTTTTTAAAAACTATTTTTTTAAAAATAAGTTTTTCTCTGTGTTCACTAGACTACCAATACTGCGAGAATGTTTTTATTATTATTTTTAGGGTCATGCTTATTGTTTTTATTATTACGTCTGAAGACATAATTGATTAGTGCCTTGTTTGGATCTATCATAGTGATGATGTGTAGGTCATTTATGGTGGTCTGCTTTACTGTGATGGTGAAGAGGGGGAAGAAAGAGGAGGATTTGGATAAAAAAGAGAAGCGAGGTGTTGGTTAGGAAGACAGGCAGACGGATGGTGGTGGAGCGATGGGAAGAAAGGGGGTAGTTAAAAGGAGAAAAAAGCTGCTGATCAAAAAAAGAAGAGGTTGATGATAGGCAATACCTCCGTGGTCTTGCGTAAGCAATGTTTAATGCTATGAGGAACTCAAAATTGATTTTATCAAATCTTTGATATCTTATCAAACCATGATATTTTTAACTTCAAAACTATGCAAGGTTGGTCAGAGATGTGTCGATTCTTTCGTGTAATGTTGCAAAGGATTGTAAGCTTTCAAAATCTTGTAGTCAGCATGTACTTAACACCAGATCTGAGCGTGATTGACTCAAAATTATTTTGTAGTGTTTGTTTTGTATAATGTTGAGTTTAGACCGTCTGGTTACTACTTCTTGAAGTGTTATTAACCTTTTAGCTCTCAGCATTATCATTACCCGATTAGATTTCGTGTCATCATTACCTGATTAGATTTAGCGTTATCATTATATGATTAGCTTTAATTTTAAACTTCATTACTACCTTGTGGTCGTTTTCATGTAAGATTCAAAAATTCAGATGTACAAATTATGTCGAACTTGTACAAAAATTTTTTACGCAAAATTTTTTTAACGAATAAAAATCTCACTCATGGCTTGAACCGCTTAAAAACCTTAACGATATAATCGTACAAAACCTTATCTACATATGAAACATGCTTTCACGTCTCTCATAATGGCTATCATTTGAGGCTTCGCGTTTTAAGAGAATACAATTGATGAATTTATTAACAAATATACAAATGGTGACATACACAGGAACACGATGCAAATGGAATATCATGATGAAACACTGATAGTGCTCAAGAAGAGCTAACATAATACCATTCAAATTACCGAAAATTAAAAATATGTGTACACCACGAAACAGTTATAATAAATGCGTAAGGAATATATGGAGACAACATTCAACACGTCACAACATTTAGCGCTAAACAAAGCATCTAAATAACGGATAATAATACACCATTGAATGACGGGGGTGTGAAGTGGATGGGAACACATGATGACAAGGCGATGAGTCACTAAATAATACGATAACGATCAGTGCTATGAAGTTTTATGTTAATGGATGTTTAACTAATTGGTTAAATATTTGAGTGGCGTCTGCTTGAGAGGTATGGCTAATACGATTATTTGAGCTTAAGCATGTTTTATATTGTCTAGTTTTATTAAATAAATTTGCATATAGTGTTATTATAGATATCTACATACACTAAATTACCATCAAAAAGTTATGTGACGTCATATAAAAAAAACAACCGATGAAGTAATAGAAACGTAAGGCATGCTGATAATAGTGATGGAAGGGCAGAGTTGGTGACGTCATCACACGATCTTCTTGTTAGTATCACATGTGTTTAATGATGGATGAGATGGAGTGACGGGATGAATGGAGGGAAAATGAAATGGATGGAGAGACGAATGGTGGGCGGAGAAACGAATGGTGAATGAGAAGGTGATTGGTTGCGTTCCAATGGGCAGTAAAAGTTTTAAACAATTGCGAGGTAAATAAAACGTAAAAATTAATTTTTAGAAGCCGAAATCGACCATACAATAACTCATGGATGATGGATGAAGAATGGCAAACGGTCGAATGAGGTACTATATATTTTCATCATAACCTCTTGTTTGCAACTACATCATATTTCAACCATCTATCGATTTACCATCATCAACTTCATGGCTGGTTGAAAACATGTAGAAATGACTTTTAGACGTGCTAACTATAGCGTTTGAGAAAGATGATGATGGTGAGAGTAGTGGTGGGTTGTGATGGGTGGTGAAGAGAAAAAGGGTAATTCACGATGAAAAAATCATGAAAACAAGGGAAGAAAATGGCGATAATATGGAAGTGAAAGATGAAACAATGACATAACACATCTCACAAATCACTTGCACTCGATTTCTAACCTGATTGGTCCTAACCTTAATTTGATTCTTCACCTTAGTGGAGATATTTACAAGAAAAAACAAATTGTTAACAATAAAAGAGAATTTGAAGCGAGACGAAAACAACATTAAACTTGGGATTAAAACAATTTGAAAATGAAAACATTTAAAAGTCCAAAAAAAGAAATTCTAATAAAAATTCAATCAAACCTTCCACGCCAATATCCCTCTGAAGATTCTTGAATAATGAAATATTGAGAGTGAATGACGACGATGTGATGCAGTGGTGCTTATGAGAAGCCCAATTATAATGAAAGAATAGTGAATAACATATGATGGCAATTATAGAGTAATAATGATAGCTATGAAAAAGACATAACAACGATGGGACGGTAACGAGATGATAATGCAATTATGATGGAAACATGAGTGATAACTTGTGGTTAGAGGGATGACAAACATTGATGAGAAGTTCAAATAAGATTGAGAGATTGGAGAGCAGAACGATATAACATTCCATGTTTAAGTTAAACTGCGTTAGTGAAGCTTGTTTAAGATGTTGCATGTACTCAAAAGATTTACAATTAACAATTCAATAACAACAATAATAATAATTTTTATCATTATTATTAATATTATTGTGATAACAATCATCTTTGTCATTATTTACAATAATAATATCAGTAATTTACAATCATAAAAGTAACCGTCGAGAAAAAAATTAAAGATGGTACAACAAATGATAGAATTTACAATTATAATAGTAATAATTTGAAGAGTGATTGATAGAGCAAATACTAAATTAATTGCAAATACGGCGTCTAATGTGCCATTCAGGCATTCAACAAGTATGCCAATAGTTATTGAACCACTTGAATTCAGAGAAATATGTGGATAATAATAGTAGTAGTGGTGGTGAGAGGTTAGGAAGGAAATGTTCGTAATAGTTTTTGGTTGTGCTTATGTGAGAAGATGCAGCTACAAAGATTGCCTATTTATCCAAATTATAAATATACCTATATCCCGTTCATGGTGAGAGATAATAAGTGTGTTATATTAATAGAAAAATTAAAAAATTTTCATCATACAACTTAAACTCCACACCAAATTCGTCTTATATTTTTAACTCAGAAAAAAAGTTCAAACAAATTTTTTTGAAAGAAGAAAACAAAGGAAATGAACAAAGAAGCAGCGTAGCATAAACAAGAAAGAACAAAGAACAACTACTACTATTTCCACCTCCACTTATCTTTCGAATATGCTCTTCAAAAATTTCATATAAGAGGCGCAAAAAGTAAATAATTTCGAATTTAAGGCAATGATTTTGAGAACAACTTGGCAGCTAAGTGCTATAAGAGCGAAATCACCCCTTCAACACTCCACGAGGTAATTTTGCACGGTATCAACAATAGAAATTACTGTGATAATCTTATGAAATCATTGAAAATGTGATATTTATGAAATAGTGTAGATATATTTTAAAAATGAAACGTTGAAGACCTAAAAAAAGTGAAATTATTACACAAGTTGATTAGATGTTGGTCGAGGTGTGAGGATACACCGTTATATCATAATTAAAATTATTATTAATAATAAAAAGTATAATATTATATAATAATGTAAAATATAAATAATAATATATTTGATAATATTCTTTGAAAGATTTAAAGTGTAAAAAAATAGAAACAATAATGATAACTATTTATATCATAATATTTAGTTAAATGATAATAAGTAATAAAAATAATTAATCATATTTACAAATAAATTTCTTAATGTTCATGCTGCCAGGCAAATAAATTCTTTCCTTAGTCCAAAACTACAAAAACTATCCAAAAATTACAAAATATATCTTATAAAATTCAATGCATGCACGATAATATGTTGAAATAATGAAATATTTATTATTGTATATTAAAATAATTATGAGAAAATATTAAAACGATAATGATTGCATATGGAAATAATTATAAAAAAATATATTAAAATAATTATGATGATATATAAAAATAATTATATCTCAATACCTCTTTAGGTTGCCTATGCGTGGTAAAAATTTTAAAACGTGAAACAAAAACAATTCAAAATAATGAAAATCACCAAATAAACAATAAAACAATAAAAATAAAAATTAAATAATAAAAACAATAAAAAACAATGACACAAACAACAAAACAAGTTGACTTATTCAACCTACATCAAAACAAATCTATAATAACATACGTGCCAACAACACAATATTAAATAACTTGTGTGGTTAGTGGTTGTTTTGTGCTTAATGGATGTGGTCATTGGTGGTTGGGTGTGTGTGTGGATGTGGTTATTGGTAGTTTTGTGTGTTCATGTGGATATTTGAGTGGGTTATCATCCATAGTTGGATTTGTAGTTATTTATAGTTGGGGTGTGGTAGATGGACGTTTATCATTGGAAGTTGGATATGTGAGGGGAGTTGTCTGCACCCTGGTATACTTCTTGAAACTCAAAAGTGTACTGACCTGGAAGGAATACCATATTTAATAAATTAAGTGTCATCAAAGAATGAATATATGAATACTTGAACACGCAAAAAAATTGGCATTCAAACCAGAATGAGCCAGTCAAAATGAATGTGTACAAATGTCAACAAAATTTTGAGTATAGAGGAAGTAAAGGGCTTACTAAGGGTCTCAACAAAATTTAAATACAGAGTATGTTAGTTAAGTAACTGAGAAATTAATCAATTAAAGTTGACGTAAAATATCCGGAAATCAATATAATAGAAACAAACAAAAAGGGTTATTGAGAAACTTGATACACGAAGCTTTTCGACACTAGATAATGTTAGATACTCTTACGAAAAGCTTCGTGTATAAAGTTTTTCAATAAACCTTTGTGTTTGTTTCTATTATAATAATCAATTAAAGTTAAGTAATTAAGAATAAGGTGTTTTTGCGATTCGACCAGAGACATGTTCATTACAGCAATAAATCACAAAGAAAAATATGATTTATGAATTTTTTTTGGTAGCACTTGAAATTAATTTTTTTAAAAACAGTTCCCTCGTCTGTTTGTTTTGAGATGACGTGGCCAATTTAAGGCGCCAACAGCCAGCCTCAAAACTCACGTCAATTAATTATTAGGAGGATGGCATTGAGCTTGATGGGATTAAAAACAGGCCTATTAAAAACATAGATTTTTGTGATTATTAACGTGAAAGTATCAACGCACATTATAAAATTGTCAACCTAACAGGTACTTAATGAACTTGATCAAGTTTTCTTGGAATTGTCTTGCAAGCCCAGATAATCGTTCAATTTCACAGAAAAATAATTAATTAAGCATGAAAGAGGAATATTCTGGATGCTTCAAATAGGTTCAAATAGTACGTCAGTGCAAAAATACCATCAAAAGCTCCAACTTTGTTTTTGTGATCATCAGATCGATGGTGATAAGTTAAATGGTAGAAAATATGTCGCAGGTAAAAAACCGAACATGTGTTACACAGCTTCAAAACAAACCAATTCACAACATAAAAATAGAAGAAACTTACGTTTGTTGGTAATGGGGGCAGACTGCGGTGGAGGACGGGAAGAACTCCAGCACTGTGCAGGCACGGGGGGTGGTGTAAAGGATGGAGAGTGCATCCTACGTCGAAAGACGGGCGGGGGTGAGTTTGATCTCTTAGTGTCGATAGATGAGAATGATTGGTAGTTTTTATGACCGCAATGTCGATTGAGAAGGTTCCCTGGGTCGATAGGAGTGTATGGGTGGCTGGGAGAGGCGTTGAGGTATGGCAGGTCGCTCTCAGATATGTAATTGTTTGCACTGTGAGGAATCACTAATGGTTGGGGTTTGAATTTTCTTTTGAGTTTGTTGCTGATGTTGAAGTTAGGATTATTGGCCGAGTATTCGTCCCCATATTGGTTTTGAAGACTGTTGTCCAAATGTCGGTAGACGGCGTGCTGTCGAGGGGAGGGTTGCTGCTTGCCTGATGCCACCAAGTTTTGGTAGTATACTTGATGTTGTGAGTGCAAGTTTTGTGGATACTTCTGCTGATAAAATTGTATCTGTTTCTCTTCGAAAACATTTTTCTGTTGAAGGAGAGGTTGATTTGTTTGAAATTCGTGTGGCAACTCCATGCTTTTGTACATTCTCTGATCAACAAAGTTGTCGAAAGATGAGGTTTTTTGAGAGTTGTGAATATAAGAATCGTTATGAAAATGAGGCATGTCGGAGGTGTCATTTTGGTAAAGCGTGTGATGAGAGAGAGAAGTGAGATGCGGTGAGGTGATTGCACCGTCACAGACCATTTCTTGTGCATCCATGCTCTCAAAAGTTTCGTTGTCCAAACCTCCATTTTCTTGCTGCTCTCTCGCTATGAGCTGCCTCAAATACCCTTCAACCTTCAAACTTGCTTGTTCCTTCTCAACGTCGATGGCCTGGGGAACCATTTGGACTTGTGAAGACGCCACGGGTCGAGAAGAAAAAACAGAACTGGTAGGGATTGCAGATCTGATAGGCCCCACCGTTCTAGGAGACATGATGTCCAGCTCCGATAACTTGTTGGCTATGGGTGAGAACAAGGAACTTTTGTTGATGTTATTAGATTCGAGAAGTTTCGAATAATTGGAGATGCATTCTTGAGGGGGGAAGTTGAAGATACAGGGCTCCTGGTACTTGCCTCCATGGCCACTATCGTCGAAATTAAAACCACTACCCTTTTCATTAATGATCACGTTATTTATGGGCTGTTCATGGGAGAGGTCACTATGAGGTAGATTTCCATGAGGGAGGTTATTATTGAAATGGTCGTTGAGACACTTGTGTTGAAAAGCGAAAGTGGTTGGATCACCACGAAAAATCTTGTCTCCCAACTCGTTGTACACCTTCTTTATGTGGTGGTCATCTTCAGACAAACTTATAATTATGTCCACTATTTCAGAATCATCAGGCGATGTTTTCTTGACATGCTTCCCAAAAAGAGTGGCCTTCCCTTCGTTTATACATTGGGGTTCAATCTTAATAGCTCTCTCACCACACCCCTGACCGCTCGAACCGTCGTACCCACTAACCAAACCATTAAAGTCGTTTTGCTTCGGGTGCTGATTGTGGTTAAAACTATCAGCAATTTGAGGTGAAAAATTTTCAACCACTTCTTTGTTATCATATTCATCAATAACATCTTTATCAGAAATATCTTGCAAAGCAGTTGCTGTGAGTTCAGTATTGAAATCCACTTTAGAAACGGTCTCATGGTTGTTGTAGTCTTTATCAAAACAGTAATACTCATGTTTAATGTTATCTGATGGAAAAACCTCTTCAATTTGCTTATCATCATATATTTTATCACTCGTTGAATAATTATTGTCGTAACTCTTAATTCCCCCCAATCTGCCGTCATTATTTGCAAGCTTATCTCCCGTTTGCACACCACCATAATCCTTATTACCCAGCAAACCATCATTATCGCACAAATCGTCATATGGTGTGTCTTCTGCGCCATTCTTATCATATAATGTTTTCTCATCAAATTTCTCTCCTTCATTTTCCATCCTTCTTTCTACCATTGCCTTGTCACAGGTCTTTACATAGCTACTATTGTTGTTTGTATTGTTGATGCTGTTAATATTCTTATTGTTATTAATATTGCCATTGTTGTTGTTATTAGCATTATTGTTGATGTTTTTATTATCAGAACTAGGTGGGATATTTGATGGTTTATTTTGTGTGTTTCCTGGAGGAAGCATGCTGCATTCTGTTGTCTGTGTATGTGTTTTTATGCTTTTGTGTGTATTTTTGTGTGAGTATGTATTAACAAATTGTTTAATTATTGAATTTCTTCAAAATGATCGAAATCAAAATGCTAAAAATGAAAAAATGAAGACAAAAAAGATGGAGGCTAAGCAGAATAAGCGGAGCTGAAACAACTAAATCAGGATTATGAGCTGTTTTGCAAAACAAGATATAAATTTCAGATTTCAATTGTTCAAATTTAATTTGCGAAAATCTAATGAAATTACTTTTGAAAAATATACAAATTTCAAATAACTGGAAATGTCAAAAATTAAAGAGACCCCCATTAAATAAGTGAAATCTTTGAAGTCAACGTATTAAACACATCCAAACTGGGTCGTGGGAAAGGTAATCTAAACAAAATTATTCCCACACCCTCTAATGACATCACTCTACGTCACCAAGGCTGTCTCTGTTCATCGTCACGAACACCGCCGTTATGAGTCATCAGGTTCCAAAGTTACACTATTTATAGTTTTTGAACGTTGAATTGCATTTTTTCATTATTAATCGTGGTGATATTATCGACGTGGTTAGTCACGTCGTCGATAATGCAATAAACATAAACGGTTACTACTTAAATTGTGCAGATTCTAAATTTTTAAAAGCTATAAGTTTGTGAGATAAAATCCTATATACATATCAGAATAAAGACTAGTTTTCAACTTTTTGAAGTTTCCCCTCAATTTATAACACTCAACTTTTGTTCATTAGTTAGTTTTATTATAGGTTAGTTAGTTGGAGGTAAGCACCACAGATAAATTAATATCACAGTGGCAACCTTGGATTTTTGCATGAATCCCCCGTGCAGTCTCATATGGCCATTGAGGGCTGAAGTGTTCTTGAACCTCTTTGAACACACCTTGCACTCCATCGGCTTGTACTCACTATGTTGGATAAGTGATGTTTTGAAGGATGTGTGTGTGTGTGTGTGTGATTGGATACTCCTGATGTATGTAGTCCTATTGATGATGGTTTGACGACTGTGAGTTGAGTTGTGCATTGTGGTGTCGATGGTGATGTGGGAAGAGAAAAAGGGATGAATGCGTGGTGAAGACAGAAATTCAAAATTTTGAAAAATAGTTAAATGGTTTTATATAAACAATATCTACAATTATAAATTTTAGAGGTTGAATAAATAGTATTTTGGATATTTTTAAGCATTAAAAATCTCTCGCATTAAAAGGCACACAGTAAGATAAGATAATCATTTGCAACGTTTAAAACGAGCATGATTCATCGGAAATAATAAAACAAAAAAAATTAAAAAAATAACCAAAAAACGCATAAAAAAACAAAAGACAGCAAAAACAAAAAGATAGAAAAAATAAAAAAAAAAGAAGTTAAAAACCAAAAAACCAAAAGCATGAAAGACCATAAAGACAACAAGAAACATTTCAGGCGATTAATGAATGTGTTTTGATGAGCCTATTCATAACGGTTTTTCTTCAATTTCTAAGAATCACTCACTATTCCTAATAATTACCGTGTTTTAAAAGTATTTGACGGAGGTGTTAGTTGGTAAAAATGGTGATAATAATAAACAATGAATATTAGTTATTTGTTAATTATTAAAAATTCATTTTTTTTTTCAAACACTTAATTTATCTTTTAATTCAAATATTTCTCGATTTTAAAAATTTTCAAAATAAAGCAATTTTTAGATAAATTTTTTTTAAAAAGCTGAAATTCCGATAAGTTCAACCTTATCGTGATTCATTGGTAAAGTTATTGAAAAATTGTGCAAATATATGTAGATTAAATCATAGATATTTAAATGGAGATCAAAGATACTGTTTGAGTAATTTTGACGATATTATCAATCATTTTAGATCATAATTCTGTACATAATAATATAAATGATGATAATAATTTAGTCTGATAAAGAGGATAAAACAAAGTGATAATAGATTAAAAAAGGTAACAGTTGCTCTTTTAAAAGCATTTTAAAGTAATTTTACGGATTTAATTGATAACTAATGAAAAAAAAGATATTGAATTAGAAACAAAAACGTTTCGTAAATTAAATGTGATGTATCAAGGCATACGGCAAGTGAAATGTCTAATGAATCAGCCTTTACATGGTGGTTGTTTTAGCGTTTAGTCGAAAAAGTGACGCGGACGTTTGAGATAGATAGATAGATAGACAGATAGATAGATAGATAGATAGATAGATAGATAGATAGATAGATAGATAGATAGATAGATAGATAGATAGATAGATAGATAGATAGATAGATAGATAGATAGACAGATTAGATAGAAACCAAGATCTTAAATACAAAGCACGCTATATAATACATTCAATTTTCCGTGATGTACCTCAAATAAGGCTAAAATTTTTGATGCCATAAACAGTTGTGTTGTGTGATGAGGCAGAAGCTGCATTTATAAGAGTTATATACGAGGCTTTTGCGAATAAATAACAATAATTTTATTATCGAGGAAATAAATTACGCCGCGGTGTGTTTAAAAACATTTACCTTATGAACTCAAATTATTATTATAATATCTCTAATTTTCTGTGAATCTTATCATCGTAAAAATACCTCATAAATTATCCTTTTACATACATCATCCTCGTTTTTTTAAATTTTATATTTTTAAAATTTATATTTTTATTGTAATTATTTTTTTAAATAACAATAATATTAATAATATTACACTATATAGAGACTAAGTTAAGCACTTGGTCTTTTTCATGCGATAACCAACAGCAAAGACCATAAGCTACATGCACCTATCAATAAAAACCACTGAAAACATATAGACCACACAACATAACAAACCCATCAACAACGACTACACAACACATAGACCCATCATCACAGAAACTAGGCAACATAAATGACTAACTCGAAGAGGAAAGCCTTGATATTATCTCTGTTGAGGTTGGGAGAGACAGGACTCATTTGGAAATAGGAAGTAGAAAAAGGTTCCTCGGAGATGTTGTCAAAGCTGAAGATTGACTCAACTTTGGTGAAAGAGGCAGATTTGGGGGTTAATTTCGGGGTCAACATCACTGAGTCTTGATTGGTAAGTTGTTGTTGCTGGAGAAGGAAGTCGCGATGTTGGTTGTCATAGTGTCGTTTCAAAGAACGCGAGTCACAGTAACTCTTATCACAGTTCTGCAACTGGCATTGATAGGGCTTCTTATCGGCATGGGTGAGCATGTGACCGTTTCTGAGGTTTGGTGGGTTGTGGTATCACCAATCAACCAAACAACCAATCAAACCAATTTTATAGCCCAATTTTTACCAAGGGTTGGGCAATGAATCAATCAAATTCTTTTAATAGCTCATCATTCTCATTTATAAGATATGATTTCATCCTTATGAATATAATAAAAATTTAAAATTTATCAAAATAAAAAAGCAAATGCATAAAGTCAATTCAAGAAAAAAATGACTAACAGATGATCCTGTCTCTTGAAAGACTTCCCACATTGTGGGCAAGTGTACTTGCGTTCGTTGCTGTGGATAAGTTTGTGCTTGGCAAGGGCGCTTGAGTTGTTGAAGGTCTTGTTACATATTGAGCACTTGATAATGCTTTTGTTGTTTGTGTTGTTGTTATTGTTGTGGTAGGTTACTATTGTGTTGTTCGTGAAGTTGCTTGTGCTGTTGAAGGTTGTTGTTATTGTATTTGTTCCATTGAAACATTTAGTTGTCTCATGGTTTGAGCATGTTTTTGGGTGGTTTGTTATATCATTGTTGAGATGGTTTGTTGCGTCATTGTTGGTCGTTGAGTTGAAGCAGGTTGAAGGTTGTTTGTTGAAAGAGTTGTGCGTGTTGTAATCGAACTGAGAACAATAGACTCGTTTAGACTTAGCTCGGTCCTTGTTCTTGTGTTTTGTGATGCTTGAAGTTGAGATGATGGGTGATTTGGTTGTGGCAATGTACGATTCTTCTGATTGTGTTCCTATTGAGTGAAAAGTGAACCATTTTTCAGTATCATAATTGTTTTAAAAATTTTAAAGCTGTAACTGAATATTAACACTAAAAAGATGTTTAAAAGCTTTCTCAATGTGATATTAACAAATTTCAAACTATTTAGCATCAATATAAAAAGTATGTGAAAAAATTCTAAATGTACTTTGAATTGAAGAAATTAAATCATTTAATATTTTTTAAAAATATAGTTAAAAATGTTTAAGTGAACCAATGACCTTAAACTACATTTTAATGTAGTGTCAACTTCAATTAATATATTTTGACATTTGGAAATTTCTGCCCTTTCAAATTACGTCAGCAAAACTACCTGAGTTATTCTTCAATTAGAAACCCAAATAGGGTTTTAAAATAATTAAATTATATAAAAGAAAATTGAAAAAAATGATTAGGAACTTTTAAAACATCTATTTAATTTGAATTTTTTTCAGTATACTTAGAAAATAAAATATAATCATATAAACTTTCAAAAATAATAAAAATAAAAATATATGCTCGAAAATATTATTTATAAATAAATGACTAAAAAATTAAAAAAATGAAAAATAAATGGTTTTAGATCTCAATAATTTATTCAATTTAAAAATTATTAAATAAATATTTCCAATACGAAATTTTGAATATCAATTAAATTAATCATCTAGCTTACATTATCATTTGGTAATGTAAGTCAGCCTCACTAAAACTTTTTCAAATTTTTGTCAATAGGCTTAGGTGTTGAAAAAATACATAGATTCAAAAACAACAATTATAAAATGAAAATCAATAAACGACAACTCTGTAAGGTAATTTTTTTGAAGATGAACTCCAAATGAATTTGTTCAAACAATATTTGTAACAAATAGAAAATTAATCATGTCAGTCATTAACCATATATTGAAAAAATTTAGTGATAAATACAAAAAAACCCAAAAATATGATTGAAAAATAAGAGATATCAAGTAGTTATCAACAATATATGTGCAAATAGCAACAATTTACTTATAAGAACAGTGGCACAAATGAAAACATCAAAATATTGAAGTAAATATTGAAAAATTAATTATTACATAAAATCATGATTATTTCTTGAGTCTCGAAAGATTGTTTAAGCTTTTCATATGACGAAGTTTTTTCACTGACCATAACAAAATGGGTATATTCAAGAACACTAATAAATGTAACTTTGATAGTGAAAAGCTTTGAATTTTAATAAAAATTATTAGTGTTCTTAGATATACTCATGATAAAGTTTATAGCCAGTTTTTGTTGGTTTTCATAATAGTCTTTTGGATGCTACAGAAGACAATCTATTGATGCTTAAACGACATTAAATGTTTTTTAAATAACATATTTCTGTGCTTCTCAACCTAATTTATTGATAACTCTAAATAAAAGTCTTTGGGCTTAAATGTTGTTTGTAAATAACAAACCTTGATAGACATCCATTTGTTGACATTTCTTGGAGCAAACAAATCGTAAATTTAAAAATCATCAAAACACATTTATATAGGAACAGTTGCTTTTGTACAATGGCCAACCGTTGTTTATCCTGTATATCTGTGGAAATCAAAATCATTCATCAAATATCTAGACTATTATCGATATTTAGTTTTTTTACTTTATATTAAATGAATGAAAATGCGATAAATTTTAAATTTGACAAAAAATTTGCTTAAAAGATTTAATTGATATAGTTTCGATGATATTTTTTTTATTTAATAGGTAAAAAAGCAGATCGCTTATAAAAATGCAACTTCTTCCAGAACTAACCGGTTTATGACAGCAAAAAAAACAGTGAAAACAAATTATATTTTTCTTGAAAATCCATCGAATTAAAGCTCTATTACATTTGTATTACTGGCCGATTCATTATCCAAACTGGTGTTATAAATTCATAATCAACAAATGAAAATTTTAAATCAGCTCAATAAATAAATTAATATTATCTTGAAAGTTTTCATTTTAGCTTTTTGTATTTGATAAAGGTACAAAAACAATAATGATTATCACAAAAACACAATCTTAACAGAGCTAAGTACTTGAATAGCAAACGACTAATTTTGCTAGAAAATATTAAAATTTAATTAATTGCATTTAATTTTCGAAAAAATTTTTGAAACCTATTTTCGATTTTTTAAACAAAACTTCGTAAATAATCTCTACTTTTAACTTGATATGTTCTGGGCGGAGTTTAATTGTTCTATTCGAGTAATGTCAATGATTTCTTTTGATTTGTGCTTAATGCCCATTCTTTGACAAAGTTTTTAATATTATTCCAACTTTTCTGTTTAAAAATGCTTAAAAGTTCTTTCACACGTCTAAGCAGTGATCTGTTAAAAAATGTTCTAAAAATAACTGCTTATGATACTAAAAATTTTTGTGTAATAAAAAATAAAAATGAACAAGAAGTGAATCTCATCAATAAATTGAAGACAGCCTTTCCAGATTCAACAAAAATTGATGTGATTGATGTTTCAGGTGTGTTTGAACTAAGAAATATAAAACAAATGATTAGACAACTGAAAAGATCATAGACATGGTGTATACAACATAAAGATCAGAAATAATTAATATTGAAGGAGGGTGTGGTGCAATGTTTGAAGTGACGGTGGTGAGTGACAAGTTCAAGGGCATCAGAATGGTTAAACAGCACCAGCTCATTAATGAGGTTTATTTATAATAACCTCAACTATTTCTGAGCTTTTTGGATTAGTTTATGTTTTTTCAAAAAGCAAAAAGCTTTTAATGAACTTTTAAGACCTTTTATTTTATCATACTGGGTAAAATTTTGATCTATTTTATAAAATATGCATTACATTACGTAAGGTACCTCAGTTATAACATGATGCTGTTATATTTGATTTTTGAAATATTGTGGCATCCATGAACCACAGGCATTGAAGGAAGAAATCAAAGAAATGCATGGAATCAGGATTTCCACTTCTGCATCTTCCGCCTAAATTATTTTCTGTAATCTATTGCTAAATCCAATACTTACACTTTTTTTATAGATGTTCATTTCAGGTATAAATAACTAAATCTTTTTTTAAAAATATGTTTTTCTTTTCATCTACAAGTTTTTTTGCATGCGAACTTATATTTATTATTTATCCACAACACTTTAATAACTTACGTTAGATTTGAGTCAATAAATGTGGTAGTAAACAATGAAAAAAATTACTGAATGGATGAATGTTTTTGTCAATTTATCAATAATAAAGTTGAAAAGAATATTTGTTATTACTGAAAAGTTGATGTTGTTTTTGAAAGATTTTGGTCTTCCAAAGGAATTCTCTCTATCACAGCTGATCCTAAACACTCCTCCCCTCTGTAGAACGTAGCATATTGACCAGGAGCTATTGCTCTTAATGCTTCAGATAATTCAACAAACAATTGAGAACCTCTTTCATCGTCACATTTGCTTGCATTTGAAACTTGAGTTACCAGACAATCGATAGGAAGATGGGTATGCTGGAAGCGGAATTGTAGATTGATGGTTTGTGAAGAGTTGTTGTGGAAAGGATCGTCACAAATCCAATGGGGGTGAGAAGTGTGAAAGAAAGAAGTGAAGAGGGCTGGGTGATTTGAACCTGCCACCTGGTGGTCATACAAAGTTATGCATATATTTTCAAATTTTCTAGAAAAGATTGTGTAATAATTTCAAAACAGTACTCATACCTCAAAATTTCACCCATCGTTAGGCAAATAATTACACAAATAAGTTAGCCAAGTACGAACCACATAGATCACTTGTGACATAGGATCTCTATCGACCACGAAGTAGGCGTGCTTCAGTCCACCAATAAGCGTGCGCTGTCCCTTCGTGTAGTTGTGCACACCTGGAAGAAAGTCCAAAGAAATTAATATGGAAAATTACATCGTGAAGCTCATAATTTGTCAAAAAATACTAAATTTACAGCAAAAATACTATAAAAATGTCGGCTGACTAAACCGATGCCGTTACTTTGAGATAATCGGTTTTATGTTTTACCATTCGAGTATATAATGATACTCTTTGTTATAATGATCATAAGAAATCATGTTGAATTAGAATATCAGTTAGTAAGGTGAAAGGTGAGATTGCGATTGAAAAGATTGCATAAGAACAAATGAAGGATGGATTAAAGTGGCTACATACCTGAATGCTCGCCAACCACCAGACCACTGTCCAGATCGACAAACTGCCCTTGACTTTTCTCTTGGTACTGAAATGTTCAAAGGTTCTCATATGAACACAAGTGATTCATTATCAAAAAGTTGTGTCTTACTTGAGAGATGAAGTGTTTGAAGTCCCTCTTGCCAATAAAGCAAATCCCAGTGCTCTTTATTTGAAGATTTGATGCAATTAAATACAAAATAAATGACAAAAAGAACTTTTTATAAGCAAATTGTATTAGTTGTAAATCTCAACATTTGAACCTCTTTTTTATCAGCAATTCTCTGTAAGCCAATACTCTTAGCAATTTCTTTCACATCGGACTGGTTGAAAATTGGAAATAAAATATTTTTTCAAACACACATAAAACTGATTAGACAAACAAATTATTCAAATAAGCAGATTGTAAATGAAACTCTGATGATGTACAGAAGTAACCTTGAGGAATAGACCGAGCGGAAAGATGGAGTTGTAAAGAGAGGATTGAGAGATTTGAGAAAGAAACAGAGTCTGATCTTTGCTGGCATCTCTGGCTCGTAGCAGTCTCACTTCTGGAGACACATATGTAATCACTTATAAACGGATAGAGAAAATATTTTTCATGTAACAAAACATATTGAAGCTTCACTGTTTATAATAATTCAGCTTCTATTACAATGACCTTTAAATACGCTGAACAAATATAATTTGAATATATTTAAACTTGTAATGTTAAATATAATGATTTTAACTTGCATTCTCCTGACGGAACTGCCCAAATGGACCAATAGAGCTGCCAGAGTAGTGTCCTGTAGCAATTACTTGAGCACCATGGTGGTTGAAGCAATAATCATGGAAGTATCCAAACTTGATCTTTTTATTGCACAAAACATCTGGGTTTGGAGTTAAACCTTTTCTGTAGCCATCCAGGAAAGGGCTGTGTGTTATGTGTGGTGGGTGATCAAGATCACTCAGTCCTTATGTGCCATATAAATTATGACCGTTACACTATATAAATACCAATTTAAATTATTTGAAAATAATTTTTTGAAAACTAAAGTGCATGAAAAAAGTTGAAAAAATTTACCAAATCTAGTTGTGAAAGATGGTTTGGCAATGTAATGAGGAACATTATTGTTGAGGCACTTTTAAAAAATGATGCTGTAGATAAGAAAGAATGAAAATAAAGAGTAGGTGCATATGCAAAAAAAATGTTTTTCAAATAGAGTAAACCTGGTCTTTCCCAGTAGAAATAAAACTAGATGAAAATCTTGTTATCTTAGTTGTTAAATAATGAAAATGTTTCATCAATTCAATACTGAGCAAAGAATTTTTTATTTTCTAGAAGTAACATAAAATTTTTAAAAATTGATTGAAAGGAAATATTTTCATTATAAAACACAAATTTCACTTTTATTGAAATTATCCTGAAGATAAATGATGTAAAAAACAAAAACACACCTAAAAACCTCATTCCAGTATTCCTTTACAAAATCAACCTTGAAATATTTCAATTTTATTCAGATTCTATTAATATTATTATTTTGAATGAAATTTTAATCAAATTATTGATAAATTTACCATGTAAAATAGTCATTTATATCAATAAACTGACCATAGACCACCAATTTGACTAATCTGACTATTAAATAAACCTTGTTGGAATAGAACTATAACAACACAAACCTTGAAAAGAGGAATGTTCAAATGTTTGCATACATATTCAGCATCTTCTTCATCTTCTTCGAGGGTGCAATTTATTCCTTCTTCCTCTTTATCCCAGTTCCTCATAAATACTCCCACCACACTCTTTCCTGTTTCAACACAATTTTTGCATCAATAAATGTGATTCAATTTGATATAGATACTTTTTTTGTGAGAAACTAAAAAATAAAACATTCATCATGATTATATGGGTAGTTGTTTCAATAAAAGTGAGTTAATAAAATCAAAATGAATTTAAACTAAATTTCAAAACTTTGTTATAATACTATAAAGTTTATATACTTTTCAAGAACACTCAAAGAAACTCCAAACACAGAAGGATATATAATGAAAATTTTACACTGCCCCAATACATTGAAGCACACATTATAGTTGTTTAATGAGTTTACTATTATGATATTTATTGAGAATATTTCAATTTAAATATCTAACCTTGCTTCTTGAGCAAGTGTGCTGCTACAGCACTATCGACGCCACCCGATATGCCACAAATTACTTTTTTAATCATGAAAAAATAATATTTGCCACCAATTTAAATTAATAATGATTTTTTTACTACAATCAACTTGAATGCTAAAATGTTCACAGTTTAAAAGTGATGTAGGAATGGTTCGTATATATGAGTTGAATAAAAGGTAGTTTTAATTTTTCAAAAATGTTTTTCTAGACGGAATTATTTATTTTATGAATAAAATATTTATAGAATACTACTGTTATGTGTGTTTTCAATTTTTTCAATTTTATCGTACTAAATCCAAATTGAAATACAAGAAACCTATGAACCCTAAAGTCTTGCATTAATCTTAGTGGTCAAAGATAAAACTCCAAAAAGCTGCTTGAAACATTAAAATAAATTTAATAACGTGATAAAGATTTTTATATTTTTGATGCCCATCTGTATTTTTTGTAACCTTTTTTCATTCATTGTGCAAGTTGCGCACACATGTCGTTCCAATATTGTTATGTCCGTTATGACTCAAATTGAAATCTTATTTTTTGGATTTTATTTCTGATGTTTGTATTCATACGCTAACCTGGCCGGCATTTGAGAATTGGTATCGCTTTGTATTAGAAGCGTCAATAAAGATTTTTCAAAGACTGCAAATGGATTATTGTGGTGCTATGAGATAGTTCTAAAAAAAGCTTTTTTATAGCTCAAATGTTTGGAGCCATGTTTGATTATGTTTAATTTGAGATATTTAAATGGAAAATGTAGCCCGAAAATAATAAAATATTTAAAATTTAATTTTTTTCTAAAAAAAATTTTTTTTTCAATTAAACAAAAGACTTTAATTTCAATACTCGATTAAATATCATTAAGTATCAAGTTAGCAAAACAGATGTAAAAATTAATTCCAACGCCAACCTCAAATCCCCGCAGACCTAGCCAAAATATTGCCGCCAGTAAACAGTTTTCTCGAGAGAAAATTAGCATGCAAAAATTTACGCTAAGTATTTCTCATAAAATTCTCTGCTTGTTCTATGCTTTTATATTATCGTGAGTATTTCCGATTTGGTATTTTACGCCCGTCATTTTGCTTTTACAGATTTCGACCTAAGGTCTTTATTTCAAATAAAACTTCTTTTTTATCATCAGTTTAGTATGAAGTTTGAATGCAAATCAAAATAAGTTCTCTTAATATTATTCACAATCGAAAAATTATAAGTTGACTAGAAAATACACGTGAAACAATACATTTGTACCGATTTGATTCAACAAAAATACAACCCTCAATTCAACGAAGACTACACAAAAAGTTAGAAAACAATGTTAATTACATTATTTGTTAACATCGTCATGTCTGCACAAATAACTATTGCAACACACACTGTTATCGTAAGAAGCAGGTGACTTTTCTTTTATGGAAGCCAGTTGTTTTTTGTCAACAAAAGTGTTGTTCATCTGTTTAAATCTGTTCCAAATGAATACATCAGATAGCAGTTTCATTTTGTTAAGTGCTGCGGTATAGGACAAGGGGTGTCTGGCGAGGAAGGAAGGGTTGTTAAAGAAGGGTTGGTATTTAACATATGAAGGGTTGAGGTTGTTTGCTAGTTGCAGGTTAATGGGATTGTTTAAAGAGTTGTTTGTGTTGTTGTTAAACTCATTCCAATATGGAAATATCGGAAGTGGTTTGTTCTCAGGCATACAACTCGACTTGTTCTTGACATCGTTCAACATTTTAGGTGCGTCAAAAGTTTTTTTCTCTTTACAAGGTTCTCCTAAAAATGTATAATCGTTACTTTTCTTCCTGCTTCCGCCATTAAACATGGCCTTAACATCTTCCCAAGCGTGGTTTAGTTGCTCAGATGGATTCTTGTAATCAAGAAATAAGTGACGTCTCCATGAATTAAAATTAGCAGCATCGGGGTGGTGGTAAGTGGAAGATGACAAATGGTGGAAATGGAAGATGAACTTGTTGGGAGAGAGAATGACGTTGCAGTAGGAGCATTCAATGCATTTGGCTCGTGAGGAGTTGTATTTAGAAGGGATAAAACTACCCTTGCACCCCCATCCACAGTTGTGATACACCTGGAAACATGACAAGCTCGTATCCAATGCCATAAAAACTCATATAATAGTTCAAATTTCTTGATTCTACTCAAATTTATATATTAATTGAAATCTCCTGACTTTACCAACAAAAATTTCATTCCAAAAACCTGGAAAGAGAATGTCTCAGGCAGGCGAGGAGGGCATGGTTCATCGAGAAATGACGTCACTAGTCTTTCCGCTTCCCTCTTCGTGATCATGCCGCACCTGCGAGACGATATTGGCATCGCTCCACTCCTGTTGTCATTATGAAATGATTATAATATGAGATTTTTATTGGAATTCATGAGATTACTCCTTTATAATTTTAAATAAGAATATGAAGTGATGAAGGAATGCTAAAAACTGTGTGGTTTCTTGAATGAATTTTATTGTTATTTCTATAAGTACTATTTCATTCTTATGATATTATTTTTTCATGTTTATTATTTTTTTTTTATTATTATGTAATGTTTTATTGCAATGATATTATCTGTTAAAATCTGCAATATGAAACGCTCTTTCAATGGTTTTTCTTGACGGATTAACCTTCAAAGTCGTTTTTTATAATTTCCCCCAAAAACTATTCAAAAAATAAATTTAAAAAATGGTTTTCTATTTATAGTGACTTGGATTTAGTTCTGCTTATAGATACCGTATTGTCCCCCTCTTTATGCATATTTAGAAGTTATATTTTGAACAAAATTTTTCGTTTTTTGTTTCACGCCATACCATCTAAAAAAAATCGTTCAACAAAATTAATTTAATATATATCTACTGTGTTTTAATTTTTAAGATTTTTTGTTAATCAGATATGAAGTAATTTTAAGATATGAGGTAAAATGTTTAAAGCTATGTTAAACTATAATGTGACAATAAGGATATACGATAAATTGAGTAAAGAAGCGATGAAATGATTGATAGAAGAAAGACCTGAGCGATGAAAGAAAGAAAATGAAGGGTTTGAGAAATAAAATGAGTAATAAGGAGACGACTAAAACAACCTGCGAAGGATCTCAAGCTGTACAGGAGTGCACTGAACACAAGTGATTCCAAGGGCAACTCTCCTATTATGAATCTCGTTGTAGGAAAAGTTCTTAAGAAGAGTATTGCTGATCTGAGCCAGGCATAACCTTTCTTTGCCGTCAATCACCAGACTGACGATTTCTTCATTCCTCAACATCACTGTTGTCACTTCATTGCATGATTTCACCGGCTTTTCAATGTTCTCATCGTTGTTCCTGCTTCTCTCCTTCATCATGTATCTGTTACCATTGAAAAAATGAGATATGCCATCAGATTCTTTATCCACACTTCGTCCTGGAAATGATGTAGTGGTATCATCAGCTGGTAGTAGTATCTCTTTGATTTTTGTTTCTTTTTCAATTTCGTAAATTGAAACATCAAAGGTATCAACACCTTTTCTTGCTTCTGAGTAGCGTCCTGAAGGACCGATCAAACTACCGATATAAGACCTTTCCTCTTTATCATTTAATTTGCTTTCTTTGGTGTTTTTTGTCGGTTTGTTGAGGATAGACTCTACAGTCCAATATCGGCTTTTTTTCTTCGATGGTTGCTCGAAAGACTGATCCTGGTACATTCTTGCCTGCTTAGTCATCGTTTTCATGTTGATATCATGCTTAGAAAGGTCTTGAGTTAGTTGCAGGTTATCATTTTTAAGTTCATTTCGGAGATTATTCACGTGCGGCTCATCTTGACCACAACTCTGACAACTCTGTAACTCCCCTTCCATATCTGAAACAAAATTAAACCCTCAAATTTCATGATAAAACTAAACTTTCCATAAATTATAATACTATTGATAATTATATATAAGCTACGTAACAACCAAAATACCGACTCATTGTGTAACACTTCAAATTACATATGTCTACAAGCGAAAAATACGCGACGAATTCCTAAGGGACGCACGACCACGCAGTAATTGTTTACTTTGACGAATGTGTCCATCACATTAACTAACCCTGCTTCCGAATAAATAGTCTTCACTCTACAGAACACCAACTTGCTTCAATTTATTCTAAAATTTCACACATTTTAAATTTTATTTGACTGCTTTTGTTTATTTGATCTATCAGATAGAACGTCTTTTTTCTATATAACTCTTACAGTATCTTTTTATTGTTTTGTTTGATCTGTTAACTTTTGAAAACGTTTTCAATGGCTTTATTTGATTTAGACAATAAACTCTTTTTATAAATGCTTGCTATTCAAATATGCTCGCAAGCAAGTCCTGCTTTGTGTTTCTTGACGATGATTACATCTTAAAGAGATTAAGCCGCAACAGACTTTGTCGATTATAATATCATCTAAATTTGTGTCTAATTTTGCAGTGTTGATTTGATTATTCCTCATATGAGCTGTACGCTTGGTTTGACACGCTTTTAAAATCTTTGTAAATATTAGACAAAAACGCCATTTCACTGTGAATATCCCATGTGAAAATGGCCCATTTTAATTTTCACAAAAATTTGCTGTTAAAAATATATCTTAATGAAAACATTTTTATAAAAAACTGAATATTATAAATTAAACAATTTTTCAAAGTTTTTTTTACCATTTCATCAGTTTTATTCCATCTTCATACTATAAATAAGTTGAAAAGGCCTCATTGCATAAAAATAAAAGTGATAAAAGCGATTCGGTGAAGAAAATAGCAAAAATGGTGCTACAACTGTCATATAGTTGAGATGAAATCGCATGAACTGAAAAAAAATGCCCAAGTAATAATGTCAAGAGTTTCATGTGCCTAGTTTGAAATTTAAACTAAACTGAAATTCATTTAAAAGTTATGAAAAATTTGTTATATAGTTGTTTTGATAATTCAAAACTATAAGGTTATCTTTTGGTAAAATTGGTTCACAAGGATTAGCGCTCCGTGAAACCTATCAATTGCGCAAGTAAAATCCCAATTAGGAGCCACCAGATTGACTTACTCATATCAAAAGAAAACCTTTTCATAAAAGTGCTATACAAGAAGAAATCTGTTTCATTCAGAATCATATATACTCTCATACATTTTTAATATTAAAAACTTTGACCGTATATGCCAATGGGATTGAATAAAACACCCGATGATAGACAGTTTACAAGCTTTACGTTTATACGATGCTTTGGTCAGCTTGTAAGTAGTTAGCCGATTTTGTTTGAGTTTATCATGATTTGTAATTATAAGAAACAAGTGATAATCAGTTCTAAAAAATTAACAGATTTAAAGTTTTTTAAGAAGAGTGGAAAGATATCTGAAAATTTATAGAATCATTTGGACGTTCGATTAAGGCAGTGTTGATGATATAATTGTTTTAGTTTGTGATTAGTTATATTTTTGACGTTTTTCGTAAACTTAAAAGTTTTTGACATTTTTTGAAAAGCTGTAAAAATTTTTTGAAAAGTGAATTTATTGACTGATCTTATTCAGCCAAAAAGCCATATATAAAAAATTAAAACTTATTAATTTATTTTTAAAAAAATATGTAACAAATTTTAAATTTTGAAAACAAAATATCAGATATAAGTCAGCAAAATAATTAAGAAAAATTATTAAAAACTACAAAACTATTTGAAATTGAAAATTTTGGAATTACTCAAAAAAAAGTTTTTAAATTATTGAATAATTTAAGTAAAAATATTTAAAAACAATAATTTAAGTTCTAACCTGCCTATTTCTTCTCAAAATCACACTTCTTCCTCTTCTATATTTAATTTTCTCAAATGCTCTAAACTCCGCCCATCGTTTAACTCAACCAATCAGAAGTGAGTATGGATCTTTTCCACGTTGATTGGTAGAGAAAGTAGATTTGGAAAAATTCAAAGTTAATTGGTAGTTTGCAAATTATACAAAGCATAAGCCAGTTCGATAATTGCTACAGCACACATAAACTCACAGTAATTATAACCCCACAATTAAATTATTATTAAAATTAAACTGTTTAAAATGATTTTGTGGAAACTTAGTTGATTAAAAGTCGATTGTGGATGGATGGGTCATTAGAGTGTTTCTTAAGGTCATATCGGCATCAGCATTTGCATACATAATGCTACGATTAAAAGCTACACCTCGTCAAAACTTCTAATATTTTCACGCCACAGTTATCCTTTTTCCTTTAATAAATGAATAATTCTTTTTTGTGTTTTAATTAATATTTTAAAAAAATCATGTTTTTTCTATTCACTTATACAAAGGTATAATCAACAAATTCTACAGAACAACTTAAAACTATAACTGATTATACTTATTAGTAGCAAGATCTTTTGATTCAAAATTCAAAATGAATTTCAAAAAAGTTTTCTTTAAACTTACTAAACTTTAAAAATCATAATGCAAGTCGGCGCTACACAAAGACACGTGTCACGAAGTTCCGCATGAAACAATAATAAGCAAACACTCTCAAATAATGTACAAATTTTCTAATTACAACGCTATTGTTTCACCGCAGTTTTTATCAATTTTATAATTAAAATGTAATTTTATTTCAATTGTTTCTACAAAAATCAAAAACAAAATACTATTGGATGAAAAATTTTAAAGTTTCCAGCAAATATTTTTAATGACTTGAATTATTTGATAACATTTAATTGTTATTAATGAAAAATGAGACAATTTTGTGTCTTTTTCAATATGAACCTTTATATGGATAAATCGGCAAATATCAAAAGGTCTAATAAAGATTATTTAGTACCAGCGTTCAATTTCAATTTTTGTTATTAGAATGGTTTTTTAATAAATCAAAAACTACACAACTTTTAAAAACTCATGGATCACAAACTTCACAAAGTTACTAAAAGTTCACGAAAGAATTTTTTAAAGACTGGTATCTTACCTTAATCCTTTTATGATCCCTCATCACGTCATCTCTTATTTTTACCTCCCTCAAACAAACAAGCAAAAACCCATATGATAACAACTTTGCATGGAAATGCTATATAAATATATACCTTTTAACGATTATACAATATAACAAAGAGTAAGTAAGATTTGCAAGAGATGAACGGTAAAAGTTTGGGAAAAGGCTTACATGGCAAATAACAAAGGTATGTTATTTTTGGGGTCACCTGGTCAAGTCATAATCGCCAGTTTCATGAAGATGGATGATAATAATCGCTAAATCCTTTAATCTTTACTTCTTCCAATGCTTTTCTTGGCGCTATATAAATTTTTATTATTATTATCTTAATGCGTTCAAATCCTTAGTCAATGCCAGATGAAAAGGTAAAACCGATCCTGTTGTTTGACATGGTAATTAATGAGACTAGTGATTACATCACATCTTTTGATTCGAGTCTTAATTTCATTATTTTCCGTCAACAGCTTTGTCAGCTTTGTCGGCTGAGTTAATGATGGGTTGCATGGTGGTAATTTGTTCAAGAACAATGCCCCGTTACTTCAAAGTTTGCTCGGATTTCAATGTTTTGTTTTTAAGCTCATTTTTTTTGGAATTTACATTTTTTTTGAATGTTATAAAAATTGTTTTTTGATTTTAATGAATTTTTTTATTAAAAATTTTTGCTAGAATAAAATGATTATTTTGCATTTTTTTTATAAGCAAACGTTCTTCCATTTAATTAGTCAATCAATTCTTCGACTGTTTAGATACTTTTTTCTTCATTATCGAATAGATTCAAACTAAAATTATTTTCAAAAAATTCAAATTTATTTTTTGTAGCAAAAAAATAATTTAATCGAAAATTTTCTTTAAAAAATACACTTAGAATAAAAAGGTCCTAATTTAAAAGGTTGGATTTGCTTTTAAGAGTTGAATGTGATAAGTATAATGACAAAGATATTGATTTTGATAAATTAGAAAAAAAATACTATCTGCCAATTTTTTCTGTAATTTTTTTTTGGTTTGATTTGACTTATTCATTAATTGGATCTTGAAAAAATGGAAAAAAATGTTTTTTATTTTCAATTTTTGAACAGAACGTTAATCAAATATATGAGTTTAAAAAAATATAAGTAAAATATTTTAAGAATCTATGAAACCGGATTGGTTTTTACAAAGCTTAACTTTTAAACATGTTGAAAGTTTAAAAAATACATGCCCAAAATGAAAAAATGTGTACTTTAAAAGTTTCATAATTATATTTATTCAATTTGTTAAAAATGTTATATACAAATTTATCATGAATAAAAAGAATAGATTTTCATTCAAAATAAAACTTAGTTAAGTATAAACATGCCAAAACGAACCTTAAAGAATGAATATAATGCAACTGAAACAACGAAAAAATTAAAACTATCGTCAATCACAAACAATGAAGAAATTTTTCCACAATCTCCTGCAAGTACAAAAACGCATCCGACTTTAAAACACAAAATTAAATTCACTTCTAGTTTATCAAAAGATATTCTCACAACATCGTCAGCCTCTTCTTCAAAGAATATTAGCACATGCTCGTTATCTTTGAAGTCAACAGTACCACCACAATCAGAGCAGAGTCAGAAAGACAATTCAGTACCACACCATCAAGTAGAAAGTCAATTGGAATTTAAAATTGTTTCTACTAATCACACAACAACGTCAATAAAAGAAGATTCTACAGATCATTTGTTGTTATCTTCATGGAAATTACCGCAAGAAATATTAAAAAAGTACCACAATGTAGGAGTGGTCAAACTTTTTGATTGGCAGGTGGAATGTTTATGCACTGGAAATGTTCTTGGTAGGTTCTTATTTTATTTTAAACTTTTTTTTCAAATTAACTCAACAACTATCAACCACATTACCATCTCATGAAAATTCCACCACACAATCATTTTTCCACCACTACCATTACACAACCTATTCACAGATAGAGGAAATCTTATTTATAGTGCTCCCACAAGCAGTGGCAAGACCATGATAGCAGAGTTACTTATGCTTAAAAGTGTCATTGAAACTTCTCGGAAATGTCTTTTTGTCTTGCCTTTTGTTTCTGTCGCCAGAGAAAAAACTTGTTATCTACAGGTTTGTGTGATTTTATGGGTGGGGGTGTTTGTGGTTGTGTGTGTGAATGTGTTTGTTTTGGAGTATTTGAAGTTGATATGAAAATGATAAGGCAATAAAATTGAGCTTTCATTCATATAACCCTCCATAAAACACAACCACTAACACATGCACACACAACCATCAACACCTACACACACAACTACCAACAAACACAAACAACCACCAACACATACACACACAATCACCAAAAAATACACACAAAACAACCAGGGCTTATATGAAGATGCAGGAATCAAAGTAGAGGGCTTTTACGGGGGTCGTAATGGGAGTTTTGATGAAGTGGATGTTGCCATATGTACAATTGAAAAAGCCAACAACCTGATCAATAAGCTAATGGAAGAGGAGAGGCTGGATGAGCTTGGTGGGTCTCATGTTGTTTCCTTATTTGTGTTTAATGCCTATTGAGAATAATTATGAGTACACAGTCATGTTTGTTTCACCCTTTGTTAAAGAAAACAGGCTCTAGACTGAGTGATGATGATGAAGTAATTTATGAAAAGAAAGTGTTCAACTTCAAGATGAATTCATATTGAAATAACAAACAATACCCTAGTATATAGAATGACCAATTAAAACCAATAGAACACAAAAAACTAAAAATAAAACAAACAAAAAAACTAAAGGATGTGTGGTGGTAGATGAACTGCACATGGTGGGAGATAATAACAGGGGTTACTTGCTTGAACTGCTTCTCACTAAACTCTGCTATGCTCTCAAGTCTGTTATGAGTGTTGGTTGTGTTTTGTGGGTGTTTATAGTAGGTTGTGTGTTGAAGTGTGTTTTGTTTTTTATAGTAATTATATGGCCTAAGAACTCATGAAAATTGAATCTTTATAATCTCATTCATGATTGCATTGTATTTTATTGTGATTATTAAAGTTAATTATTCACTTATGGCTTTCCTCACATAAAAAGAGCCAATAACATCATCCAATACAGGAAATCAAAGTTGAATCACCCCAAAACACCGCTATTGGACATTCAAATCATTGGCATGAGTGCCACTCTAGGCAACCTCCACTTACTGGCTAGATGGCTTGAGGCAGACGTGTATCAGACAGATTACAGACCTGTGGTTCTGAACGAGATGATTAAGGTTGCTTGCTTATGTTATAATTCTCTGATGCTTTGATTGGTTGGCTAGTTGATTGTTTGATTGGTTGGTTTATTGATTGATTGATGGCATACCTTATTGCTGTTTTGTTTATTAAATGCTTTTTTTTGGCCTTGTGGTTAGTTGAATCTCCCTATGTAAATTGTATTTATTGGGCGTTTGAGTGAGTTTAAGTAATGATTTCCTAGGTGGGCAGGGATTTGTTTGACAGTGAAGGCAAGAAATTGAAATCTTTCACTTCTTGCAGGTGACTCATGTCTCCTAAGGAATCAATATTCTTCAAATTTTTAAATTCCATTGTTCACTCTCATTTCTTCATCCCTTACATATTCAACAATGTCATTATAAAATATTTTCATCAAATATTAAGTGACAAAATGTAGTAAACACTAAATATCTATTACAAAGTACCAAGTTTTTTCGTCATATCAAATACTCCCACCACAACGACACTCACAATTACACAGGTTTCCAGGGGATGAAGACCACGTGCTAGAGAACTGTTTAGAAGTGGTGGAGGCTGGAGGTGCTGTGTTGATCTTCTGCCCCAGCAAGCAATGGTGCGAACAGCTTGCTGATTTGCTGGCTAGGCAGCTTTTCAAAATCATTATCAAAAATGGCGGTGTGTTTTTGAAAATTTTTTTAAGAATTGATCTAAAATTCATACCTTATATTTTATCTTTTAAATGCTTCGTATTGTTTCATTATTTTTCATTCATCATTTCAACATTTTTTATAAAATTCATGTGCAGTGTTTCATTATTTCTCAGTCAAATCAATTCCATTGTTATTTATTCATATAACTCATTCATATTACCCTTCACACCAACAACACTAACACTGCCACACCAGGAAGCAGTCTGGGACTGAGTGAGGCAGACTTATTGGAGGTGTTGGAGCAGCTGAAAAGAAGTCCTTCAGGGCTGGACGTGGGTCTGATGAAGGTGCTAAGGTGTGGGGTGGCCTACCACCATGCAGGTCTCACCTTTGAAGAAAGGGAACTGATTGAAGCCGCTTTCCGAAGAAGTGTTCTCAAGGTTTCTTTGTCATATATTACATATGGTGTTTGTAATAATGGCTTGATTAAGGATCAAGTATTTATGAGGCTTTGTATTACCCATAGAGTTCTATATCACTCATGAAGTTCTATATCAATTGTTTGTGTTTATCTTACATTGGTTTTGAAAGGTGTTGGTGGCCACTTCGACCTTGTCTTCCGGGGTCAACCTGCCTGCTAGAAGGGTTATTATTAGGTCAGATAATAGTAATAGTAATAATAATAATGAAAATAATAATATTTATTATCATTATTCAAGTTTAATTCGTCCTGGGCATGACGTTAAACTGCACCGAAGACAGCGTCTCCAATTTGAGACTGCTTTTCTGTTATAACCTGGATAACAGTAGACTTCGGTAACAGGTATCGACAAACTGATATCCTGGTATCGTTGTCATTCGGCTTGGCGGAGGATCATTCTTTATTGACAACGGCAAGGCAAACTGCCCAAGTGTGGGAACGGCGGTTCTTGAAATCCGATAGTTTCAAGTTGGACGTTAGCTTGGGCTGGCAGTTCTATGAAAACTTTGTCCCAACTAAAAATGGCTTTCATTAGCCGACTGCTGTATATCCCAGCTACTGGGACGCCTACAGCAGTA
Organism: Pterobdella sp. o SKG-2022; assembly: GCA_964035795.1. Classification (NCBI taxonomy): domain Eukaryota; kingdom Metazoa; phylum Annelida; class Clitellata; order Hirudinida; family Piscicolidae; genus Pterobdella; species Pterobdella occidentalis. The sequence continues at coordinate 4,475,997 of OZ038326.1, read as the reverse complement.
TAATCTAATATGGATATTATTTTATTTTAATTCGAAAAAATAAAAAAATTTTAAAATTATTTAATAAAATAATTTTTCTATAACAATAAGTAGTAACAATAATAGTTATAATAATAACCATCAGATCACCATTGTTTTATGGCGTCAAGATGGATGCCATGACGTACAAGCAGATGATTGGCAGAGCTGGAAGGAAGGGGATTGATCATAAGGGTGTGTGTGCTTTTTTTTGTGTATTTGTTTGGATTTTTTGCCTGTGTGTGTATATGTATGTGTGCATATGTGCGCTTTAATGTGTATGTTTTTTTGCGTTTCTTGTTGCATTCATGTATTCAGGTGTCTTTTTGTTAGCTTATGATAATCTCTCTTCAAAAACCTCCCAAATGACGTTTCAAAACCTCAACGCAGGTGAGAGCATTCTAATATGCAAGGAGTCAGAAAAGAACATCGGGTACTCCCTTATCAACCAACCATTGCCTACTATAACTAGTTCTCTTCTGAGTTCTTCTTCGTCTTCTTCATCTTCATCAGTTAAGAGCCTTACATCGTCTATAAAAAGAGCTATTTTAGAGGTATGTTATTCGAACTTTGTTAGTACCGACATTTGATAGTATCATGGTAAAAGAAAACGGACTATAAAAACGAACTGATCAATTGATTGATAAATTGATTTCAAGCAACATGGATTAAACCATTGTTTTTATTGTATCTCTTTAATTTTTTAGAGACATTGTGTGTATCTTTAATATTTTTGGTTTTGTACTTCGACATGATATGAAAATAAATTAGATTTTGATTATTATAAGAGTTATTAATATTATTATGCAAACGATGACAGATCATAGTGAACAGAGTGGCCAACAAGCGATCTGAAGTGGAGTTGTATGTTAAAAGCACCCTTCTTTCAGCACAACTCCATGTCAATGGAAATGATAATAATGACAGCAATAAAAACAACAACAAAAATAATAATAATAAGAATAATAATAATGACGGTGATGATGATGATGATGATCTTCAGCAGGAATCCATCAGCATCTGCATCGAGTACTTGAAAGACAATGAGTTCATCAAGGCTTGCGCCAGTTCACTACTTCATTATTATTTCAATTTTATCATTATTATTATTTCAATTTATTATTATTATTATTTCAATTTTTTATTATTATTTTTTTGATTTATATTAATAATTTTTTTCACACTTCTAGAGCAAGATACACCGAAAAAGAGCATCTTGACTGAAAATAACGAAGATATAAACAAAAGCAACAACAATAATGATGATAATAATAAGAATAATAATAATGAGGAAGAAGAAGAAGACGATTACACGGCGACTCAGTTAGGGACAGCAGTAGTGGCGTCAGGACTCAGCACTGAAGAAGGTGGGTGTATTTATAATGGTTTTTTATTGTGTATTAATTACACTTAATGTAACGTGTTCTATTATTTTCAAATTATACATGATATAACAACAAAGGCCTGAAAGTTTTGCGTGAGCTTCAGAAGGCGAGAAGGGCCTTAGTGTTGGAAAATGATGTGCATCTTCTGTATCTGGTTGGTCGAAACGCACACACACACACACACACACACACACACACACACACACACACACACACACACACACACACACACACACACACACACACACACACACTCAGGTTACGCCGACTTACATGCAAGAACAGTTTAACATAGATTGGTACAACTATTTAGTTCTTTGGAACTCACTTCCAGCTGACGTCAAAAGAGTGGGCGATAATGTGGGCGTTTGTGATGGCTTTCTGAACAGAGCAGCTCAAGGCATTATCACCAAGACCAAAAACCGCTGTATCATTCTTTTTTTTTTGTTTTTATTGTTTATGTATTTTTCAAATTTATTATTGCTGTTTATTTTTTTTCATTGTTTTAATATTACACCACGCCACACTCTACCATTTTCATCATCTCAACACACCTAATACATCTACCACTAACTACACCAACCAAACCAAATCACACTTCATCAACTAAACCACACCATACCAACCACTTTCCACCAACCACCACTTCTTCTCGCAGCCAGTGAAAGATCATCCAGTATCCACAAGCGATTCTATTTAAGTTTGTGCCTCTTTCAACTTGTTTCTGAAGTGCCTCTCACTACCGTGTGCAGTAGATTCAAGGTGAGTGCTGTGGGGTTTTGGTGCTTTTGAGGATTATATACGTATGTTATTTTTTTTATTCATATGGCGCAAAATCTATCTTCTTATTTGTTTTCTACTCTCTCATCCATTATTTTTTCCATCTTTACTTTAACCACCTTTTCCCACGTTCCATCGTCATTCCATCACTTTTGTTCATTCAGCACTCCCACCCACCATCCCCACCACCTTTTATCCTTCTTATATCACAGATGAACAAAGGCTCTTTACAAGCTCTACAGCAGGCCTCATCCACTTATGCAGGTTAGTGTTTTTACATTTGCTTCAATCTTGATGGTGGGGGTGAGGATGATTGTGATGGTGGTGTAAATGATAATTGTAGTGACAGAAATGATGATGATGATATGTTGATGTACCTCGATGAAACAACGCAGGCATGATAACCATCTTCTGCAACAAACTGGGATGGAGGATGCTTGAGATTCTTCTTAAGGAGTTCCAACAGAGGTCCATCAACATCAGCATCATCATAATCATTATCATCATCATTGTTATGACCACTACAACCCTCGTCATCGGCATCATCATCGTTATTTCTACTATCATCAATATCATAGTCACCGTCATTATTAATATCACTCTTTAATAATAATGAGATGATAACGATGATGCAGGTTATGTTTCGGAGTGCAGTCAGAACTGGTTGACCTCCTCCGTATCTCTGTGGTTGACGCCAAGCTTGCCAGGTAATTATAAAGCTTCCATCAATCATTGTGGCTCTTATTATTGTTATTAGTGTGCCAAGTCGAGATTGAATTTGGTACCAAGCCTTTCACAAAAGTAACCAAAATCAAAATTTTGTTAGTATTAGAATCTCCACTATTATTATTATCATTAGTATTGATTTTATTGTTTTTAGAATACTATTGCTAACCTTCTGGCACACGGCAACAGACACCTGTACTCAAGTGGCTACACCAACATCACTTTGATCGCATCAGCCTCCCACTCAGACATTGGAAAGGTCGTTCGAGGCACCTTCACTTTCCAGAGGTGGTTCAATCTTTTTTGTTTTGAGATATAGTTTTAATATAGCTTTTTTCAGTAGACACCTTGTTCATAATATTTTTATACGTATTTTAATTTTTTTCTCTTGTACGTTAGGCTGGTTACTTTCATAATTGCGTATACACACCTGAATTAGTTTCCTATCATAATCCTACAAAATCCTTCAAATTATGTGAAAGCATTATCATAAAAATATCGCTATGAACACTCACACCATAAACAATCAAAAATCTCACAAACCACCAGCGAGAAGAAGACAGAGGGAGAGAGTGAAGAAGAGAGAGAGGCAAGATGTCGTATGTTGGTGGTTGGAGGGTTGTTGGACCAGAAACAATTGGCACACAAGATGATCAAGGAGGCAGTCGCGCTACTCAAGGAAGATTTGTACAAGGTCTCTGGCGGGAGTGGGGGTAGTGGTGGTCAATCCAGGGTTTCTACTGGGGCTGGTGGCGCTCAGTTCAGGGTTTCTACTGGCGGTAATGGAAGTGGTGGTTCAGGTACGGATAGAAGTAGTGGTGATAATGATGGTGGGGTGAATAGGAGGGTTAATAGGAATATAGATTGTAATCATGACGACAAAGTTAACGAGGTGATGAAGAAGTTTATCGGGACCAATAATAATAGTAATACTAGCAATAATAATAATAATAATAATAATAATAATAATAATAATAATAATAATAATGATAATAATACTGATAATAATAATAATGATAATAATAATAATGAAAACGATAATAAAAATACTAATAATAATTATAAGCCTGAGATTAATAATAAAACCAAAGAAAATAATAATATTTCCAAGGCTGATACTACAATAAATTCAATTGATGATAAACCTAATAATGACGATGTTGGTGCTAATAATAATAATAATAATAATAATAATAATAATAATAATAATAATAATATTATAGTCACTGATAATATTACTCATAATGATAATACTGTTACTAGCAGTACAAATGATAATACTAGTATTGCTATCAACACAACAACTACTACTACTACTACTACTACTAATAATAATAATAATAGTAATAATACAAATGTATCTAACCGAACTAATACCTTGTTTGGAAACCTTGATAATGAGGATGAGGAGGAAGATGGCTGTGTTAGTAATGATGCTCTTAAAGATGATGATGATGAGGATGTTAGTAGTGATGATAATAATTACAGTATTCAAAATAGGAGAAATAACAAAGTTTATACCATAAATACATGTATCAGTAATACTGAAACTTCTACTAATATTACTAATACTACTACTAATAATACTATTACTAATAATGCTTTTAATACTACTACTACATATAATACTATTACTGATACTACTATCGCTACTAATACTTCTATTAATAGTGCTATTACTACTACTACTAAGAGTAATAGTTATGAAAATGTTATTTGTAAAATTGACAACAAAAGAGATGGTGTTGATAAGAATAATAGGAGTAATATTGTTAATGATAATAATAATAATAATAAGTTGGACAAGAGCATAATAAAGAGTCAGGAGTATGATGATGTTGACTTGGATTTTCTCAGTGAAACTTGCTTTTTTTCTGATCAGAAAAATAATAATAATACTAACAAAAATAATAATAGTCATGCTGATAATAGTGGTGGTGATAGTGACGTGGAGGAAGCTAGCGAGACTGATAAGATACAGTTTTGTTCGTTGTTGTTCGATTCTAAAATTTCCTTTTCCCAAGAAGTTTTTGGCGATAATATTGATAACAATAATAATATTAATAATAATAATAATAATAATAATAATAATAATAATAACATTAATAACAATGGTGATATTTCCAATGATAATAAACTTAATAACGATGTTGGTAATAATAGTATTTTGAATACAAGTTCTTTCTTTTTCGATGATATGAATGATGCTGATAATAATAATAGTAAAAACAACAAAAATAATGATATTAATAATAAAAATACTAATAATAGTAACAGCAACAAATTCAATAATAATGACGATGATGACGTAAGCTTCACACGGTTAAAAAGCAGGGATGGACTAGAAACCATATCTACATTCCGTAATGATTTAATTATTATGATTGTTACTAATATTTTTATGATTTTTTTCTTCATATTGATTTTATGTTTATTATTATTTTTTATCAAGTACAAATTTAAATGGTATGCTATGGAGTTGGTATTTATAATTTACAATGACGCCTCAAATCAATTCAACATCTGCAGCTGCTACATCCACCGCCAAAAAGTCTTCCAAGAATAGCAAAAACAAAAATAATGATGATAATCAAAATAATAGAAATAATAATTATCATGATAGTAACCATGACAATAAGAGTGATAAAAATAACTTGAATTATATAGAATTGTTTGAAAATTCTTTTGACTTCAACTCTAGTCTGATTGAGCATCTCGAAAAAATAAATAATAATAATAATAATGAAAATAATAATAATAATTTTAACAAAAAATACAATTACGATGTTGGTGATAACAAAAATATCAAAAGTAATAATAACATAACCAAAAATACCAACAATAATAATATGGATAATGCTTGTATGCTATCCAATAGATGCTTGCTTCAAAAATCAAAAACATTTCCGGATGAAAAAGAAGCCAAACATCGCCCAATCAGCAAATTCCACAGCGACCAATCATCCAGTGGCGTTAATGAGGTTAAGATGGCGGAAAGAAAAATGGTGAAAGGAAACATAAATAACAAATTATCTTCTGATCGGAAGGGCATCAATGACGTCAAAATAAAATTCACCATTGGTAGCTCTGTAGAGAATAATAATAATAATAAAAGCAATAATAATAATAATAGTAAGAGCAGTGTCAATGATGAGAAGAATAAAATCAGCAATGTTGACAGCTTTTACCACCATCAAAGTTCCCGCACTTCGTCTCATATTAGTAACAACGTTGATAATATTAAAAATGGAATGCGTAAGGAGCAAGAAACTGATAGTAGCATTACTATAATCAATAAAAAAAATACTACCCGTATCGAAAATAAACACGAGAAAAATAAACAAAACAATAATAATAATAAGAGTAGTAGTAATAATATTAATAAAACCAATAATAATAATAAGAAGAATAACAAGAAAGACTCTGAACCAGATGACGATGATGACGTCATTCCCCCATCACCCCCTCCTCACCCCTCACCCTCTTCTAGGTTCATACGTATGTGATAATAGAAATAATAATGATAATAATAACATTAGTAATTATAGAAATAATAATAATAATAAAAAAAAATAAATATTCATAAAAATAACTATTTTTATTATGAATAATAATAATAAATAATATTAATAGCGGTAGGAACAATGTTTCTTATTGGTTATCCTAATATTGATTATTTAGGTCGTCCACTCCTCGAAGAAAGCACCTTTTAAGCGGGAATAACTCATTTGTTTCAAATAATAATAATAATAATAATAATAATAATAATAATACCGCCAAGATAAATAGTTTTAGAAGATTTATAGATTTTTCGAAAATTCCATCCACTCATCCTATGTTCAATAACAACAATAATAATACTACTACTAATACTACTACTACTACTACTAATAATAATAATAATTTCAATGATGTAAACAAAAATAAACCAATTGAGGAGATTAAACAAAGTGATAAAACTAATAATAAAAAAAATATTAGTGATAATAATAATCTTAACATTAAGAAAAAGAACAATAATAATAATAATAATAATAATAATAATGATAACAATCATAGTAATTATAATAAAATTTTCACGATATATGATGTAACGAGTGACCGCAGGCTCTTTTTGACTTTCATCGATGAGTGGAAGAAAAAGAAAGAGTACGCCTTTTGTATAGCTTGCGATGAAGATGACGAAGAAGATGATGATGGGTGTGGTAATGATAATGATGACGATTTTAACATCAACATAAACAACAACCGAAACAGCAATAATAATATAGCTATAAATAGCAGCAAGAATAATAATAACAACAACAAAAACAACAACACTAATAACAAAAACAAGAGGAGACGAGGCAGGTTGAGTGGTGGCAAGGTGGTGAGGGGAGTGAGTGTGTGTTGGAGCGCCTCTGAAGCCTTTTATGTCTCTCTCGCTCCTGTTGATCACGATGCTTGTTAGTCCTCTCCAGTATTAGTCACTATTTTTAGCAGTAGTTGGAGTCTTAGAAATGTTTGTATTATCATTAATCTTTCCGCTCTGATTTTTATCTATTATTTCTTTTCTGAGTCATTTTTTGCATTTTTTTCTCCTCTTTTTCATTAATACTTTCCATTTTTTTTTTCTCTTTTTTTTAAATTTTTTAAAATTCTTTTTCTTATTCTCATCTTCTTCTTTTATTTTTCTTTCCACAGCACTGGACAGGTCAATGAGAGCACCAGGAGTGGATGAAGGACTGAGTGAGGATGAACGCTGGAAGGCATTGGTGGAACTCTTGGCTGGTTTGATATTCTTCCATTATCACTATTATAATAACTTCACTAATAATTAATAGTGATTTTTTTAAAAAATATACTGAAATGGAGTAGCGTATGGGAATATTATCATTTACGATATTTGAACCCCAAAAAAGAATGGTTTAATGGTCAACTTACTTTCTACATATCAATACCTATTCCACCTCCAGACCCCAACACCACCAAGTTATTATTTGACACAAAGAGTCAACACAAAGCTTTGATGAGTTTTGGTGTCCCACTAAAGCAAGCAGTCGACATCGCTGTGCTCCATTGGCTGCTGGATTGTGGTAGCAACAAGCTGAACCTCCACCAGCTAGCTGTCACAGCTTGCCCCCAACTCAGCCATTTGCTTCAAGGTTAAAGACGCGTTGGAGCTGTTTGATGATTGTTATATTAATTATTCCAATTATTTTTTTAATGAATTGATGAGTTACCAAAAGTATACTTACTTCTAATATCATCGTATTTGAAAACAAATTTTTATTTTTTGGTCAAAGACTTTTTTACCTAACCCCTCAGATATCGATCCTAAAAGCACCTACCGCAGCTTGGGTATGACGTCAACAACAGCTGTTATGACGTCACCGAGGATGAGAGGATGTATCGAGGCTGTGGTGGTGGAGGGAGTGAAAGGTGTGTTGTGGGACAGGCTGTTAAAACTGTGGGGGGAGCAATGGGATTTGGAAACGGTCGTCAAAACGGAAACAGGCGTGCTGGGCCTACTAGCCGACCTAGAACTCAATGGCATGGGTGGGTCTGCTTTCAATGTATCAATAGGAATCAATCATATAACATTGTCAATGTATCAATAGGAATCAATTATATAACATCGATTCTATTAATCTTCAAAATTATCACATTAAGTATCCATTCCACTAATCACATCCAACCACATTAATCTGGCTAAAAATGACAAAGATCATTATCATTATTTAAACACATACACACGCACATATAGAAGTACACACGCACACAGGCTTCGACAGACAGGAATGCATGAGACAGAGGGACTTGATATCAGAAAAACTGAGGATTATTGAAGAAGACGCCTACAGGTTGAATACTAAATCATGATGATAATGATCTTGAAGCTTGAACCACTTGATAGATGTTCTAATTATAGGTTTATTTCACCGTTGTATTAATCATAACGACACTAATTAATTGTTCAGAACGGAGTGAATATATTTTGTTGTTGTTATATGCTCCAATGAACCAAGCATCAATAATTACTTTTTGTATTCGACTTGCAATTACTAATGAAATCATTGGGGCATTAACTATTGCTTTTTTATCATTCATAACTCTCTTATAGTTCATTACCTTGCTTATATTTCATCATGGCCATGTCGCACAGACAAACAGCACAGACCTTCAGTTTCACGTGCACAAGAGACTTGAACAACATCTTGTACGTGCATTTGAAGTTACCTCCTTCTGGTCAGACTGGAAAAGTCAAAAAGGTCAACAGTCGATCAGGTCTGCCCAAGTATAGCACAAACAAGGTTCATACATTTTTTTTATTCATCAATAAAAATAATTTTTATGAATCAATATATTTGATAAATATTTTTGTTTTATTTTTTTTTTCAATAAGCTTATTAGTAAAGTATGATCATTTTTTTTGGTTTTTATTTTTTTTAATTGTTGTTTCAACTCATTGCATTTTTGAACCCACCCAGACCCACCTCACAACTATCGCCACCTTCAAATCATCATCATCACCACCATTATACCACACTCAACACAACCATCCCACCACCAGCAAGTACTTAAAAGCCTCTCTTCACTGCATCCCTTCCCCAAACTCATTCTACACTGGCGTCGTCTCACTTCCACCCTCACCAAGTTCGTCTACCCCTTTCTCAATCAAGCCACCATCGAACCAGTCTCAACCAAAATGTGGCGTCTCCACGCCTGTACGGAGTCGCACACGGCTACGGGCCGTGTGACTATGTGTGAGCCTAACATTCAAAACGTTCCCAAAGTGTTTTGTGTGAATGATGGGGAGGAGGAAGAGGACGAGGAAGGGGGTATGATTTCCAATAATTTTTTTATAGATTTTAGTATATTCTTTTATAATTTCCAGTATTCTTAATTCTCCTATTGCATACCTTTATTTTTTCATTCATATTGTGTATTTTTAGTTTGAAATTTTTAAAAACCTACAGTTTTATTGTATTTATAGTTTTCATTGTATTTATAATTATGTATACAATTATATTTTTGACACATCATTACAGACATCTTGTTGGATCAAAGCGCTTGTTACGAGAGAAGAGGTGGTGATGATAATGATGCTGATAAGGTTATATTTTTATAAATATTTTTTTTTATCATAGTTAAAAAATAAAACTATAATACAAAGTGACCACCACACAGATAAACATGAGAAGCAGTTTTGTAGCGTTCGATGGAGGTCTTTTATTGGCTGCTGATTACTCCCAATTGGAGTTGAGAATCATTGGTCATCTAGCGAACGACGAAAAACTGATTGATTTATTGAATTGTGGGGGTGATGTGTTCAGAATTATCGCTTCGCAACTGAGTGGTTGTGATGTTGTAGATGATGCTCAAAGACAAGTCGCTAAACAGGTGGTGGAGGTGGGGTGGAAATTGTTACTGTAGAGAGGGTTTTGATAGTGGTTGAGGCTATTTTTTGACTGTTTATGGCCATAGTGGTTGATCGGTAATGATGGGCAATTCATGGCAGTGGTGGTAGATGTGAGTGAGGGTGTAATAAGAAAAAACCTCTGCTTTGATTATCATACCATGTCTGTTGTACCCACTTCAGCTATGTTACGGCATGTTGTACGGGATAGGGAGAAAATCTCTCGCCACTCAACTCAACATCACACCTGAAGAAGCTTCCAAATTTATGAACAACTTTCTTAACACATATCCTGGTACGTCATTAATGATGCTGGAGTTAGATACGTTATAATTGTCCCAAACATATGATGTAGTTTTAAGGATGACTGTTATTGTAAGGATAATTAAAATAAGATGCAATTTGGTTTGTCCAAAATGAAGTTTATTTGAAGAATTATCTAAAATTGAATAAATCTGTTTTGTTTCACTAATTTTATCAAGTTTTCGATCTAAGTTGGTTTTACAAAAAGCTTTCAATAAGCACTAATATGAGTTTTAATGCTTTTGATGATAATTTTACAAACGTGTAGGAGTGAAGAGGTATTTGCGAGAAGTGGTGGAGAGGTGTAGAGAGGAGGGAGTGGTGGTGACAATGGGTGGTCGAAGAAGATGTCTCAAAAACATCAATCATTCTAACCTGCATGCAAGAGCTCATGTAGGTTTTGTGTGAAGGCTGGTCAATAAGAGAGCTTCGATCTAGAAATAGGGGGTTCAAATCCTGGTTTGGATGTATTTTCTCGTTTACTCAGTTTAAGCTAACAGACAAACAAACAAAAACACAATTACAGGCTGAAAGACAAGCAGTGAACACAACGATACAAGGCTCTGCAGCAGACGTAGTGAAGAAGGCAATGGTGAACATCCAACACAAACTCAACACAACTTTTCCCACCTCTGTCTCTCATCTTGCTAATCGTACGATATTTTATTTCAGAATTATTTGACTTCTTGTTTTCAATATCTTTAGATTTTTTGTAATATCTTTCATATATTTTCCACTCAATGCTAACATTGGAACGGACGTAAAAATGATGATGTGCGTTGATTCACTCATGAATTTAGTTGATTTTCAGTAAATCGATCAATTTTTCACTCGACAGAGGGCAGGTCTCTTTGTGGTGCTTACTTGGTTCTACAGCTGCACGATGAATTGATGTACGAAGTTTCCGAAGGTGATTTGCCGCGTGTGGCCGCCATTTTGAAACAAGAAATGGAAGGTTGTGTCAACTTGAAAGTGAAGTTACCCGTAAAATTAAAGGCAGGAAAAAAATGGGGAGACCTAACTGATTATTTATGATCTTTGTTTTTAATTAATTTATATATTTTTAATTAATTTATATATTTTATATCAGTTCATTGAGTTAATTGATCATTTAATTAAAACTTTAATGAATGAAATAATCAAAAGTTATATCAAAATAGTTCTATTTTAAAATAATTTTTAAGTTTATTCCTCCTCAAATCAATCAAATGACTGCTGCTTTTTTGCATGATATATATATGATCCATTTTGATTTTAATATTCCATTACTGATAAGACATGATTTTGTACATATTTTTCTACATTTTCAATTTTCGAAAATTTTTTTAAACTTTTACAGCTCATATTCAAAAATTTCTTCATATTTCAATGAATTTTCAGTGATGTTTTTCAAATTTTTCATTATATCATTATAAACAAGACGTTAATTTTGCTTTTTCAAACAAAAAACACAGCATAAAAGTTCTGATTGTACTAGCAGAAAAATTTTAAGAACTAAGACAAATTTATTATAATAGTCCAATATCATTAGAATCTCCACTGACGTTAGGCCAAAAATCTAGTATAAACAAGTTTTTAATACTTAAATAAAAATTTGAAAAAATCTATTTTTATAAATCTCAAATATTTGCTAAATAATCATCTTATAAAGCACATTTCTAGTTTATAGTGTTTGTTGTTATGGTGATTTTTAGAAAGTTGATTCATTAAAAGTTGAATTTAACTTATATCTATCTGTTTTGTTTAACTTCTAATTCAAACATTTTTTAAAAATATTCTCGATTTCAGAATATTAAAAAAAAATAGGGTTTTTTGAAACAGTTTCTACATTAATTTTAAATTTATTAGCATAGACTGTTCAAAAAATCTCATCTCAATTGCAATTATTACAACTACAAACAAGATTATAGTGAAATAAGTTTCAAGAGTTTCTAATCTTTCATTAATAATGTCTGAAAGCAAATCAGTCGAAGAAACTTCCCCTCCTCCACCTCCTCCTGTCAAGACCTTCATTTTCCCTAATGGAGACATTTATGGTTAAGAGATTATAAATTTATTGGCTTTTCTCTTTTAACTTTTATTAATATTTAAATCTTGACTCAGTTTTACTATAAAACTAACAAAAATTAATTATAACAATTGCTCCGTTTCTTTCTTTATTAAGTTAAAGCTTTTTCTCAAATACATTTAAAAAATACAAATATAGAAGGCACATTCAAAGAAATCGGAACTTTTAAGATTTTCGAACGGTAGGTTTTTTCGTTGCTTGTATCAGATCTCAAATAAAGAATTAATTTTCATTGAATTACTATATTCAATTTATTTAATTAAAACACAATATTTATTAAAACCCACATAAATTGTTTCAAATTGTGAGACCTTTTGCCAATCAACATAAAAAACAATCCTAAAGGTCAGGCTCGGGCAGATACAGCAGCAAAGACGGATACATATATGTGGGAGAGTGGTGGGAAGATCAGATGGAGGGGGCTGGATGTATAAGGTGGTGCTTATTTAATGTTGTAAAGAACAGGGCTTGAGTCTCAATAACGTTCCTCATTACTCCCATTGTAACTGATCAACATTCTCTTGACATATTTTTTATAATTTTATTCTTATCATATATTATATTTAAAAAATTAACTGCTAAAAATACATTAATGTGTTTTTAAAAGTTACATACGTTATAGCATTATATATTGTATTTTTTGTCACATATTTGCAAAGTTACAAGGACGGCTCTAGCTACAAGGGAAGCTTCCATGAGAACATGTACCATGGGTTTGGACGCTTCAGCTGGCCTGATGGAAAATATTACGAGGGGAACTTTATCGAAAACAAGTTGGTTACTATAGAATCTATCTTGATATTTTGATACATAATGCTCATCAATGTATGATTTTGAATAAAAAAATTATTTATTTAAATTAAAAAAACTATGTATTTAAATATAAATTCGTTGTAGTTGTTGTTAACTCCAGTGCTACTATTGATTATAAATTTTTAGTATTTCTGGGGTTAAAGTTATAAACATAGACGTTAATAGTTAACACACTTTCAACATAAATTGATCTTTGTTATAGATTCCAGGGACCAGGGTGTTTTGTGGACAAGAACAAGCAATGTTGGAAAGGTAACTTCAACAAGAAATTTGCTCCCTCGCTCAAAGTCGTCTTGAATTGAACTATTTCTGTTTTTGACTTAAATATCGCTAATAAAAATTTTTGAAATATTTAGTCAAATGCGTTTTCTTGGTTTTATCTTGAGTCGGATTGATATGTATTGATTTCCATTGTTCAAATGACGTGTTTTAATTCTTTATACTTATTTATTGATTTATTTTGATTTTTTAAAATTTCAACACCTACACACCATTTTTATCGTTTATTTATAAATAATCAACTATAAGAGAATTAATTTCTAGTTGAGTTTAGAAGAAGGTTGATAAGAACTGAAACACACGCAGCTGCAAAAGTCTACAAGTGCATCTGCCTACTCAACATTCACCAACTATCAACACTCGGTGATGGATCAACAAAGGGTGTCATAGATAATAAGGCAACTTAACTATATAACAATTTATCGAAAATCTTACTTCAAGTGTACTTACTAATGAAAATCAACAACTGAGAAATAAATGTTTAAAATCCATATCATCAATTAAATCGAAACCTTCGAATTCACGAGTACTTTTTTCAAGATGAAAAACAAGTTAGAAAACTTAAAAATAGGGCTCCATATAAGACGAAAAAGCAAAAAAACCTTTTTGTGTGATGCATTTTAGCATTGAAAGCTTACAAAACCCCTTAAAAATATAAAAATTCTTAAAATAATATCCTTGAATTATTTTGATTTAATCAATTTCTTCGCAAAGTGTTCTTCTCCTTGTTGTCTTCCTTTGTTCCTTCATTGGGTCTACTGCTACCGCAACTGTGTGTGTGTTTGATGAGTTTGGATGTGAATGTACGTATGTGGGAAAGTGGATTTGTTTTGTGGTGGTGTATATGTGTCTGATGCAACCATATTTCCATCTTAGAATACACAGAAGCTTACCATCAGTGTATCTTCTTGCGATGAACTTGAGAACTTCATCTATGACGATGACAGGGAAAGATATCTTTATTACAGCTATCCACTCTTCCACAGTTAGCGGCGTAATTTGGAAAACTGTCTGTAAAAGTTAGGTTCCAAATGAATCTCACTACTTCATTCAATATTCAAAAAAATTCTACGATTTTAAATGGCTTGACTAAATACTACTCCTAATTGTTACATAAAGACCTAAGATGCATCAAAAATGATCATTATATTGTACAAAACACACAAAACCATTATGATTATCGTTTATAAACGAACGTAAAACGATTATGATTTCCAATGATTTCTACATAGCACAGCTCACTAAAGTTTTTTTAGCGCCTCAGTACACAATACGCTGTCATCCGCCTTCCCAAAAACTACATACCGCGAGAAAGTCGACCTCGAGGATGACAAAGTGCAGACTCATCGACAGCACGATGGCCCCCATCAGCCACTTATTGCACCATGGAGGCATCACTACTAGACTCTGGTTCTCCGAAATACTGTAATGGATAGATCATTATTTTTAAAATTTAAGAATTTAGTGAAATTAGAACTAAAATGAACAGAGGATCATTTTTAGAAGTAATCGTCTTTGGAGTTTAACAAATTTTTTAACTTTACAATGCTTTATGAAATAAACTTAAAAATTAAAAAAAAATCGTGTTATAAAAAAATAATATTTTGAAGAGTTTAATGGATATTAATACAATGAACTGCTTTATAAAATATACGTGAAAGTATTTAAATATAGATCGTGTTAAGCGAATATGAAGCTTCGAAATGAACCTGTTAAGAGCGTTGAAGATTTCGATGACGACCAAGACAGACAAAGCCATGGTTTTGGGTTTGGGGTTGTCGAAGATCTGGCAGTCGATTCCAGGGTACATACGAGGTTCGGCTAAGCATTGCATGTGGTGGGTCTGCGAGAGAATTTGAGTTGTCATTTTATGATGTTTTTTTTTGAGACTCTCAAAACAAACAGTAAACTTTTAGCCCAGAAATATTTTTACGCTAGATGAGTTTTTTGAAGTTATTTATAAACTTTTATAATTAAACTTTTAGAATAAAGAAGTAATAAGTTATATAAAAACATATTTTAAACATCATCTACGTCAAATTACTGCATCTGATGACTTACGAGTTGATAGAAGTTGAGTTGAGGTCCCTTGTCGTACAGGGTAAACCACCAGGCAGCTGCTCCTACAGTGGCAGCTCCTACGTATCCGCCAATGGCCATGTATCTGGTGGATATTACATATGGGGTTAGTTCAAGGTTTCAAGGGGTGTGTTGGTGTGAGTAGACAGCTCCTAAAGTACAGTGTATGAAACAAAGATTTTAATCGTCAATGCACATCTATTCTTTATGAAAATTCGAAAAAATTAAATTTAGAAATAAGAGCTACTTTTTTAGTTTATTTCAAGAATTACATATTCAAAATTTTAAGTGAATTATAGACACATCAATTCACCTGAAGAAGAGCCAGTTACTGATCAATGGTTCTCTAGCAGATCTTGGTGGCTTCTTCATGATTTCCAAGTCTGGAGGGTTGAATCCCAGAGCGGTGGCTGGAAGACCATCCGTCACCAGGTTGACCCACAAAAGTTGCACAGGGATCAAGGCTTCAGGCATTCCAAGAGCGGCAGTCAAGAAAATACAGACGACTTCTCCGATGTTGGAGGAAATCAAGTAACGGATGAATTGTTTCATGTTGTTGTAAATTGCACGACCTTTGTTGTGTTGAAGGAATTTTTTAAAACTCAAATCTCATTTATGATTCTTCAAATCTAAAACAAATATTCAACATAAAAACATTTCAAATTTCGGAGCGTTTCCATGGGAACTAATCTCATTAATATTATATCATACCTTCTTCAACAGCAGCTACAATGGTCGAAAAGTTATCATCAGCCAACACCATCTCCGAGGCGGATTTGGCCACAGCAGTTCCTGAACCCATGGCGATACCAATCTCTGCCTTCTTGAGGGCTGGAGCGTCGTTGACACCATCTCCTGTCTGATATACAAAGACATTGATAAAATATGTTGTAAACTTTTGTCTGATAAACAAAAGAATTAAAAAAAAAGCTTTTGGAAGTTCATTTTTAAACGAACCATAGCAGATATTTCCCCATCAGCTTGCAAGAACTCGACAATCTTCGATTTGTGGGCAGGCTCTACTCTGGCAAACAGTCTGGCTCCTCTTACAGCTCTAGCTTGGTCCTTAGGGTTCAAGTCGTCAAACTCCCTACCTGTGAATGATTTTCCATCTGTCCTTTCGTTCTCACCGAACACTCCAATACGTCTGCAGATAGCTTCGGCTGTTGCCTGCAGTTTTTGAGGGGTTCTGATTCTTTTGTTTAAATTCAAGTTATTTTATTTAAATATTAATAATTTTCATATTAATCAAATCATTTTTTTGGTTGAAAATCTTTTCAATTAAAATCTATATAATGGGAACAAATGGAAGGCACCTTGTTGTCTCCTGTGATGACGATGACTCTGATTCCAGCCAACCTGCAATTCTTAATGGCGTCGATGACCTCTTTTCTGGGAGGGTCCAACATTCCAACTACTCCAACAAATGTACAGTTGTTCTAGAAAATTTTTTTTTTCGTAAGAAGCCATAAAAATAAAAACTATTTAAATTAAGCTGAAAAAGTTTTAAACAGTTTTAATATAACATCTAAATGAATCACCTCGTATTTAGCAAACTGGGTTGAGTCTTCCAGGTTCATTTCTTCCTTCTTTATTGGGGTGTCAATGGTGGCCAATGCCAAACATCTCAAAGTGTCCCTACCTTTGGAGTGTTGATGATGATTTGAACATCATTTTATCAATTTGTGGCACCATACACGTTCCAAAATATCAACCCACTACAAAAAATAGATAAAAAAGAATAATATCAAGATTAAGATGCTCAAAAGTTCATAATAAAAAAACAAAGATAAACAAACTAAAATAAATAGTATTCGGTTTGAAAATTCATTCAATCAAACAAACCAGCATAAAAGCACAAAGAATTAATAGTAACCTGTTCCGTAGTATTTGACGTGCTTGATGATCTCAGCTTTCAACTGAGGTGTCATGGCAACTTTCTCAGTGCCCACCCTCACAAAACTGCACCTGTCTAACACTCCTTCTGGAGCTCCCTGTCGTGGTTTTGAGCAGTTTGTTGAGGATATAACCGATTATTGTACTTTTTTTGTGTTGAGATTCAAATTAGTTGAGATTTTATTAGAATAGTCGAACACTATATAAATCTCAACATGAGTAATCAGCAACATCATCATCCTCATCACCCCCATCATCATTCTTATTATTCCCATGTCTACCTAAAAACTGAAAAAAGTATAAGTAATAACCTTGACGAACTGCTTGGGTCCAGCTGAGAGCTTGCTTGGTTTGAGAGGTATGCAGTAAGAGCTCATGGATTTTCTGTCTCTGGAAAACTCCAAAGTAAATTCCTTCTTCCAGCCACTTTGCAAAGCTTGGTTGCAGTAGGTTCCCAATTCCTTGGGTTTGACTCCAGATTTGTCGAGATTGGAGGGGTTGAGTTTCTCGACCAATACAGTCAAGGCCGTTTCTGTTGCTTCTCCCACTTTTTCATACACTCCTTTCGACTGGGTTAAATGTTACAAAGTGATCAAACTAAAATAAAATTTATGTTGTAGAAGTGAAGAAACATGACATGATGACATATATTTCAGTTGCGTGTAAGCTAGGTACATTTTAAACTTAATTGAAAAAATATAACAAATGATGTTTGTTTGAAAATGAAACACAAACCAACAACATTACACAAACCTCGTTGTAATCAACAGAAGAGTCGTTGCACATGGAGCAAATGGTGGCTAATTCAACCAGACCATCATAGTCGGAAGTTCTGGCTTGCTTGCCTGCTTGGTACCTGTCAAGTGGGTCATATTAGGTGAACACGTTATATTGACTGTATAACTACTTGTAACCGCTTAACTCAACAACTTATCCACGTACAAAATAAAGTGATTAATTGTGCTGTTTGTTATTTTTAACGTGTTTGTTCTCAACTTTTCCACCGTCATGTGGTGATTTTATAGAGATTTAATTAAATACACTTTTAGAGCTAGACATTAATGCTTAAAGAAAAATCTCTTCAGCGGTGCGAGGTTTTTTTTTGAAAAGACAAAGTTTCAAACATCATAAAATAAATGATTAAAACTCCATAAAGACACGAAATCTTATATGAAATTTAAAATAACGCACAATTCTCCCTCCGGGGCATATTTGGATCCTGTGACATCAAATTGAACTGTTCCGAACTGGTTGTCTGAGGTTTTGTTGAAGATGAACATCTGCAAAGATGGTGTTGGGGAAATGAGATGATGTTATAAGATAACTTTATATGGTGATGAGAGATAAAATATATCAAGTTCGTTGTTGTTCATAGCATGTTTGTCATTATTGATTAAAATCTAAGTGAGTTTCATAGTGACTAAAAACCACTGATTTCGATCACTGTTAAGTTTTACTTCTGTTTTTATTATTATTTAATATTATTTTTCATTATTGTTATTATTTTTACCCTGCATACGGACATCTGGTTGGTGGTGAGGGTACCAGTTTTGTCGGAGCAGATGACTGAGGTGCATCCGAGGGTTTCCACAGAGGGAAGGGACCTGATGGGTGTGACAAGAAGATGCAACAAGGAATTTACATGAAGATTGGAAGTTTAAAATTTGTATGGTTGAACTAATGAGTTTATTTTGTGAAATCAAATTATTTCAGACACACATAAGATCTAGACTCAAAGAATCCACACACAAAAGACATTGCACCAACCTGACAATAGCGTTTTTCTTGGCCATTCTGCGAGTTCCGAGGGCTAGGCAAGTGGTGATGACGGCTGGTAAACCTTCTGGAATGGCTGCTACGGCCAATGCCACAGCGATTTTAAAGTAGTATACTGCCCCCTGTAGAGTGTTTAAAAGTTTTTATAAGTTTTTTTATATTATTTTTTGCTGGTTTTTATAAGCATAAAATTATCGAAAATTGAAGCTATTTTAGTTATATTAATGAATGTATTGATAACCTTATAACAAGCCGTAAAACATTTTAAAAAAATAATCCATTTAACATCTCAAGCTACTATAAAACATTGACTACTCCAAACAAAAAGACACTACTGATCGCATACCTTGAGCCACGAGCCTCCATGTGCGGGGTCGTTAAAGTGACCAATGTTGATGGCCCACACAGCGATACACACTAGAGATATCACCTTTTTTGGAGTATTGCTTGTATGAGTGTTTTTTTGTGGAATGTTTTTGACGAGTTCAGATTAGTTAGTTTTAAAAGGTTTAGGATTTTTGGTTAAACATACTTCCTTAAAAATTAAAAAAAATGTTTTTGAAAAGTTCAGGTTAATTAATGTTTTAAAAACTTTAGGTTATTAAATTTGTTACACTTGGAAAAAATTCTTATTTTTAATTTTATATAGCTTGTGAATTAGTGTCTTATAGGAACCTTAGACAATTGTTGTCCAAACTCATCCAATTTCTGTTGCAGAGGAGTTTTTTCCGATTCTGTCTCGCTCATCTCAGTTCTGATCTTACCTGAAGAATGAAAGATGAAACAAATAAAAAAAATAAGAAGAAAAAGTGAAACTTCATGATTAAATTACTGAAATTTCATTTTATATAGGACTGAGAGTAATTCGGCTTTGAAGTTCAATGTTATTAGAAGTTTATGTACCGATTTCAGTGGTCAATCCAGTTCCAATAATGATTCCACGGCATTTTCCAGCGGCAATGTTTGTACCCTGAAGTTATCATATCAAAATGGAACAATTGAAAAAATTGCAACCAAAAGTTGAAATCTGACATGAAAACTAGAAAGGGAATGTGAAGAATGAAGTGGGTGCTAACGGAGAAAAGGATGTTCTTCTTGTCCTGGTTGACAGCTCTTGGGTCAGGAATGGAGTCGGTGTGTTTAAGTACTGATACACTCTCTCCTGCGATCAAGATCATTTGTGTGTGTCATGTATCATACCATTATGAAAATTTGTTATACTTACTACCATACCATTTATAAATATCCACAAAATAATGCACATTTCTAAGCATGGATATAAGTTCTATTGATAAAATAAAAAAGTTACCTGTGAGGATAGCCTGGTCGACACGGAGGGTGGTTGAGAAAATTTTGATCAACCTGATGTCTGCTGGTACTTTGTCTCCAACTTTATTTGAGTGTGGTCACAAGTTTGGAAAGATTTATAAAAAATGTATAAACATTGCGTGCAAATTATAAATTTTTATTTAGTCTTTAATGTTATGTTGAAAACGCTTAATGCCAATTCTTTGGGGAAACCTTTCATAATAGTGTTAAAAGACAATGCGTTATACTATGCAACCAACCAGAAACATCAACAAGATCTCCAGGAACCAATTCACGAGCCTTGATCATTTGTACCCCCTTGTGGTTTTTCCTGATCACCTATAAAAAGAAGAAAAAGCGTGGTTTGGTATAGTTCAAGAAGTTGAGGCTTATTTTAATGGTACCAAAAATAGAATGGAAAAATTTTTTTTTTAAATTGTTATTTGAGCAATTTCCCGTGCTGTCAGACCACCATGAGTTTACCTTAGCGATTTCTGGTTCGTATTCTTTCAGGGCCTCAATAGCATCTTCAGCGTTTCTCTCCTGTTTTCCAAGTATTTTTCCGTTATTGTTGTAATAACACAAAAGCTTATGACCGTTGAAACAATGTTATACTAATGGCTTACCTGCCACACTCCAACCACGGCGTTAGCGATGAGGATGAGTAGAATGACAAAAGGTTCAACAAAGGCAGTTAGTTGTTCCTCGCTCTCCTCAAACCAAGCAAGGATCTGTAATGGGAGATTAGTGGGATGTATTGATGAAAAGTCAGTAAGATTTTTTGGTGGAAGATTATAGATTCAATGGTAGATGATTATTAACATGTTCCTGTTATAAAGAAAGCACATAATAGGAAGATTATGAAATCTACACGTTAAATACAAGATGAGTATTGGGAAAAAAGTTGAAAACAAAATAAAAAAAAGAGAACACAGTAAAACGATTTTATAATATTTCACCCACATAACCAAAAAATGATAAATAATTAACTTGTTAAAAATAATAATAGAAATTTTATTATATTATATTAATTGATTTTGTGAAAATTATCAATTATAAAATCAATTTAAATCCACGCTAAAGGCCTAGACTAACTCATAATATCAAGTAAATTATTTGAATACGCGTTTAGCATTTGAGCTGTTATCTTTCGTGGAACATAACTATAAATAAACCAAAAAACCAGGCGAGTTATATTTTCTCCTATATTTACAGTAGTAATTAGAGTTTCCTAACGAGATTGTAGGGTTTTAACACTTCTTTATTGTTGTTTAAAAACATCAAAGTAATTGATATTTGAACAGTATACACAGTATATGAGCAGTAAAGCTATTTATTATTGGTTTTTTTATACTGAGAAAAGATTAAAACTTTCTGAGACTCCTAACAGCTGCTATTTGCTGCTAATTTTATTTAAAAAGCTTTCCTACTCTCGCTTCTTTGTTTTTTCTCAATATTTTCACTATTAATTAACATTCTCTACTCTATAAGATGATTTGTTTTAAGCACATTTTTCAGCTATTTCTGATTCACCATTCTAAAATACTAGGTATCTATTAATATTTTTTTTCATAAACTTTCTCAAACATCACTACTTCGGGACTTGCTACATTGGAATTTTTATTTTATTAAATTCACTTTTACAAGCTCAATATGATCTCTTGGCACTCTTTTAATTTGTAGTGGCATTTAATCCCGCCTACCTGCGTGTTCTTATTATCATCCAACTCCATTAACTTCCTTCACCATTATTTCAAAACTGTTTGAATCACTAAAATAAATTTCATCTCTTAAACAAAAAGCTTTTTTTCTATGAATAGTAAAGATTTAGAATTTTTTATTAAAATTGAAACGAGTTAACAATCCTTCAAGTCGCACTGAAACACGCAAGTTAAGTGGCTAATTAAGATATAATACATTAATTCCCAATGAAACAGATATTATACTGAAGATTTTAGGTAGAATGCTTGAAGCTTCTTCGAAGGATTTAATTTCAGAGTATTAGTACGTGTTTGTTAAAGAAAGTCATTGTTATAAATTCGAACATTAATAGGGTAGGTACAAGATATAAAAACTATCCAATAATAATAATATTCAGCTTGAAAATTTTTTTTCACCATCCATCATAACCAACATAAAGCAAAACTAAACTTATTTTTCATAAGATGAATGCAAAGGTTTTGAGGTCAAGTAATCTTATCAGTCACAAAAAAAATAATCAAAAAATAAATTTGAATATTTAAGGAGATAAAAATTGACTAAGAATGTTTAAAAACTAATATAAAATATCCAATTTAAATTAAAAATTTATTTTGAGTATAAAAAAATAAAATTAATAACTGTGTAGAAAACAAAATAGCTCATAAAGAAAAATAAAAACTCCTTAAAAAATAGAAAAATAAAATCTAATAAAAAGCAAAATACACAATAAAATGCTAGAAAAGTAGTAACAAAAAATACTAAAAAGCTAATGATAAATTGCTAATAACAAAGAATACTAACGAAGGAAATGATGGCGGCAGAAAGAAGGATTTTGACGAGCAGATCATCAAACTGCTCAAGGATCAGCTCCCAGATGGATTTTCCTGTGAGTTTCTCATGATTATCTCGAGTTCTCATACGATTTAATAATTTATTCGTTCATTTTAATAAAATTTTTATGTTTTATTGAATTTTTTGCATGGTTTAATTGAATTTTAATATTTATTTTGTAGTTTTAAAAAACACACATTTTGATAAAAGCTTCGTAAATTTTAATGAAATCTCTATGCATTTCAAAACCCATATAATGACGATGTGGGAACTAAAATAATTTACAAGATTATTTATATACATCTTGGAAGACATTGTGATCGATGAGCAAAATTGTGTTAAATCAACAAATTTAACAAGCACAAGTGTTGATTCACTGAGCTGTTTCAGGATAGATTGAGTTTTGAACAAGGGAGTATATAAGCAAGTAAGTAAGTAAGTAAGTAAGTAAGTAAGTAAGTAAGTAAGTAAGTAAGTAAGTAAGTAAGTAAGTAAGTAAGTAAGTAAGTAAGTAAGTAAGTAAGTAAGTAAGTAAGTAAGTAAGTAAGTAAGTAAGTAAGTAAGTAAGTAAGTAAGTAAGTAAGTAAGTAAGTAAGTAAGTAAGTAAGTAAGTAAGTAAGTAAGTAAGTAAGTAAGTAAGTAAGTAAGTAAGTAAGTAAGTAAGTAAGTAAGTAAGTAAGTACGTAAGTAAGTAAGTAAGTAAGTAAGTAAGTAAGTAAGTAAGTAAGTAAGTAAGTAAGTAAGTAAGTAAGTAAGTAAGTAAGTAAGTAAGTAAGTAAGTAAGTAAGTAAGTAAGTAAGTAAGTAAGTAAGTAAGTAAGTAAGTAAGTAAGTAAGTAAGTAAGTAAGTAAGTAAGTAAGTAAGTAAGTAAGTAAGTAAGTAAGTAAGTAAGTAAGTAAGTAAGTAAGTAAGTAAGTAAGTAAGTAAGTAAGTAAGTAAGTAAGTAAGTAAGTAAGTAAGTAAGTAAGTAAGTAAGTAAGTAAGTAAGTAAGTAAGTAAGTAAGTAAGTAAGTAAGTAAGTAAGTAAGTAAGTAAGTAAGTAAGTAAGTAAGTAAGTAAGTAAGTAAGTAAGTAAGTAAGTAAGTAAGTAAGTAAGTAAGTAAGTAAGTAAGTAAGTAAGTAAGTAAGTAAGTAAGTGAATAAGTAAAGTTGAAAATTGTGATGATTTATATTGATAGTTTGCAGTAAACTTCATCACCTTAGGCGCTTGAAAATATTAAGTGAAAAAACTACTTTAGCTCTCTAAAGTTTTCTCAAACGTATTCCATTTTTATCTCAAAATATTATATGTTCATATTGAACTTATCAGGAGTTGAGTGTTTCTAATGAAAGAAATATATCTAAAAACGCAAAAATATAATATTAGAAGATACATTAGGATTGCTAAAAGCATTATAAAAGGCAGAAAGAGTTTTTATCTTTTAACGTTTGCAGGTTAAGTAAGCACAAAAAAGATAATGGAAACAGCAAGTTTTGATGCTAGTGGAAGAAATACTTTATCATATTCAGGATTGAAGTATTTGCTTACGAACAATTGTTTGAAATTAAACACAATATTGTTGCATTGTGTTCAATTTTATCTTCATTTGGTACCTCACTTCATTGTTTTTAGTGGTTTTCTGGCTCTTATCGAATAGGTTTTAATACCATCTACCCCAAAAGCCTTATGTATTCAAAAATTCTAATATTTTATTTTCTAGGGTTGAGTGTTATTGAATATAAACAATTAAGACAGATGATATTCTAACAGTTTTGAATTGCAAAAATGGTTTCAACGAAAAAAAAATTTGCTATAAATAAAAGTTAAATTAACTGAAAAATGACTTGAAATAATGCTATTACATTAAATATAAAAAAGTTAGTTACATGGGATGAGTATTGAAATATTGGAGATTAATAAATTTTCAAACTCATGAAAAGGTTGTACTAGTCAAAAATTTCATCCAATTTTAAAAATAAAAGTGTTAGAAAAATCACAATATATTAAATTGGAATTGAGCGAAAATCAAAAATACTCACCCTCTTCAGTGGGCAGTTCTGAAAAAAATCAATTTTTATTAATAATATTGCAATAACTTAAACATAAAAATATAGTTTTTAAGCTTTCAAAAGCAGAATGC
This sequence comes from Pterobdella sp. o SKG-2022, assembly GCA_964035795.1. NCBI lineage: Eukaryota > Metazoa > Annelida > Clitellata > Hirudinida > Piscicolidae > Pterobdella > Pterobdella occidentalis. The sequence continues at coordinate 4,450,515 of OZ038326.1, read as the reverse complement.
ATAAACTTCATGATAAAACCTTCAACTTGTATTAATTTCTTAACCACGTGTAGATTATTCTTTCATTTAAGATAGATACCGCTTTATTTTAATTAAAATTACATATTTCCTAAATCGTTCATGCTCTCAAGGTCTTTTCGATCAATTTGATAGGTTCTTGCAGCTCAACTGACGAAGTTTTAGACAAGATACGAGTTTGATTTTCAAAAGAAACCAATCCCTTATGACGATTTTCAATTTCATATGATAACCATCCTTATTATTCTGAGGTATGAAACATTTTAAAATTTTTGGTTACAGAGATGCTTTTTCGGTTTGGGCCTTCATAAGGTCTAAAACCAAACGACGATTGTTCTAGAACTTAACCTTCATGGTGCTTACTACTTTTGTACTTGTTATTCTTATCCCTCATTATATCGGTCAACATCAGTAAAAATTGAACCGAGTCTAAAACACTTGTAGCCTTAAACAGTTAATGAGCTCTGATTCTTCAAATGTATCTTGTGGTTTCTTTGTTTCATATATTGAACAGATGCAGTTGAACCGGTGTGGTTTTTGTGGGTTAAATTTTTTACATTAAAACTTTCACAAAAAGATTTCTCAAAATTTCACGAAACAAGGTAGCTTTTAAAGGTGTTTTAATAATTGATCTAGACTTCCAACCTTTTGCAATTAACGAGTTAATGTTTTTAAACTTTGTTCAATAAAAATTTATAGAAATTTTTAATTAAATTGCTTATAAATGAAAATAATCATAAAGCGTTTTTATTTTAAACTGTTCACCACTCAAAAAGCTTTGCAATTAGAGCTGCAAGACTTCAGAAGATAAGTCTTTTCCGATGTCTGTTTTCGAAACCATCTTTGATTTAGTAAACTAATCCAACAGAAAATATGAACTACTTTTGACATTCAAAGCTTCTTGTAGTCTGTTGCAAATTATATGTGTGTTTCTGGGAAAAATGCCAAGATTTGCAATTAAGAAATTATGCAGGCCATTAAACCATTTAAGTTTGAGTTTTCAAAAAAATTAATTTATAAAATATAGACCAAACGTTTAAATATAACATTTTAATCTCTTTAACATAATTACCATCAAAACCTAACACGCCCTTCTTCCACAAAACTTCTCATTCACCCTTCCTTCCTCCCTTCACTCATCGCACCTTACACCCCCTAAAATCCTTTTGACACTATTTCTCTGCACAACCTCCAAACAAGCTTCACACAAAGCTTACTTCCTCCCCTTCTTTCCTCCCCTCCCTCTCACCGTTAGGTCCATATTTCTCTTGGTTCCTCTTCACCTGGCTGTCATCTAGACCGAGGTTTTCATCTGTTTGGAGGAACGATATGACATCTTTTATATTTTTAGCATGTGCATCCTCCATTTTAGAGTCGCGAGCCTTACTCGATTCTCATACACAAACTATGTTTCAAACAAAAACAAGTTTCTTCGAAAATAATTATTCCAAACTGAATGATATCTTTGAAAAGTAGCAACCGCCTTATAGAGCATCAAAATTTATCTTTTTAAGCTCGGGGCATTGCATATATCCTCCATAAAATCATCTATAGATCTTTCTCTATATCTCTTTAAAAAACACATCTATAGTTTTCCCCTAGTTACTCGGCATACGGAAAGAGATAGTATGAGAGATGGTTGATGGATAATATAAAAAGAGATGTTTTTGTTCCTATTGCCTCTCACGCCATACTCCAGTAGTTAGTTGTATGGCATTCAATGGTAGAGCAGTGCCTTGCAGTTGCTAACTTTCTTTGTGGAGTCTTCTTAGTAGTGTGTGTTCGTTTGTTTGTTTGTTTATGTTTTTCATGTGTGATTCTGTGTGGTTTTGTTTATATGTGTTTGTTTATGTTCATACGTGTGTTTGTTTATGTTCATACGTGTGTTTGTTTATGTAAGTTGGTTGTTTATGCTTGTTTGCTGAAGGGTTGCTATTAAATTTGTGCGACAACTAATGAAGACAGCAAAATTAAAAAAATTAAAAATAAGTTAACAAGCAATATAGCTGTATGTCAAAAATAAAAACTAAGCAATCAAAAACGATATTATAGTGGCAACAAATGAAAGCATTGCAAATTACATTAAAAATGTCAAAAAACTGGGGTGCAAATTAAATCTTATTAAGAGATATTTGCCACAGATTAGTAATGTTTTAAAACCCTTTGAAGAAAACAAAACGTGCAGATGAAGGAAACATAGCTGCAACCAGCGATTTGCCGCTCCAAAGATAATTACTTGAAGAAAAAAACAATTTTTAAACTTTAGATTTATTAGTATATTCATTTGTTATTTGTCAGGTTTAAATGTTCTTTCAATTATCTACATATGTTTAAATAGAATCTTTGGATAATTCTGTTTTTGATTGTATCGGTTAGCACCTTGAAATGTATCAAAACAGTTTCATGTTACTAAATTTAGGACCTAGATTAAATATCAACTTCATCATACTTACTTACTTTTTATGTTTAAAGTTTAACCTCAGATTAGTGCAGAAATATTATAAATTCACTTGAAGAGAGTTTTTATAACTTACATGAAAAACAAAGCTTATTCAGCCGTTTTATAAAAAATGATGTCAGGTCGAAATCTTAACATATAGAATACCAGGCCATTGAATAATTGATAAAAAAATGGGGAAAAAAAATGAAGTTATGGAGAAAACTCCAAAAAACTGGTTGATGTATTGTATTGTGTTGTATTGTATTTTATTTTATTGTATTCTATTTTATTGGATTTCATTTATTGTATTGTATTTTATTGCATGTTATTGTATTTTATGGTACTTTATTGTATTGTATTGTATTTTATAGTATTTTATCATAGTAAATTTTTATACATTTTTTTGAATTTCATTTTTTATTGTTTTGCAATACATTTACTCCACGCCATCTTAATTTTAGTGTTTTTTTAAACAGAAAATATTCAGTCAAGGGAAGCGAATATATTTTGTTTTTTTTTAATACTTTATAGTATGGTAGAATTTACACGAAACAGAATAATATATTTTTATGCATCAAAAATTTCTCATCAATCTATTTAGACTCTTTAATGAGAGAAACAAACACAAAGTATTTATTAAGTTAATTTCTAAAGTTTTTCTTAAGAAAAATTACACCATCAACTGATAATTAAACTCAATTTTTCAACATTTTGAAAAAACTTAAATAAATTTTTTGTTTTAAAAAGTTCAAAAAAACATTTATATATGAAAGTAAAAAACAAATATATAAAAGTTCAATTTCTCAAGTTGTATGTTTAGTCAAACAGTTAAGTGAACTTATAAAAATGGGAATTGTAATCATTATTTTTAGATTCTCTTAAATTCAATTAAATTAAAAATTTGTTGTTTCAAAATTATTCAAAATATTTATATATTTTCAACGAGAGAATCGAGTATTTTTTAGTATTTTATAAAATATCAACAAATGCTCATTTAGATTTCAAAAATTTTCATCTTTCTTGTAATGTCTGCCGCTGCACAAATTACTGAGATTCGTACATTCATAAAAGGTAATGCTAGTAAATATGTCAAATTAAATGTCGGAGGCTGTCTGTACACAACCACCATTTCAACGTTGACCAAACATGATTCCATGCTGAAGGCCATGTTTAGTGGCAGAATGGAAGTGCTTACTGATTCAGAGGGTTGTGCTCTTTATATTTCGTTTTTTCATGATACCTCAGTTCAATTCAGTAGATGGTGTTGAAATAAGCTTAACGATTTTTATAATAGACTTTATATGAATTATTGTGATAAAACATATAAAAATGAAGGTTGGATAATGATAGACCGTTGTGGCAAGCATTTCGGTTCAATTTTGTCTTTCCTTCGAGATGGCTCACTTCCTTTACCTGACAGCAAACGAGAACTTCTTGAAATACTTAAGGTTTTTCTTCGAATAGGGTTCACAATATATATCAAATTAATGCATTATTTAATTAATAGTGTCAATATTTTTTAAAAATATTTCATGAAAATATTAATTATTCACATAATTAATTAAATATATACAATGAACCCATGCTAATATAGAAATCAACATAAAGGCATGTTGATAATAAATACAAACCATCAATCAAAAACATACAAACCCACAAAGGAAGCAAAGTACTACTTAATTCAAGAAATGGTTGTGTGTGTGGAAGAGATGTTGAAGAGCAAAACAGAGTTGGAACCAATCTGTCGAGTCCCTCTCATCACATCCCTCAAAGAAGAGCAAGCTCTTATTGCATCCACTGACAAGGTTTTTTCCATTGTTTCTTTGCTAATCTATAAAAATATTATTTATATTCAGAAATGTATTATCTCTGTAAAAATTCTTATTATCTTTGTCTATAAAAATAATTTCTAACTGTTGATGTATCGTTTTGCAGCCGATCATCAAACTGCTTTGTAATAGACATAACAACAAATACTCATACACAAGGTGAGAATGTATAAAAATAATAGTTCATACTATTAATAAAATCACAGTTTCAATATTTTATTGAATTTTAATGCTTCCCTCATTTAACATTCATCAATACCTTCCTCTCTGCTGAAGAAAATGGTTCATAAACAAAATAATGATGATGGTTCAGTAATGCATTACATGTTATAAATACCAACACCCAAAGTGCTTCTGATGACAACATCCTCAAGAATGTGGAACTCTTTGACAAATTAGCTCTACGGTTTGTACCATATAATCTTTTAATACAGTTTGTCTTTATCCTTGATATCATATGATGAGCTAATGTTGACTATAAAAAGATTGAGATAATATGGATACTTGGTAGTTGCCATGAAATATTTGATTGAAAAAGTGTTATAGGTCTAATGGTTGCCATGATTTTAGTGAAGTAATAATAATAAACAAATAATGACCATAAAGTGAGGCGAAAAAAACAAAGTATTTATTAATCTAAATCACAAAGCTTTTTGTAAGACTAACTTACATTATAAACTAATGGTTACTAGCTTCAGTCAAAGGATCGTGTTCATCAAAGACGTGATTGGTTGCCAAGAGATCTGTTGTTGGTCGTTTTTTGGTCACTCTACCAAGATCGCTGAGGTATTTTGAAAAGATTCACTTTTAACATGTTATCGTTGTTTGTCGTCTTTATAGTCCCGTTTGTTTTGGTTAGATGTTATACTACAACTATTTCTGTATTTTATATTATAATTATTATATCACTCAAATATCTTTCTATTCAATAAAAATCGAACTTTTATTACTGAACAACGCAAAGCTTTTCATAAGTCTAACTGACATTATCAAGTGAAGCATCAAAACTGTTGATACTGAAGAAAAAAATATTTCTTAAAGGTGTGTTGCACTTCAATTGTCTATGGGACTGACAAAAAACATACAAAGGTGAGTTGTGTACGGAAGTATTTTAAGAATAATCGAATATGAGCTAATACGGTGTTGCAAAGCATTTTGAGCTTGATGCTCTCTCATTGTTGTGTTAGAGTGAAACATTGTAAAAGCAATGTCTTATTAAGTCATATTGTTTTGTTGTGCAGAGTTATAAGATTAGTGTCCCATTAGACTATTGATGTATTGCTGTGTAGATCTCATATTATAAAATGCACATTGGTAGTACCAATAACCTAAACCAACTGCTGTCAATCCTAGTTACTGGGAAACAAGACAGTATTATCTGATAAGATTAATAAAACAAGAACTCCATGTATCTCTTCATTATAAGGCTGCACCATGACAGGTGGAGTTCCCAGAGGCGAGGATATATGAGGAGGCATTAAACATTCTATTGTACGAGAACCGAGACTCAAGGCCTGACCAGGAACTTCTACAAGCCACCAAGTCCCATCCTCGCATCATGGTTGTGACATTTTTTTTTGAGCTTTTTTTGGTGTTCTTATAGTTGTTGATGTTATTACTATTTTTTGTTTTTATTCTTTTTTATTCATAATTTTTTTTGTAATAGTTTTTTTTAGTTTTTGTTGGCTTATTTGTTTGTGTTATTTTTGTTTTAATTATTTTTTTAGACATTTTTATTAATATTGTTATAGTTATTGTCTCTATTCTCATTACCATTATTTGTGTTGTAATTTTTATAACAATGCTTAACAGGACAGTGACGATGACCTTGATGAGAGGTTGGAGAGGGGTGAGAGGCCATCCACCTCGAGGAGGAAGTGACTCATCACAACAGTCAGAAGAAGAGCTTAAAGTGCATCAGAATAATAATAACAATAAAAAGAATCAAAAGATGAATAATAAAAAGGATACAATAAGATTCAGAGAAAGAATATAAGATATAATGATCTGAAGAAGAGAAACAATTAGAATCGAAAGAGAAAAAAATGATGGGAAAAGTTCAAAAGAATCTGAATAATTATCTGAAAAAGAAGAAAAAAGTAGTATAATATATTGAAGGTGAAAAAAAATATGATGGAGTGAATGATATTAATGATGAAAGTGAGATACAGATGCTGTTTCAACCAGCCACATCGCAAGACCAGTTCCATTGTTTTCAATTAGTATTTTCGATAATATTTAACACAAAACAAAAGTTCATCATTTCGCCATAATCTCGATACTCGCTACCCATTTATTGATATTGTTATTTCGTAAAGTTTCGTAATACTTTTGAATAAATTTCATGAGTCACTCAATTAAAACTACCGCTAAAGCTACTGAGATTTTATGTAAGCGAATGCCAAAACTTTGTTAATGCTTTCAGAGTTGATTGCAGAATATTTTTTAGTGCAGTGTAAGGTGTTTAAATTTTATTGGTTACCGAGAACAAAATGCCCGGCTTCAATTGTGGCGGAGAAGACTTTGTTAGCATTTGAACTAAACAATCTTTGGCTGCCATCAAACCATACAACACTTCATCCACTATTATCACTGACTGAAAGATTAATTATATTATCACCGACTGTACAATATATTAATTTATCAAAATACTGTTTTAAATGAGCTATAATAAAAAAAGGATTTTTTTCTCTAAAGTTTCCAATATAGTATTACCCGAAGATTGAAATGTGAGATACGCATCTGTCCGGAAGAGAATGCGCTGGCTTGATTGATGCTGTTGATGAGACAGTTGCTCTGAGAAACTCCCAAAAAAGATTCTTTTTCCTTTATCAACTTCATCAAATTTTCGGAAAATATTGCCAAAATTGAATTGCACACCTGTCGATTGAATATGAATCTTAAACCATAATGTGATTCCGTGAGTTACAATATTTAAGCGTATCCAAACAATCTTTGAGTTTGTTTTAATAATTTTATTGAAATTTCTTCATTTCTGATGCAAAGCCCAAAAACAAAATTATATAAAAAAAAATAAGAAGAGAAGTATCTACCTACCGCTTCCAGGACTGTATTTTGAGGGTGGTGAGTGATGATGGAGTAGCGAAGAAGGTTCTTGAAAATATGACCCAGTTCTAGAAGGTTCTCGAATTTTCCAACCACGCTGTTCTGCATCAACTTCCACCGAGTCCTTTCTGCAGAAGTCGGCTGCAAATTCATTCAGATTTTTTAAAAAGCTTTCCATATATGGGCTTTACAAATAAACCATATATCTTTTTTCATATGGTTTTCCAATTGAATCTCATTTTGTCTTTATGTGTACACACCTGAAAGAAATGCACAGCTGTTTTGTACTCCGCCAAAGTTCTAATTTTGTCCATCATATGCTTGTCAGCATCGTTCCTTACCACGATCTCATCAATCTTGCTGTAATCCTGTCCTTTTTGTTGCAAAAGTTTCCAGAAGAATTCAGCCTTTTCAGGGGATAAAAATTTTGAAGCCATAACGGATGAATTAGATAATTATGACAATGTTCTATGCATTAAAAAGCGTAAGCTTTGGAACATTATGAATAAAAGTAGAATAAATGTGAAAAATATAATGATGCCATTAAACTAATATTTATAAAGTGACTTGATCAACAGGCGTGTAGATGCAGCGCAGAAACGGCTCCAAACGGCATCCTCCATTGAACTCTACTAGCCTGTTAAGAAACATTATAGCTATGTAAGTAGCAAAAAGTCCTAAATAAGATTGGTAATTTAGATCTATATATGAAATTTTACTAACTCGTTGTTGTAAGTAGGTAAGTAAAAGAGATAATTCAGCTTTTCCACTAACACCCATTTTTCGTCTACTGATACCAAATACTGAAAAATTTCATCGTTTGAAGAAATATAAGTTGACCAAAAAAAAAACTAAATTTCACAAAAAAACTTTAAACATAAAATAAATCATTTTTAATCAAAAAATTTATATTAAGGGTCCTAGTTTATTTTAATTGTGATATTTTTTGAAATATTAGCTTGCCTTGCATACAAATGCATTTCGTTTCAACAAATTTTCTCTGATAATCAAACAGAACCCTTCTTTTTTTTCTTCAATGTCATTTATACTCCACCTTTTCTTGTTCAGCAGCTCTAATCACGTGTTTCATAATCTTGAGTTATTTATCATAAAAAAATCTATTATGATAAAAAAAATCGTTAAATACGAACTAACTATTCCAAACCTCACCATGTGAAACAATGACAGAAAAGCTTTCAACTCGATATATGTGTTTGAATATAATAAAGTTGATATATTTAAAATGAGTAAATACATTCAAAATAGGGGTGTACGTTTGAAAATGGGTGAGTAGATTGAAAAATTGGGTATTATGTTTAAAAATGAGTAGATATATTACAAATGCCTTGCCTTCAAAATCGCTTGATGAATTTTTGTTACAGATAAACTGAACTTCAAGAAACGCTAAGTCGTTTTGCCTGTAACTCTCTATCAAACTCTTGTAGACTTGAACAAAAAATTTGAAAAATGAATTAATTAAAATGAATTTTTTTCTCATAACCAGGTTTTGATCAACGGTATTATTCTATTAATTATTCAATGAATTAACAAATATCAAGAGAAAACTAATACTCAAAGAAGAGTAGTCCGAAAGTGTGTTGACAGCGCTTCGATCCTCACCCACAAACACGACCATTTCCATCATGGAAACTTTATTGATCTGGGTGCAAAACATTTTGAATTCATTACAGGCTATTCTTAAAACGTTTGGTGATATAATTCAAAAAATAAAGATAAATTGAAAGGTGTTTTTATTTAGTATTCGATCTAACGTATTGGGAAAAGTCAACGTGCAAGTTTTGAGCTTCAAAACTCTGTAACAATGTGATCTGTGAGATAAAAGTTGTAGTTATTTAATCAAAAAACTATTTTTCAAATGCTTAAAGCCAATAGATTTTATATAAAGGTGAAATACATATTATTTAAGTTTTATCAAATTCAACTGACACTTATAAAAGACCTTTATTATTTGAAGCATTCACCTTAAAGCATTCATGCTAATAAAAACATCAATCCTAATTTATCTAGAGACTAAGAACCCGTGTGGAATTAAAGGTGGAAGGTAAGTTAGACGTCACAACACGCAGAACCTTTTCCACCACACCCTTCCATTTGAATTTTTTGTACATCTCTATGTTTTCTTTGAGGCCTGTGTAAGGGTAACATAATGGTTATATTATCGCCATTTTTGTTGGCATAAAGTAAAAAAAAAGAGTTCAAGGTATTATGATAAAAAAGGTGATTGAATAGTTTTATTAAAAAGAAATTGTTTCAATTTGTTATTAAGAAGAAAATATTGAGAAGTATTATGAAAAAGAAAATTCCAAAAAAATCTTGAAAAGAAATACAAGTTGTGATTTGATAAGTACCAAAATAGTTGTCGTGGGAAGTGAGAGAAGTTCTTGTCTTTAATGGAATCACTACATTATTCTCAGTCTCTTCTCCTATGCTTTCTCTTCATATGATGTTTAAATATTGAACAGTAATCAATTAAAATGGTTTGATAAGAAATATATAATAGCAATTATTCAAGCTGGAAAACCTCAAAGCATAGAACACAAGCAAGGAAAGCAGAATATCAGCAGCTTTCGAGGTGGAAAGGTTGTGAGACGAAAGAAGACGAGTTGTCAGTTCTTCCGTGAATTCTAACAGTCTGCTCTCTTTTAAGTACTGTTTTCATGACTTTTTACTTATTTATTCGTTTTTTAAGCTGTAGGTAGTTTTGGTTGAGTGTTTCTTCTATGGTTTGATGTATTTTTTGATGAGTGTGCTCTTAGTTAACATTATTTTGCTTACCTCGGTTGCGTGTAATTTGATGGCATTTTTGTCTGTTTTTGTATGTTTCACAGAGCCTAAAAATCAATAATGAAATTTCTCTACAAAACTCATTCAAAACATATATACCCAAACAGAATGTGTTTTAAAGATCTCTTACAGCAAAATAGATGTATTGAAAACATGTCATATACCGTAAAAATATACTCAAAACATTTCACCTTCAAACATAAAGTAGGCTTTAAAGCCTCATACATCAAAACATGACAGCCAGTTCAAACGTATTAATTACAATAGGTCCAACCATTATAAAGCATACTTGGCTCATCGGGTATCTCTTCGTAACTGTTCTCTGACACCTGCAGATCAACCAGGTTGTGACCATGGAACCAGTCCTGGTTTATCGTTTGAGACACTATATTATAAAATTCTGGTTGAATTATTTCAGGATTTTTATAAGCTATTACGGAGCTATTATGAGTTGTTCATTAGTTAATTAATGAATTATTATACATGAATATTAATTAGTTTTGAACTTTATATTGGCCTTTAACTTCTTGAAACATATGCCATTATAATCCCATTCATAATCTTTTGCACTTTATTGTAAGAATACAAGTTTTAAATAAGATTCATTTCTATAAAAACTATAACATACATAATAATATGCAAAACAAATTCCTAATCGATCGAATGAAACTGTTACGTTAGTGAGATCATCCAGACAGAATCCCCTCTCGAGCATGCCCACATACATCAGCCGCATGTAGTTGGTCAGGTTCTTTAGTCCTATCACCAGCTTCATAAGTTTGTTAACATTAAGGTTATATTTAGTATAGAGTGCGTATGTATCTAGTGAAGAGCCCTGTAGAGTTATTAATTTTGCCCCTCAAATTTGAAACGATTTACGTTTTAATTCAATATTCCATCAGTAATTGTACATAATAGTTGTTTGTATGACATTCAATGTTTGGTTTATATGTAATTTTCCATCATTACAGTATAAAGAATGCTTTCCATTTGTATTCACCTCTACGTTGAGACATTTATTTTGTAGTTTTGATGCCATATCTTCAAGGTTCTGCATACTGTACTTGTCCAGCAAGTCTAAGTTTCTTCTTTCAAATTGAATTTTTTGTCTGTAAATCTATATTCTTGTGTTATATACAATGGTAAAAATGATTGAGAACTTGGCATAGTGGAAAAAAGAGTGAAGCTTTTTGAAGTAAGCCTGCACTATCAAAGTCACTTTTTCGAGTATTTTGTTCTGGCGTTCAAAAATATTTTATTATTGATTAATTGAATAATAAAATTAGAATTAAAAAAGTGATGGAGACACAACAACTTCGAGGTAGACGTTGTTGAAGTTGTATATGCATTCTCTGAGGTTCTTGTTCAAACACAGCAGGCTGTACATTCTGAACAGATCACTATTCACCAAACTCCGAAGCTTTTCAAGTTTTTCTTTGTTTGTTCAATATTTATTAGTTAGAAAAAATACAAATAATGAATTATTTATTCAAAATCACGAAGTTTTTCGTTAACAGCGTAATATTCCCAAGTTCCAAAATTTCGTTTTTTTTATTAAAGACATTTTTATCCAAAAAATTTTTTTATTTTTTGTTGGCTTGAAAATATTATATTTACTCGATTTTTGTTATTTTTTTTGTAATAATTTTGTCAAACAAGTACTCATATATTGCCATATCGATGAAATTTTTATGAAAGATGTTAGCAACAAACCACGGTCGGAATCGAGAATAGATGAAAGCAGTTTTCGGTGCACCAGCCTCCAAAAGTGTTCATCTGATATGCCTTTCTTGACTTCCATGCTCCAGGATTCTCTTTAACCAAAATAAGGTCTATCAGATACAAAATAATACTCACAAAGATTTGTTGGTTATTGTAATAGTTCGTAATTAGAAATTATACAGAGCCTTTCTTCAGAGTTTAAAGCGCTCACAAAAAATCTAATGTGAAGAAAACACAACGGAACAGGCGCTAATAATCGTTTCAACACGGAATCGAACCAGGTAACTTCATATAATTAGTCTAATGCTCTACCAGCCGAACTATTGTTTCAAGTTACCAACGCATATTGATGTAAAGAACTCAGATTAGGAAAATAGTGTTATTTAATTGATTTTAGTGAAACAGCTGAACTCACAAAGTGATTTTTTTGTTCTTCTCCATTTGCTCGTCTGAAGACCTGGTCTTATCTTAAATGATTCAGATAGATAATAATTTTTTATATTATTCTTAAATAATTAAATAAATTTTAAAAAATATTTGAAAAATTATTTGTTCAATTATTATATAAATTCTGGATAGTTTCATTAAATAAAAAATTTTCGAGGATGAAAGAAACCTAGGAAAAGGTAGCAGAAGGCCTGCACAGCTTGTTTGGACGTTAGAACTCCTTCGAATAAAGAATATAGTGGTCTTGTGCTGTTGACGTGAAAGTTAATAATGATGAAAACTATCGGAGAAACACCCATACATATGGATCAAAATTAATTTTCCAGTAATTATTAATGCCATAAAGACTGTTAAAAAAAGAATGTGAAGCACCTATCTTGAGCCACGTAAACCCATTCAATCTTGCCTGGCATGAAACTCATGTTTTTAGTGGGCATGTGAAACAGAAACTTTTTAGGGGTTTTGAATGTTAACTGGTTAAATAGGTTCAATTCAATTTGAGATTTTTTAACAACTTTTGAATAAGTTGGCAAACTTAAAAATTATATAAATCGTTTAAATAACACAAGATGTTTTGAAAATTTTAAAAAAAATTTAGAATGTTCCAATAAGATAAAATTTTTTGGCGAATTTGAATAAACTATTCCATTTTTTATTAAATTTTCATCAAAACAAAACCATTTAAAAATATCATAAACTTGTAATTAAATGAAATTAATTTCAAAATAATTTTATTAGCCCTTCATAAAGGAAGATAAGTAATTCAAAATATTTTTTTAAAACTATATATTTGTAAAATAATGTTCAACGCTCACATCAACTTCGAAGCATAACTCTCGTTGTGTCAGGTTCTTGAGGTGTTTTTTCACTGTATCCTTGGGCCATTTTGAATTAAAATATTCAATGATTTTTTAAAAATTAAATTTATTATCAATTACTTCAAATTAAACTTTAAAAATTATTCTCAACCAAACTTATCGTGAATGTTTACATAATAATACTATAGTATTAAAAAAAATTTAAAAAAAAACGATTATATAATCTAATGTGATGAAAAAGCTAAGATTAGATATTCATATAAGACCATTGAAACATGGAAACGGCTGAACCTGCTTGTTGAGGGTGTTTTCATAGGAATACCTTTTGACCAGCAACTCACCTCCTTCCACATATGGTATCGAAAAATCTTAAAAACATTTTAAATAACAATTAGTGATAGCAATAACATTGTTATCACAATTAGTGATAGAAATAAAACACTGGAGTAGAAATTATATTTTGAACGAAACTTTTCGAAAACACTTTTTCATCGTATGCTTCAAACAGTTCATGAAACGCACAAAAAATCACAGAATACGTTTTTAAAGAATGAATTATGATAAGGTTAAACTTATCAAAAATTTTAGTTGAACAGCATTTTTTTTCATGTTTTTCAGGAAATTTCTCATAAACCAAGAAGTATATTTTAATTATACCACCGAATAAAAAATAATTTTTCATGCATAAAAATATCTAAACACTGAGTGAAAATTTATAATTAAATTTTGGAAATTTCTTGTATTCTCCACCAATCATTAGCATCGTATTTTGATGATTGTAGGAATAAACATGAGTGTAGAATATAGTTTATTTGCTTGTATGAGGGTGTGAGGGTGGGGTTTGGAGTAAGAAAAATAACTCACCCAGCAAAAAATGGCGGTCTTCTTTGTGAACGGTTTCACAAAACTTGAAAACAAACTCTAGAAACTGATCTATGCCCTGCAAAAAGTTCAACCTCGCATAAGGGTATGTTAGTTTAACTTTTTCATTGTCAGTTAATCTAGAACAAAATTTATCTTAGCTTGAAACTAATTCTAATCATTCAATTGAATATCAAGTCGTACAAAAAGCAATAAACTTCTTTTCTATGAAGCTCAATCGTTCCTTTAAATAATGCTTCTAAACAAATCAGCGAGTTTAAATGATACAAAAAGTTAAAAACAAACATCGTCTCCACGGAAGCTGACGTAAAACAGTCTCAAATGCAGGTTAGTGATAGTGGTGTAGATGGTTCCTTCAAGCACAGCCTGGCCCACTACCATGGGAATCAAGCGGTACTGTGAACATTTACACTTAAAATAAACATTTAAAACGGTATGAGTTATATTATAAAAAAAGCACAAATGACTTTGTATTGCATTGAAAGTACTTGGAATTATTTTAATGCAGTAACCTCTGATATTAACATAATGGTAACACTAAAAGCAAGAGATACTCACAGAATCGTCTCCATGATCAGCAAACAGATTAGCTATTAAAACTGTGTATTTCTTCAATCTTTCGGTGTCCACCCATGCCAGAACATCACCATGACCAAAAAATGTGTCGATTTTTTTCAAACAATTTGAAAGACCACTTTTTTCAAGTCTTTTGGCTATTAAGTGAATGTTTAAATGCGTTTAAAACACAAGTGTATTGTCCCATTAACTTTTACTTCTTAGTACTGTATTGGCTTGAGTTTTACTTACTATCTATATTTAAACCCAGAAAAGTTCCTTTGAATACGCACACAAACACAAATGTACTAAGTTAAAATTTCATACGTGAAATGAGAAGTTTCCAAGATAGCTTCAAGTCTAAAAGAAACTATAATTTTTGATAAGCTAAAACTTAATTAACTGTAATTTTGAAAATTTTTAATTTTTTGTATAAACCAAAAATTAATAAGCAAGAAACATGGGATTTCTCAAGAAATAGCACTACTGTGAAGAATCTTACGCGGGTTGTTTGCAGGCCAGCTTGTAGTCTGCCATGTATCTCTTGAGAAAGTGAATGTAAAATAAATGTTGTTATTGAGCTTTTTAAATATTTCAATAAGTTGGCTTGTGTTAAATAATTAGTTACTTTTTTATTAGCAGAACTATCATTTTAATCTGGCAAGATTATCATACAATGTCAAAACAGTAAATTTGAATGTCAAAAAGATAATTATCGGCTGAAAAATCGATGGTTTTTGACATCAACGAGACTCAAAACTTGAAAGCTTACCTGGCCAGCAAACTGCGGTACTTTTTAGTCAAAAGTGCGAAAGCTTTCGGAGGCAAGTTGCTGCTGTCGAAAGTTTCCGAGCATATTTTAATGAGCTGTTGGAATGTTGCATCTACAATGTGCCCAAATGACGCCATACTGTTTCTTTGGATTTTCATCAATTTTGAAAATGGTCAGTTTAGGGAGGTAATCGTGATGAAAATTTAGCGAATTTTGATGGAATTCAAATCGTCGCAAGTACTTCTATGACACTTTTAAATTGCCCCTTTAACGACTGACACACTTCAATATAACAGTTCAGAGGAGAACACAAACATCAGATCAATGCAGTCTCCATAGATTCGACCAATCAAATTAATACCATAAAACGTTTTTAACACTATATATAGGTTATATCGATCGATATAGGGAATTCACCTCTTTAAAACATTGTTGTATTAAAATTAACGCTTTTAACTCCTATTTATCTTATATAATTCTCAATTTAAATTTTATTTCAGAACTTTGATTAAGGAATTGTGTAATTAATCGGTCAATAGGATACTGATGATATTAATTTTTGCAATTTCATCTGTGAAAAATTCCAAAACCAAACTCAAAAATCTTCGAAATAAAAACGAGAGTTTGATTGTGTAATATACAATTGAAATATCAATAAAACATTTAAAAATGATTAAAAATAAACCTAAATAAAGCCATTAAATTCTTAATTGTATCATTCAAGGCCTAAAGTCCAATTGATAAGCTGAACAAGAAGGAAAATGACTGGCTGCCACGTCACAAGATACCTTATCCAATCAAGTAAACTGCCGAAGATCACGTGAGGTCGTTCCCAGCTGTTAATTATTATTCTTATTATTTGAATGTAGTGTGCAAGTTGTATGAAAATCTTCATCATTATTTATCTCTTTTATGGTCCTAATTTTATGGGGTTAGATGGTGGATGAATTAATTAAAAAAATAAAAAAAAACGGCCACACACATTAACATATCAATTATTATTATTTAAAAAAAAACACATTAATTATGAAATAAGGAACGAAGCTGCCAACAGTGCTAGTGATGAAGACGTTATGAAACCAGGTAACAAATGACCAACATAGATTGCATTCAAAACTCACGGGGAAGGGAACATTTTTTTGAGGTCAACTTTTTCTTTGCAGTAGGGGCATGTTTGTTTCTTGCCTACGATGCACCAACCCCTAATGCAGAACTCATGGAAGCTATGTAAAGTTAATAATAACAATAATAATACTAATAATAATAAGAATGTGCATAAAATAAGAAAATATTAATAATAAAAAAAATATAAAAAGATGGAAAGCAACCAAACAAAAGTTTTAATCCTACAATGAAAGTAAGGACAATATAAAACAGATGGATAATAACAGGTGATCGCAATTAAGTTTGTAGGTGTTTTCTATGATGCCAGCCTCGCCGTCCTTAACGATGAGCTTGTTGGAGCAGATGGCGCATGTATCCGCCTCCAGATGGCGTCCTGGCAAGCCTGTGCTTGAAGTGTACTGTGGTATGGTGGTGTCGTAGTGTGGTGATGTCAGTGATTGATGGAAGGTCGTGTAGATGAGACGGAGACGTTGAACGAGTAATAATAATAATAATAATAATAATAATAATAATAATAAGACTAAATTTATCGAAAACTATAGCTTTTTTCTGTTTAATAAATTTTCTAAAATTCACTCGTAAATCGACGTGGAAAATTGTTAAATAATAAGAATAATAACAACAGTATATAACAATAAAAATTATTGGAATTATATGAAAAAGACTGAAAACTATTGCCTTTGAACTATTTATAATTTACATAATTATGAATCATTATACAATGAACTTAATCAATTTTAATTTATAGTTATTATTTCGCACATAGATTTGCATGGTAGTTTAATTTATTTTGTCATGTCTTTGACTCCAATAACTATACAAGCCCATATCCACGATAGGCATCTTATGCTAACGTTATATGGTAGAATATACATGCCGGAAAATTGATAACTAATAAATTTATTTAAATTCCTCAATTTTGACGTTTTTATAAATAATAATAATATAAACTATAATATGATGAAAATAATAATGGTCGCTTTATTACGGCATTCATAAGTGCATGGGAATCAATACTGAGTACGCTCAAACAAAAGTCAACTCACGCCGATCCTCGACGCCATTTTGTCTGAACAGACCTCTGCCAAGTCACGACAAACTACTCCAAAATAGATACCATAGAAAACGATCAACAAGGAGAAGTCTATGGCGGTCTGTGGGTGGTGGAATGTTAATCAAAGATGGTTTGTGGAATTGAAGTTTGATGAATATAAACAAATAGAGGGGATGGTTGATCAAAGTGTTTTATTCTTGCATTTAATGAATATTTGATTTCATCTTTTGTCTAATAATTATGTGGTCTACAAACTCTTGAAGTTTGCGCCTTTACAATCTCATTCTCAATTATAAGTATTTATAATGATTAAAGATGTCGCCCCATAATACCATATAAATGGCGGTTTCATGTGACTCCGTATGAATAACGCAACCATCAGTAAATACTGCCTTGTTATTGGATAGAAATAAGGTTACTGAATATAAAAACAGAAGTTTCAATTAAACACCGACATTTGATTGGATAGAGTTGAAATAAGTAAATATAAATAACAGAAATGTCATTTGGATACTGACTTGTGATTGGATGGAGAAGATGAGGTTGACTCCCATGATGGTGAACATGAAGAGGAAGTACCCCAGCAGACCCAGGCCGTAACTAACCTTGAACATCAGGAAGAACCACTTGTAGACTAGCCTGTCATTAGTATAACTTGAAATTGCATGATAATGATACTATGGAGGTGATGATGATGATAATGACATTCATGATACTATAACGATGATGGTATTCTTGATACAACAATGATGATTTTAATAACACCCTTATAGTGATTGACCAACTACAGCGTTATTGGAAAGTGATAGAGGCACATACCTAGGAGTGGTGTTAAGAAGGGGCTGTCGAGTGGCTAAGTAGCAGATGTATGTAGTGATGGTGGTGACCAAAAGCCAAATAGTTATAAATCTCAGCCACAAAAATTTTAATGAGATCACTGCTGGAACCAACCACATCAAAAAAAGGGTGACACTCTGTATTGAGAAAATAATTAGAAATATGAACTATTTAACTTGAAATATAGATTATCCAGCTAGAAACATGGATTATTTAACTATATCTAAAATTATTTAAGTATATCTAAGAATAATAAATTATACAGAAAATATCTAGAGGATTTAACATAGAGTATCTAGAAATTATCAAAAAAAATGTGATAAATACTCAGTGTAACAATTAAAAAGATTTGATTATTCTTTAAAAAAAATTGTACGTATTTTTTATGATTTTAACTTCAAAATGAGTTCTTTAAATACATATATTAAAAAAGAAACTTGCTTTGTCGATATATACTCAAAAGGTATTCAATCAAAATAGCTAAAGATGGTTATTAATTAAATGATATTGAAAGGGCTACCAATTGGAAGAGTTTATAAGAAATTAGAATGGATATACAAAAATCATAATTTTATATACAGCTGTATATACCCAGTAACTGGGACAACATTCTAAATTATTGATACTACTTACAGTCAACATTGATTCATGTCTGTTTCCATGCTAGCATGGGTTCTCACTACTTAGTGTACAGTTGATAAAATATATGATGTTGAAATAGTATGAGACCTGGTATGACTTCATATGAACTTTCCTCCACTGCACTAGACCAACCTGCATAACAAGTATTTCAAGCAACTTTTTTTTGATTTAGTAATACTTCATTCTTATACATCATAGATCATAATGCTGTATGTTATACAGTAGAAAGGAGAAGCCAGTGGTTGGCTAATTCTATTAATATAAGATATTATATCTTGATTCAAAACAAACCATTAATTTGGGAAAAAAAATATTCTGTAAGCTTAAATTAAAGTTATCAAAGCTCTATATCAAGATTACCATTCCCGAAGTCCCTCTTTCATTGACAATTTAATAATAGCCATCTCATAAAATTAGATGGTCAGTCTGCTGTAGGCCTATACTATAATACTGGTAATCAATTGGATGTTGTTTACAGTCATTAACAATATAAATTGGTGAATTTCAATTAACCTCTGATATAATATTTTAATCGAACTTTAAAATAAGGTATTATCATTAAAATAAAACTCATAAAAAATTTAAAAGTAGGTTCAAAAACATAAGGGTTTATAAATTTAATGTAATGCGGTACTTATAAAGCACTTTTTCTTATAGATCAAAGCGCTTGCTACTAATTTAATGTAACAAAAACACACTGTGGAACAGGTGCTAATTGTCGGCCCATGGGGGATCGAACCCAGTAACTTTTTAGATAATTAGTCTAATGCTTAACCATTGAGTTATAGGGGCCGACAACTTTATTTAAGACAAGAATATATCAATTTTTGAAATTTGCTTTTGTGAACTACCGTATTAACTATTGTAATTGTTTTAATATATAATGCTTAAAACCTGAGCAAGAATGAGGACAGAAAACATGACAAGGAACATCTGAGCATGCATTGAATCATGCCCCTTGTGTTTTTCATGCATTTGATAATGTTCCACCCTGTCATATTGTAATGCTATGTAATTAATTTATGTGGTGACTGTATACTTGTATGAAAATGTAGTAGATTTAAAGACAAAAAGACATGTTTAGTTTTTAAAAAAAAATATGTAAAATTGATAGGGTAGGTTAGTATTAGCTATTAATTGCCATGAATTTTTACCTCCATCTGTCTTCAGCACTCAGTTTTGATAAGTCAATAGCCTTTAAAAAAAGAATTAAGTTTTTTTTTCAATTCCGTTTTATGAGTATGTGTGCAATTGAAATTTTTAAGAATACTACTAAATGATGTAAATGCCTTACAGAAATATTGCCTAAGTCACTAATATCATGTATGTTGTGTCGGTGATCCCTCATTTTGAAACTGGAGTAAGATTTATGCCCTAAAAACAGATGCAAATTTTATTTTGCCTTCAATTTAAAAAAGCTTTTCAAATTTTTTGACATATACGTCGGCAATTGAACGATGAAATATTTACAAATTTACATAAACATTTCCATAGATCTTTATACTGCCAATATAATTTGAAGTTTTTTTCAAAGATAGAATAGTTTTCAACATTTTTTTATACCAATCAAAAAAATTTAGATAAAAATTGTTTCAATAAAAATTAAGTAAAATTTAAGCAGAGCTCAAAATCTATTTGAAGAACGCTTTTTATATCATTTTTAAGAAGCACTCTGCTATAATAATTTTTTTTTAAATGTGTTAAAAAAATAAGTCATATAGACCAAAACTTAAATCAAGAAAGTAAAGTATTCGATACCAAAGAACCAGAATAAAACAGATTTAGATGAAGAGAAATATTTGATAACGAAAAATGACATTAAACCGAAATGTTTAAAAGGTGAAATAAGGTTGAAATAAAAGTTTCAACAATTTTTTCAAATAATAAAAAAAGCTATTATAAGAAAGTTAGTGTAGAGGAACTGAGTGAAGGCAGATATTGGGGTTAAAAGTGCTGTGGAAGGTCAGACGAGCACCATTGTTTTTAAGTTTTCGCTAGAACTTCAAACAACATGAAGTACAATAGCCTGAATCTAAAAGTAAAAACAACAAGCACAAAGTATTTATTAAATGACACGAAGCTTTTCGTAAGGCTAGCTTACATTATCAAGTGAATCATATCACTTAATAAACTTACTAGTGTTCTGAAATTATATTCATTTTACGGTTTGGCTTTTGAAAAAATCATTATGATAATATCACTTGATAATGTAAGCTAGCTTTACGAAAAGCTTCGTGTCATTTAATAAATACTTTGTGTTTGTTGTCCTTACTTCTAAACATCATCATTATCATTGTTAGAATCATATTTTTCATTTTACATAGAGTGGCACCCTGGAAAGCCGATAAATAACACAACATAAACCAAAAATTGAGGTGATGAATTGACTTACTAACCACCATCACGATTTTTATTTTCACTTTTAACATTTCACTCCAACATCATAGCGTAGTTATTACTATGATTGGTGGTGATTAAACATCTCATTATTTGTAACTTTACGTACTTATGATATGAAGTTAATCTAAAAATTATCTTATATAATTGGTAAGTATTGGATTTTTTTTATTAATATATATTCCTTGAGGTTGTATGCATTTCATAAATTTCCCCATTATGAACCTACAAACCTATTAATATTAGCATAAACATTTTTCTACTTTAAATCTTTTCCACCATTATTTTGAAATATCAATTACTAAATTTGACCATATTCTCTGCAGAAATTAATGCAATTCAAGATCATGATTTGAATAAAAGCAGTTTTTTAGAAATATATTCCCATTCAGAAAGTAAAATATTTTTTACAATTGAACAATAATTTGACACAATAGAAAAAACACTTCAAAGCGTTATATAGAGAGTATAATGTTAATTAATAAAATAAGTGGGTGTTAGTTATATTATCAAAAATTAATAAAACAAAGAAAATACAATAAAAAAACTTCAAGACAAACAACACTTACTATTTATACCATGTTGTCAAACAAAATGAAAAGTTTTTATATGAAAAATATAAAATTGTGAATCTCTTTAAAAGAATATAAAAACACAAATGGAGAGTATTCCTAAAGATAGCTCAAGCATAAATAATAATTTCTACAAAATACTTCAAGTCACTTTAAATACTGTAAGCTTGAAAAAATATCAGCTCAGCTTATCTTTGATTCATAATATTTTGACATTAATTATAAAGATTACATATCAATATAAAAATGGTGGTTTAATGTAAGGTAAATTTTAAAAAAAGTTTTCTAATGCAATTTGATTGATATATGCATATATGATTTAGAGAAAAACTCTATAGTAAAAATTAATTTGAAACTATTCTTTCATAACATAGATGTTTCACATAATGGAACAGCTGGATTCATTTATCAGAGTTTTCTCAGAAAACTTTTCAACATTATTTTGTTTGAGCACATAAGTCACTCCAAATTCAGTCCAAACATCATCTACATCTTTTCTATTGTATTGCTCTAAAGCCTTTTCATATATTGATTGTTGATTATCAGACAAAACTTCCTGAAGTTGTTGACATAGTAAGTTTATGTTGTGAATTATAGAGAAAATGTATTGATGAGTAGATGAATAATGCATTAATAGAAAAGATTACCTTGATGCAAAGTCCTTGGCCTTTACAGCGTAAAACTAAAGGTGCCTTTCTATTACAATTATCAACATTATTTTGTGGCATTCTTGTTTCCAGCCATTTCAAATAAACATGATTCTTTTTGCGATAACAAGTAAAAGTAATGAGAAAATCTTTAACTTTTGGATTGGTGTTTATACCATACTCTAAAATACATTTACTTTCAACGTCAGCTTTATCTAACTGTATATTCAATGATCTTTTCAAAAATTCATCAACTTCAAAATTATTTTCTGGGCATATATTACTAATAATCAGAGATTGGCTTCTCTTTATGTTATCTATCATTGCATTTATACCCAAAATATCAGCTTGTGACTCCTGAATTTTTATGTCTAACAATCTATTTTTTGATTCACTATTTTCCAATTGTAACTGAATGGATGAATAAAGTTTGTCAATTTTCATATTCAGCTCTTTGTTTTCATTTTCTAATTCAGAATTTTTTTTTTTTGAGTTCTTTATTTCGAACTTTAATTCATCAATTTTCATATCACTTTCATTAATTTTCGCAGATAAGTTGTCTATATGTTTTTTGAATTCACATAAGGTAACACGTAAAGTTGCATCATTTACCATCAAATCATTCCTATACAAAAAATTAGACGAAACATTATTTTTATTAATATGATCAAGTATTTTTGGCACTTTTTGCGAATTTTCATTTCTACTAGAAACTCCATTTTGATATTTTTCCATTTTTATTTCCTTAATACACGAAAAATGAATTTAAGTTATAGGTCTAAAAAAAAGTTATTATTAAGAAAATTAAATTTGAAAAAATAATTGTTCAATTTGAATAAATTTTTATAAAGTTGTGACTAAAATGTTTTTCTTTTTTTATAGATAGAACAACAAAATAATTACATTAAAAGTTGTTGCGTGAATTTCAAAGTTGCTCTTAATGTTAAGTTTTAAAAATATTTAGTTATCAAAAGATAAAATAGTTATTCAGTGAAATAAGTTCTAAATTATTATCACTTCTTCATGAAAAAACATATTTTCAAACCATTGTCTGGAGTAAGTCTGTTTCAAAATTACAGACTAACCTAAAATTTCATGCCTCAACTTTCTTGTTACACTCCGAAAGCGTTTTTTCGCTATTTCAATTCTATTTATTAAAATTCAAATTTGATTTTACCTTTATAGCAATAATTTAATTGAATAAAATTTTTTAGACTACTATAATAGCAATAAAGTACAAGGCAGGTATAATGATGATGGTGGATTCGAAAATAACTTTGGGGTACATCAAACGTTATATAAATCAAATGATCTTATTAAATTTAAAGAATTTATGCATGTAAGTCGACAATCAGGCGACCCGAATTCGAAACATAACATTCCATCATCAAAACTCCATTTCAAACAGAGAAGAAGTTATTGATAGGTTTGCGGACAAAGTGATAAGAGTACATGAAAACATAGTCTGCTGCAGATCAGGCGCCGAAGCTGATTCTCACTGCGTTTTTCAAGCAACTATCTTCCATCTATCTCTCATTGGGTTGGTTAGCATTATGTTTCTGATGTGCTATTTTATCTTTCCTTCAAGCAGTTGTTTTTTTATCATTATTCATTATCGATTTTACTTTTACAAAAATATTGATTTTAAGTTTCAATATTAATATAAAAACAGAAATACAACAATAAAAAATGACGATTTAAAACATTAATAAGTTTTTGCTTAAAAATTAAACTTTAGCAAAATCAATAATAAAAAAATTAAACTTCAAGCCTGGAAAAAAATGGAGCAGTGCCAGTGAAAGTGGCAGCAAGTCTGATGCATAACATGTGTTACAGCAACAGAGATTCAATGGAATGTAGCTTTGTGTGTGCTGGGTGGGATGCTGACGAAGGATACCAAGTAGTAAAACGATTATAATGAAGTTTGATTTAATGATGTAATGATATTTTTATATTAGGATGATTAGTTATAAATATTAATAAGTTAAAGGCAGTCGAATGGTCGCATATTTAGTTTTACTATGAAGTTTCCTCTAATGATTTCATGTAATAGAGTCTTTATACACTACTATAGTTCAAAACGCTGGCTAGAAATTTAATGTAGTTTTTATACCTTATAAAGTGAGTTTGACTTAAAAAAAGCTTGGTATTATTCATTTAATAAGTTTGTTTGAATTAACTTGTTTTTTTATTAGGGTGACTATGAAGTTGATTCTGGTGATGTGAGGTTATGAAGTCTTTAAAAATCAGTCTATTTTGCTAACTAAAAATTTTATTTAGAGAAAACACAATATTTAAAAGGTTATTTGATGACCTCACACGGGATTGAATTAGGTAACTGGACATTTGACCTAACTCTATACCAACTGAGCTATAAGAAGAAACACTATGATATACTAATTAGTATAGTTAATATGATGTTTTGTAACGAAAAACATCAAATAAGAGGAATTTTTAATACATTTATTGAGAATCGTTTTATGATAAGGCTAAACTTATCGAAAATTATAGCTTCCGATTCTCAATAAATGTATTAAAAATTCCTCTTATTTGATGTTTTTTGTTACAAAATATTGAAAAAAAATACATACGATGTCTCTGAAAAGTTACCTTAATATGATGTTATTATGAAAGAACCAGCCCTTGATAAAGATAAACGGACAATAAGGGGAATTTGATTGATTTATGAAATTGATACTAGTAATGATGGTATTAATTAAAGAAGATAATAGTGCCTGTAAGTTTTTATTGGAAATTTTTCATTACATAAATATTCATAAGAAAATTACAAAATCCGTTACTTAATAAATACCACGGTACGTAATTATTTCATTTAAAAATTGATTTTTTATTACCTAATTTTTTAAATAATAATTTTTCAAAATATTTGAATTATTAATAATTATTATTTCTATAAATAACTTTTTCAATACTACCTCTTCTAAACATGTGATTAACTAGAAAATTCTATAAATACACCCACAAAACCTCCAAGAAGACCTCACGTTGAACTTTGATAAGAATTCACTTATCAAAAATTTTCTTTAATTTTTTGTCAATGAATTTTTTATTAAAATTCTTCATAATTTTAAAAACTAGATAAAATTCAACGTATGATAACTCTGTGAAAACTAAAAAAAATTCTCATATATAAATACCCCTTGGAACTCCTGCCTCCAGGTCTATGATATTTCTTTCAATGGCAGCTGCGTGCCCCATTCTTACGCCATAGCTGGTTCGGGAAGTACATACCTTTATGGTGGGCTCCCCTGACGTTTTATCGATGTATAATAGTTCTTAGAGACGTCGTGTGTATTTAATAGATTAAATCTCATATAGTTTCTTCAAATTATAGTTTTTTTGTATGATGTTCAAACGTTTTTAATGGATATAAATTTAATTTTTATTAATCTATTTAGTGTCTATGGATTTCTGTATGCTTGTTTTTATCTTGAATATTTTAATTTCGTGTGGAAATTTATTTTTAATTAATGGTTTCCAGGATATCTTGATTTCTTCTTCAAAGAAAACATGGAAAGAAAAGACTGTTTTGAGCTATCACTTAATGGTTGAAAACACATTTCTTATAGCAACTGAAATAGCTGTAGTAGTAGTTTCATTACTAATAGTAATCGAACTAGTAGTAGTAGTAGAAGTAGTGTTAGTAGTAGTAGTAGTATTATAACTAATTTAACTACAAGTAGTATTAGTATTGTTACTACATCAACAAAAGCAATAATCTAGTACATAAACAGATAACAGTTTTAACAGTATCATAAACACTTAATATAAACACTGGAATACTTATAGCTATGACGCTGGCAATGCAGAGAGACGGAGCAAGTGGTGGAGTGGTTAGGATGGTGGAAATTAATAAGAATGGAATTAATTTTGAGACGATTCTACCGAGCCAATTTCCATCTTTCGTTGGGAATTGAAGTTTTTTTTGAGTACTGGACAACATTAATTCGATAAGAATTTGTTGAAAAATTTATTATGTTTTTTTGATTAACATTTTTGAGGGTAATGATTCTGATGCTTTTTGGAATTATTTCATACTTAAGAGAAATTGTTTCA
This sequence comes from Pterobdella sp. o SKG-2022, assembly GCA_964035795.1. NCBI lineage: Eukaryota > Metazoa > Annelida > Clitellata > Hirudinida > Piscicolidae > Pterobdella > Pterobdella occidentalis. Next base: position 4,423,810 of record OZ038326.1, on the reverse strand, counting down.
AACTTTTTGGTATTGTTAATTCCCAATTTTTAATCAGATTTACAATTTTATTTTAAAAAATGGAGTGTTGAAGAGCGTCATGAAAATTTGAAACAAATTAAAATTGATGCGATGTGTTATACATATTTAAATTATTAAAATTTAGAAGTATTCAATAGTGTTGAAGTGTATATAACCTTCCATTATGTTTTAATAATTAAATTTTGTGGTCAAATAAAGACAAATGAAAGCCGATACGAATTGAAATTCTAAAACATTGGAAAAAAATTTTGAGTAGAATTTGTAAAATATTATGCTGAAAAATTCGAGAAGAACCAGTGAGTAGAAGGGATGCTGCGTCATTTTAGATCAGTTTTATGAGATTAAAATGCATAAGAGTTCTAAAAATTATTAAAAATAATTACAAATTTTGACAAAATTCACTTTTGAAAGAATAGCAAAATTTATTTTTCTTCGTTTTCAAGATGGCACATAGCACATGCTGAAGTGACTTCTGACAAGTCGAGATGTGTTGAAGAAACATTCCGACATGGTCTTGGTGCAGACGCTGCGGTTTTATGACAAGTTCTATGATCGTAAAGTATCTCTGGAAGATCAACTTTGAGGTAGCAGTTTGGTGAAAGTGGTTTCTGCAGAGGCAGAGTTTGGTAGAGATTATTCTTCTGCGGTTGCGGGTTTGGATGACTTTTGGCAAAAAAATCATTTATTTGTAGTTCTTTTACTTTGCTTTCAATGTTTTTAGGTATGTTGGTGCCGGAATATATACGATCATCTAGAACGGTTGAACTATTTGAAAAATCTTTTGAATAAAAGCTAGGAATGGATTGGCGCTTGAAGCAATATGTCGTACTGGAATGCTTATCAGTGAATTGTGAGTCGACGTTGGAAAAATGACAAAAATGACAAGCATCAGCTATAGTGTTGATTTTAACTGTTTCGCAGGATATTTTATTATTGCAGTTCTCACAAACCAATGAATGCAAATCATCTTGCATACTTGGCACTGTATTGCGTTGTAAAAATGGCTGCACGCTGGCCGAAAGACTTGCAGGGAAAGCGTGTACTTTACAAATGTTTGTGCAGTTTTTAGCATTCACTTTCTGTGGTTGCCGATCATAATTCTTGAAGGCTCTACAACTGACCTCCATTTGATCTGAGATTTCTTCAGGTTTGTAGGTGTTTCTGTCAAGTAGAGAAATAAATTCAAGATGCTCGCTTTGAATGTTGTTTTCATAGTTAGTAGTGTAATAATCCCTGTCCAAATACTTCACAGAATCGTTGAAGTCAATTTTTTGGTCACTGGTTGTGTTGTTTGCGGACATTCTCAACTGGTCTGTTGAGGAACATTTGTCATAATGACTCTTGAAAACTTTTCTCAACTTTCTGTTTTTATTTCTCACACAGCAACAGAAACAACTATAAAGATTGCCTTTTGGGTTTCTTTGTTTGTAATTGGGTCTTGTGCTAGCCGCGTTTGAGCCACTCTTGAAGAATCTAAAAAGAAAATTTTCAACTTTTCAATCGATAAACCATTGTGTAGTTTCTAGTACAAAAAAAATAAATATAAAAAAAATTATAACTAAGCTTAAAAAAACAAGAATTAAATATAAAAAATTGATTACTAAAAGTTCATATATTTTCATAATTTCCATGAAATTCAATCAATTCCCATTATAAAAGCACTACAAACCAAATTATTTTTTGAGCAATTGGAAATAATTTTTAAGATTATTTGCTCTTTATATTAGGAAACCAAATCTTTTGAATCGCATTTCAAATGCTTTTCAAATCCTCTTTCGAAATGCAATTTAACAGAAAAACCTTGCTTCATTGAAATTTCTTTAGTTTTATAACTTAAATCTTCTATTGAAGACAGATTTCATCAAGATCTGACATCATTTAAATAATTTTTGATTTAAAATGCTTCTAACTGTTCAAAACATAAAAAAAACTGCAACAAAAAACATCAGACCTCTACCTAATATAAAATACTAAATGAAATCCATCCAAAAAGTTTCCTTTGAAAATGTTGAATGAAGATTTAAAACGAATCTACATCAGACAGCTGCTTGGGCAATTAATTACCGTGATATATTGCTTATGTAACGTTTAACGCGCGTGTCTTCTTTGGGGTTGAATGGAATGGGGGTTTGAGGCTTGAAAGTTTTTTGTAGAAGATTTTCATGAAGCTTCAGTTTGAGTTAGATTCTTTATGAAGTTATATTTGAATAATGTTTCTTATGAAGCTGCGTTTGAGTGAGATATTTTATGAAATTATATCCAAGTGAGATTACCCATAAAACTGTGTTTGAGTGAGGTTTTTTTGTGAAACTATTTAAATAATAAAGATTTTTCAGAAATGAATTTTTTATAGTAGTTATTAATTTTGATTTTTTTTTCGTTTTTATTAAGCTCTACTATAAGCTTCAAGAATAAGACATTTCGAATCAAAATGATATTAAACATGATTTTTTTTATTTTTTATGAATTAACATTTATTTGTAGAAAACCTCATTTTTGACAATTAAAACAAAAAGTTGATAAAAAAGAAAGATACATACGATGTTTTTAGAAGATTACTTTAAAAGTTTAAAAATACTTCTAGTTAAAATAATCATATTTATTTTCCGCAGAGTTTTAAAAAAGCCATTACTCAAAAAAATTTTGAGTCATGCTTTGAACATATATTCTACGGTCGATAACATGTCCGCCATCAAAATAATTTGTTCCGAGCTTGATTCTATTCAAGCAGCTCTCAACACGTTAAAAAGTAATGAGTTGAACTTAATAAAGTCTGAGGAACCCTCGGTTCCAAAAAAAATAGGGCGAAAGCCGAAGACTATGATCACCTCATCTGCTTCACTTTTCTCGCCTACCACATTTTCTTTGACTACTTCTTATCCTTCAACTACTTTACTTTCCTCGACCACTACATTTACTTCAACTACCACATCTCCTTCAACCACTTCAATCTTCTCAACCACTACATCTCCTTCAACTAACTCTTCATCCCATGCAATAACTCCACTCTTCTCAACAACTCCAGCTTCTTCATCAAGCTCAACTCAACAACTATGACCACTTCTCCAACTTCATCCACAAGCATGGCATCATTTTCAACTTCTGCATCTCCTGCTTCTACAACTACTTCATCTCTTAGTTTAATTAATAATTTTCCATCATTAATTTCACTAGAATCATTCTTACCAATCAATTCAATCACATCTACTCTTACTTCCAACTCACCTCAACCTACTGACAGCATTATTGTTAAGTCAAAAAACAAGCACACCCTTTCTTCTCCACCCACTAACAAAATCTCACACTCACTCCTCCCTAACCAACATATAAACCATTCTATCAAGAAAAATCCACTTATAATTAAATATTTGACTAAAATTACTTCCACCACAGGTGAGACTCTAAGTGAGCTCTGCAGAAGATTGGTTTCCTCCATTAACCTTTCTAAACAGACCTTTAAGTCTTATCCCAAGCACGTTCGTGAGTCTACTGATGCCGTTGTCTGGGAAGCTGACTCTGCTGATTTACTCAAAGATGCCATACTTTTTCTTTCCTCTCTTCCCAACATCCGCCTCCATGACCCAATTCTTTTAAACCCAACAATCACTGTTCTGGGTCTACCGACATGGGTTTCGGATAAAGAACTGGAGACCTCTCTCAATCTCCTCTTTCCATCTGCTCATCCCAGCGCTCTCCGTGTCTTCAGACAGAGGCCTAACGCACGAAATCCTTCTACCCGTGATTGGCTTATCCAAGTTCCAAGCACTGTTTTTCCCACGCTGATCAAGTCCAAGAATATACATCTCCCTTTTGGTAGATTTCCTTTCCACTCCCGTATTCACCCTACTAGATGTCTGAATTGCCAGACTTATGGCCATAATATATCTAAATGCCACAACTCTAGAGTATGTGAGCACTGTGGCAAAGACCATCCGTCTGACAACTGTTCTAGATCTTCTCCTCCCTTCTGTGTTCCCTGCTTTAAATCAAATCGCCCTTGTCATGACCATGTCACCACATCCTCTTCTTGTCCGGTGTATAAGCAACAAGTGCGACTTAAGATGGGGCGTACGGCCTGGCAATGAAGGCCTGCCTTACTCATGTACCCTCAAAATCCATCTCCTTCTGTGAAGTTTGGCCTTCTCAATCCCCGTTCCACTCGCAACAAATCCACTCTTATCCTGGACGCGATCTCCACTCACTGTTTCGATATCCTTGCACTGACTGAAACGTGTATCTTGGAAGGTGCCGACAATGTCACAAAATACGACATTGTTCTCCCAGGTTACCTTGTTCTACATTCTCATCGTTCTAGTGGAAAGCGCGGTGGTGGTATTTCTTTGATTTCCTCCAACTCCGTTAAACTGACACTTTTAAAATCTGAAATACACTCTTTCTTTGAAGCATTAACTGCCCAAGCCTCTTTCCTAACACGTTCCTTAACCATTTCTGTTATTTACCGCCCCCCTAACTCAAGTAATTTTATTCGTAAACTCACAGTTCATCTTTATTTTCTTTCTTCGACATTCAATCATTTCATAATGGCTGGAGATTTTAATACCCCTAATTGTCATCATCTTGATAATCCCCTTAATATTCTTTTGCGAGAGCACGGTTTGACGCAGCATATTAACTTTCCGACTCACAGGCTTGGTAATACTCTTGATCTTGTTATCACACCGGCTTCTCTCTCATCTTATTTCTGACCCTGTCAGCGAAATTTTTGAATCTGATCATTTCCTTATTTCGTGCCGTCTTAATCTCGTACGGCCCCACCTTTCACCTCATCGTGTCACTTCTCGGTCTTTCAGGACTCTCAACTTGGCCGGCTTTGGAAAGGATGTCAATTTTATGAACGATTTACTTATTAATTCTCCAATTTCCAAGGTCAATGACTTTGTTAGTTCCATGGACAAATTGTTCCTTTCGCTGATGGATTCTTATGCTCCTTTACGCAGTCATACTTTTCGCCCCAGCTTGCATTCACACTTTCATCTGTCTGAAAATGCTCTCTCCGCCAAACGCCGAAGGAAAATCGAGAGACAGGTATCCAGTCTCCGAAAGCTTTGCGTGCAAATCCCTGATGATCTTTTACAAAAATTCCGTATTTCACGTAAACTCGCCCGCGCCGCCATTAACAAGTCACGTGCTGATTGTCTTAATCTGTCGCTATCTTCAGCAACACCTAACTCCAAAGCCTTTTGGAAAACGGCGAACTCCGTATTTTACAGGTCTCCTCCACTTCCTCCCCGGACTTCTGCGGAATATGATCTTTTTGTTCATAACTTTAGCACTTTTTTTAAGACTAAGATTGATTTGATTCATAGCTCGTTACCGATCACTAATCTTCCCCGTCAGCCTTGCTTAACTGACAGTGACCAATCAAATCTCATTTTTCTCACCTCCTAGTGTTGACGAAATCATCAAATTGATTAATTGCCTTCCAAATAAATCCTCACCTTTAGATATAATCCCTGTTTTCCTGCTGAAGTAGTTTTCCGGCATCTTCGCCTCCATTATATGCAAACTTTCTGCTCTTTCCTTTTCACAGGGTATTTTTCCAACTTCATTCAAAACGGCGCAGGTAACCCCTTTACTAAAAAAATATAACCTAGACCCCATGCAACCATCCAATTATCGTCAAATTTCAAACCTCAGCACCATCTCAAAAATTTTAGAGAGGGTTGTTCTCAAGAGACTATCCTCTCATGTTTCTGTACTGCGTAACTTCAACCTTTTCCAGTCGGCGTATCGCTCTCATCACTCAACGGAAACTGCGCTTTTGTACATCACTGACAGCCTCCGCAATATCTGTGCTACCGGGTCTGCGGCCGTCTTAGTGTCTTTAGATATTTCAGCAGCTTTTGACACCATTAATCATTCAAATATGCTGCATATCCTTGAAGACTAGTTTCACATTTCTGGCATTGCTTTATCCTGGTTTCAGTCCTATCTATCCGAACGCAAGCAATTTTTTAAAATAAGCTGCTCTTCTTCTACCCCTGTCTTCCTTCGTTTTGGTGTTCCTCAAGGTTCTGTTCTTGGGCCCATACTCTTTTCTCTTTATACTTCTCCTATTAGCGAGATCATACAGAAGCACGACATTTTAATACATCAGTTTGCTGATGATATTACTTTCTTTACAGGCGCCTCTTACCTTGATCCTCATCCCAGTCTCACTAAGATATCTGAATGCATCACCGAGCTTAATCTTTGGTTTTCTAACGATCACCTCATGTTGAATCCTAACAAAAGTGAAGTAATGTTTGTCGGCAGTCCCATACTCCTTTCCAAATCCAATCTTCCTACTGAAGTTATCTTTGACGGCACTACTCTTTCCGTAACGTCCAAACTGAAGATACTAGGTGTAACTTTTGATTCTAGACTCAACTTTACACACTTTGTCTCTCAGATCATACAAGCATCCAACTTTCATCTCCATGCGATCAGACAGGCACGCAAGTTCCTACCCTTTGACACTGCCGTTGCTCTGAATATCTCTTTAGTTCTTTCAAGAATTGATTACTGTAACTCTCTTCTTTGTCGACTCCCGAACTGTCTTATTTCTAAGTTTCAATCTCTCCAAAATCGTGCTGCTAAAACCGTTCTTCAAGCGACTACTATTCTTCATCTCGCACTTGTCTCGATCGCCTTCATTGGTTGCCGGTCGCACTAAGAGCCCAGTTCAAGTTGCTGTGGCTCACCGATAATTTCTTATATTTTAATCAGCCGGCTTATTTATATGACCGTCTTTCCATTAGACAGACTCCTGAGTCTCTCAGGTCTTCGAACTCTGGTTTATGGCTGCATCAGCGCCATACAAATAATAAATAATAATAATAATAATAAAAAAATACCAGATTTTATCATTTGAAATGTTATTTATTTTTCTTTGTTGTATATATTCATATAGCGCGCTTTTAACAGTAGTTGAACTGTTTCAGAGGCGCTTAGAGATAAATTTGTTTGAGCGAAACTCAAAATGTAAATTTAAAAAAAATAATAATTTTTAAAAATTTGGGCCTAAATGTATCTATTTTGTTTTGAAGTTGAATTTGAATTTTCATTTCGATGAAACATATGATTGAGTTTTTATTGTAAATAAAAATTAATTGAAGTAAAAAAAGGGTCTGAAAATTACTTTTGCTTGTTATCTTATTAAAAGCACAGAAAGAAATCCAACTAAATGATATTCGATATTAATATTTATTTCACCATAATTGAATTTACCAAAAGATTCCAAGATTACATTTTTCGAAAAAAAATTTCTTACAAGATAAAATTTCGAAAACAGTTGTATAAAAAAAAATTAATCTTTCTGAAGACATCTGATGTATCTTTGGCTAACTATTTCTTTACCTCTTTGATTTTTAAATATTTGTTTAAAACCTGATTTTTAAACAAATCTTACCACTAAAAAAATTCAAATTAATCAAATTCATCTCACTTTTCATCGAACAAATTAAATTTAATGTTCATAAAAACTCGAATAAAAAAATCTTAAAACAGCAATAAAATTCGATTTTTATATCAAAAATTAAAAAAAAACACCGAAAAAACAATTAAAGTCAAATCTCAATTTGAAAACACATCAAAACTCCTCCAAAACTCATATGGTTCACCAAACCTCCTAATAACCCTCCAGAACCCACCTTGTCTTGGTGCACAGAAAAAACACAAGAAGTGAACAGCTGAAGATAAGACCAAAAGTGCAGCCAAACACTGAGGCTAGCAGAATTCCTGTCGTTCAACGTGAGATTGAACTGTTATATACCATGTTATTCAACGTTTAACATACTGAAGTTTTACTGTTATATAACGTTATCAAAGTTAAAACACACTAAAGTTAGTTCATAATGTGAGGTTTTTAGAATTATAATGAAAATAAGAATAATAAAAATAATAATAACAATAATATAATAATATCAATAATAATAACCATTTGTATAGCATTAAGCAATTGAACCACACAAAAAGCTTCGTGCATTTTATTTGGTATATACTTTTTGTTTTTTTTCCATAAAACTGTGTCAATTTATTCTACTCCACTTGTGTTAGAACTTTTTGAAGTTGTTGAATGTTATACTTCATTTGTGTTATTCAAAGCTGTTTTACGTTGTTGAATGTTGCTGTTGCTAATGCTAGTCTGACGAGAGAAGATTTGTGTAGTTTGGTTACCAGTGTTTTGTTTGAACTATTAAATTTTCTATGCTACGTTAAATCATTTGTTTTTTTAAATAATAATAATAATAATAATAATAATAATAATAATAATAATAATAATAATAATAATAATAAAATTATTTGTTTTTTTTGTCAATTCTCAAAGTTTATTCCGTTGTTTTTAGTTTTTAAAGTTGTTTTTTCAAATTATTACTAATTATTATTTTGTTGTTGTTATTGGTATTTTCGAGTTATTAATATTGTTTTTATTGTTACTTTAATTAGAAAGAAACTTTGCTCTGCATGAATTATTAAACTCCTTCCTTTTCATTGCTGACAATGTTTTTTGTCGTTTACAGTTTTAGTTATTTTTTATTTTGTCTAGATTTTTCTATTTTTTCCAAATTATTTTTTCTTTGTTCTTAGTGATGTTTTATATTTATAGTTGATTTTTAATTATTTTTTATTTTTAGTTTTATTTTTTATTTTTTTGTATTTTGTTTATATGTGCTTGCTAATAGGGTTGAAGGTTGAGAATTTCATACAATTTTTCAAAAACTCTATGTTGAACTCTTTTGCAACATGAGTATATTTGCGTTTTATTTTTTCGACTAAAATCATATTTTTGAAAAAAAATATAATTTAACATCTTCATTCAGGAATTTCAATTTGAATTTTAAATTAAATTTTTTTCCAATTATTTTCTACATAAATAATTTGATATTGGAGAAATAATTTCCAAGTGATTTTTGTATTCATATCGAAAATTTCATTTTATATTAATCTGGCTTCAAAGGAGGTTGTTACTCGGTTTATTTAGTTTTTTTTATAGCTCTGCAGTTTCAACAAACAACAAATTAACAGCATCAAACTATAAATATTATTTTTTCTGTTTTTTTCTCAAAGTTGTATTTTTCGTTTTTTAAACATTGTTGCAAGTTTTTTAAATAAATTACATTTGTAATAATTTAAAAAAAACTATGGTTTAAAAAAATTTTACATAAATAATATTAGTGATTTCATTTTTTATCACCATTTTTTAACCTCAAAAGGGTTTCCAATCAAATTTTTGAGTATATAAAATTTTGTTGAAAATTATTAAACAGTAATGTTATTGACTATTGCATGAATGACAAATTAAATTCATGATTAAAATTTGGCCTTGATCAGTATTCAAAAAAGATAAATATGAAACACAAAGTTAAATGTGTATGTAAGAACCAAATTGTATTTCATTAAACTTAAAAATGAATTAGAATGTTTTGACACATTTTTATGAAAAAACACAATTATTTTTCAAATTTCAATGAATATTTTTTTCTTTCCCATATAAGTTCAGAAGTACTACACTTCAATAAATATTGATACTGATAATCTTCTAAAACTGAATATGTACGTGAACAATTCGTACTTTAAAATGTTTAAATATGCTTAGTTTTGGAACCTTTTTTGGACACACTAAAGAGGTTTTTGGCAAACTGTTGATTGTGTGGATCCTTTGGGGTGTCGGCTGATATATTCTTTTCTGTGGGTGGTTTATAATGAGATTCAGAGGAATGAGAAAACAAGAAGAAGAAAAAGGAAGAGAAAAGAGAAGAAAATAAATAACAATAAGAAAAAGTGGAGACGAAAGATAAATGAAAAAAACCAAAAATTATAAAAAAAATGAAAAATAAAAAAAAAGAAAACTAAAGAAAAAAATTATAAAAAATCAAAAATGAAAAAATCAAGAAAAAAAAATTATTATTAAAAAAACGAGTAAATAAACAGACAAAAAAATAAATGAAAAAAAAGTAAAAGCAGAAGAAACAAGATGTTAATTATAGGCTTTATTGAACAGTTTCAATTCTGAATCACTCAGACTCAATACATCATTATGAGAATGGGATAAGATCCAATTTGATTTAAATTTATCACTTTTATATGCAAAATACATGGATTGAAAATTTTGATTATGATGAGATTTGTTTATTGTTTCAGTTAGGTTTATAAGTGAAGAGGGGTGAAATCGAAGTGGAAAGAAATTTCAATCTGGTTGTAATAATTCTAAAAAAAAATGCTTTTCAGCTAAATTTATTTTTACAAAATTTATAATATTTTAAACTTTATTCCATCAAAAAAAATAAACACTATTATGATTAAAACTGCAATTTCTGTAAAAAAAAAAGGCGCTATATAATCGTGAATAAATAAAAAGATTTGATTGATTTTTTATTAGGCATTTTATATCTTCAATCCACTTTTTTCTATTAAATCAAAGGGTCACAAACTCAACATCAATTAACTCACGCAGAACCTTTCTTTCAAACCTGCACAAAATGAATTTTCTTTATAAGAAAACTTGCTTAACTGTTTTCACTATTGATCAAGCGCACTTGTTCAAATTGGCAAAAAAGCCGTAATGCATTTAATTTTATTCATGCAAGAACAATAAACAGCCAATGGAATTTTAACAAAGCTAATTTTTTTTTCATTTTATGCATTTATAACTCTTTATTTGGATAATTTATAAGCTCCAATTTCATAAAAGATTGAGTTTTAATCTTTGGTTAGAACTTCTTTCAACAGAAAAGATAAAAGTAGCATTTATTCCAATCCAAAAACATTAACACAATTTTTGCAAGCTTTTAAGGAGGAGAAAAAAATTTCTTAAAAAAAGTACGAAGTTTTTTAAGAAATTTATTGATTGAAAACATAGAAAAATCGAAAATAAATTTCAAATTAAACTTGCAAAGTAAGTCGGTTTTTTTTAAAACTTTTACTTCGTGAACAATTCTTAAAAATTACTAGAAAACCTGCTATCGATTTCTAAAATTTCCACGAAATTACGTGTTTAGTCGTTATTGTTTCTCAGAGCAATAGGAATAATTATCCTCACAATAACATTCACCTTACCAAAAGCACCATTGATCGCTCTACCATTTGTTCTTGCAGACATTTTTAAACTCCAACACTCAGCTTAATAGCAATTAAATTTTATCATCATCAAATTTTCAATTTTACTTCAAAGCGGGTTGAATTTTTCATTTTTATTAATCTTTATTGTGTGATTATGTTCTTTTGTTATGCCCATGACAAACGACCATGCCATACAGCGCTTTGGGGCTCTTGTGAAGGGTATTTATCACCTTTTTTTATCAATAAGCTATTTGCATTATCGAGGGATGATAAGATTTTTGACTTTGATATTGAATATTTTTTGATAATCATTTTTTCTACTTTTTTTAAAAAAGTTTTTTGTTTTAAATAAAGAAACTTTCAAGTTTAAAAGTAATTGGCAATTATCATGAAATGACAAAATAACTGTCGAAAAAATTAAAAATAAAACTCAAAATTAATTTTAAAGTCGTTAAAATTTCATTAAAAACACTTCAAATCAATAAATAAAATTCATAAGCAAGTTCTCAACACTTTTCAAGCAATTAAAAGAATATTTTTAAACGTTCAAACTGTATTTATTTTATCACAGCGTTCTCAGCATGAGATAAAAGGTGTTGAGGGACTGCAGTGTAAAGTATATGTTTCGACAGTAGAACATATAACCGCCATAAGAAAGGTCTGCGTATGCGAAAACTTACACCAGATTTAATGCATTATAAATTACTCCGAATCTTTGAAGTGTAACATTCAACATTCAGACGGTAATAAAGGTTCTAATTGTTTAATTGGCTTGCTGATTGGATGAAATAGAGAGCTATTAAAATCATGCTTTTATGTTTAAATGGATACTAGATTGAGCTCAAAAGGCGTTAGAGAAAGGCCGTAAAGTAAGTACCGGATCTGCTTTACGACCAATCAGCATGTAGTAGTGAGAACACGTGACGAGAAGATTGGTAAGTGCGTATGATTTAATTGTTGTAATTGCTAATGTTGTTTGATACCATTGAAACATCTGAATCGTGATATCCTAAAAGAAATCATTGAGAATCTAAATTCTACTTCAGGTTGTGGATGTTTTTGTCTCGATAACACCTTGTCACAGAAGCCTTGGAATAAAAATTACGAAAAAAAAAATTTTTCAAAAAAAATTCTAAAAATTGGAAAGTTTTCTGAGCACAGCTCTATAATCTAAAGTTTGTATAACTGCAAGCCCGCCATTTAGTTCACCACTCTTCGTAAATCAGAATTTGCTTACTGGGGGAGTGCCATTAGATTTTATGTGTGCTGATACATCAAAGTATTAGTTGTGGTGTCGAAAAATCTGCCTTGTCAAGCGTTTCAGAAGAATTTATGTAACCTAATAACGACATTAATATTGTTATATAATATAATTTGAGAATTTCTTGTTGAAGTATTTTTGAATATGTCCTATATTTTAATTTTCAACCATAAAGTTTAGCCCACATAAATCTTGTAAAATTCATGTAAAATGTATAAGCTGGAGTTCAAAAAAGATTTTGAAAGATATAGAATTCAGAGAATGGAGACTGAATGACCACAAGACAATAATTAGCTGGAAATATTTCCTAGAAGTTCTCTCAAGCTCCACTAATAAACAAAAACTTATCTAAACTTACATAAATTTCCAAAATAGTCTCAGTTTTTCATAAATATTTTTATTCACTATTACTTCAGTTCTACCAATGAAAACCACAAAAAAAAATCTTACTTTAGATTGAAAAATGCTTCAAACTTCTTTTCATACTTACAGTATGAAGCATGGGTTTGTCTCTTTACTGCTAAGACACCATATCTCCTGAAAACTAACTCAGTGAAAAACAATGCTAATAAAAGAGTTAAAAACAATGCAAAAACGAGCGGAATCACAAGAATTTTTAAACCGTATACTTGTTATATAAATATGAATACACTAGTTTATTTTTTAATTACAAATAAAAGATTTTATTTTATAAATATAAACAATTGAAATTAAATACACCCCAAATAATGACAGTTTTGTTTTGGTAGACCCACAAAAAATATCCATTTGAGTGAGCCCAAAGAAAACAAGAGAGGCGTATGAAAATAAACAGGGAATTAGTGATAATATTTACGATAAAAGTTGAAAAGACCGGAGTGTATATACATATGTATCTATACACTTATAAATACATATTTTTCTATAATAATATCAAGTCAATTTCGGTACAGACGCACCTAAATGAAAGTCAGAGATTTAATTTGCTTCATTAGTGAAAGATTTGCTTTAATATGTAGAAGACTAGAGAAATTGAAAAATTGTTGGAAGTTTGAAAGACATTTTTTAGTTTTAAAAAATAAAAAATTTTTTTTTGCAATGTTTTATCAATATTTTAGGGCGAAATTACGTAAAAAGTTTTTAGATATATGTGAGAATGTTTTAATTGAAACAACAATGAAGTTATTCTCCATACATGAACCTAAATAACCATTACCGAGGTGACAATCGTATATGTATTAATGAAAAAAAAAACAAAAAATATATATATATATATATATATATAAACCATTAAAGATAATTAAATAGTAAAAAAACCAATAAAACTCAACATTAAATAGCATTTTTAAATTGAAGAATTGATAGAGTACCTTGCTTAGAACACACAGGATAGTTGCCAACCCACTCGCCATTTATACAAACAAAAGTTGTTTCATTGAGTGTTATTGTAGTATTATTCGTTTGCTCTTTCATGTCATTACCATTATTGGGCTTTTCTTCATTGTAGTAGTTATTTGTATATTGTGGCCAATCTTTGTTACCGAGCTTTTGTTCTGTTTGACACCTCACGCGGGTTTGTTTGCCTGCTCTGAAGCTGTTGAAGTCACTCTTCGTCTTCATATTCTGACATCCTACCACTGAAATTTAATGTTTTCCTTGTTCTTTGGAAGTTTTCAAATAAATAAAAATCATTATTTAATGAGGCAAACTATTGCTGTTCACAAATAAGAGAATCTTCGCGTGAATAATTAATGAGAATTCCAATGAACCCAATGAGGAGGAAGAATAATATTACTTAATTAAAGATGCCACGCTGTTTCAAGTTTTAAGATCGTAAAAAATATGGCGTATTGTTAAAAATTCATTATTTATGTAGGGTAGAGAGTAATTAGAAGTTTTCCCTATAAAAACAGACTATAAAAAATTGATCTACACCCCAGAACAAGTGAATATAAGACTATGTAACTTTTTAGACATGTTCATGTGTTTTTAATGGCTACTTTTCAATAAACTTTATGGAAATATATTTTAATTTAATTTTTAAAATATTTAAAAAAGCATCAAAAACAAGAAAAAAACTCTGTTGTAAAAAATGAAATTCTCAAAAATTACCCTATCTTTTAAAGAAAATTTCAAGTCATAAAATTTCATTTTGGTAAATTTTCTATAGATCCAACCTTAAATTATAGTAACGGCATTGAGAAATCCCCAAAAATACTTCTTTTAAAGAATTATAATTTTGAATTTCCAAAGATTATTGTATCAATCTTAGAAATAAATTTCTTCTTTCCAAATTCTAAACCTCTTCTCATCGCGCCATAAACTTCGGCTCGTTAGAGTCTTATCTGGCAAAGCTTCTCTTTATATTTCTTACTATATTAAGATATAATATAAATTGAATAACTCTTCAAATCATTTGAGTTAATTGATTCAATTAAATCTGCATTCATCCTTCTATTACGTTTCTATTGGCTTAATTAAACTTTGAAAAATTGTTTAAATCTCTTTAAAAGTGAGTTTTAGTTTGAAATATTTTTTTGATTGCTTTAAACAATTTAAATAAGCATTTTAATTGATATTATTCATTCTATGGTGAGTTTTAAATAGTGAGAATTAACGAGTTTCTTTAATGATTTTTAACGCTTTCCATTCTAAGCAAAAAGATAAATTTTGTAATTTAGTACTAGTGCTTGAAAAGTATTACAAAAATTTTAAAAGTTATTCAGTTTAAAAAAAATAATTACTGGAACACTATTTATTTTTGTTCTTTGAACCATTATTAGAGGAGAAAAAGTAATAAATTTTGATGTTCACAAAAAATTTTGGAATCATAAAAAAAGATTTGTTAATTTTTAATCACTTGATTTTGTTTATTTGAAAAAAATGGCTACATCAAATATTCTAAAGTCAATAAATTTCAATTTTAAACTCGCACCATGAATTGAAAATAGAGTTTGAGAGATTCAGAATTTTAAACTAAAAGAGAAATAAAATATGAAAAATTGAATTTTTCCATATTTTAATTTGATAATGTATTTACAAATAAAGTTTTTTTTCACATTATATGTTAATTAAATTCAAAAGATACTTTTAAAAATATACAAAATGCCGATAAAACATATATCGAATACAATAAAAGACTTGACAAATACCGAAAAAATATACACCTAAACCGAAAATAATTTCCAACTAAAAAATAACTTTTTATCAAAAGAAAATACAATTTTTCTGAGATTTACACATGGAAATATTGACCTGCTTACCTTTCATCAAGGCGAAGTATCGAGTAAGGGATGAAGATGGCGTGTTTTTGTTGGTTGGGGCAACGAGAATTAATACCTGAGAAGCAACACTTGTATAAAATAATTTTGCGGGACTCACTTCTGAAGGACAAATATGCACAATTTCTAGCCTCTCAGGTAATTTGCTCGTTGAATAAGCACTTTTGCGAAAGTTCTCGAAAGAATTTTGAGAATGGCTTGTTAAATTGTTGGTTTTACGTGATGAAGAATTGGAAGACAGCGAAAGTTTTTTTGGATATATATAATTTGGCGAGAAACTTTTTTTTGAAAATTTTGAAACCATTTGATGAATCAAGTCAGGTTCTGTTAAAACGTGCAGTTTTGTTTCAGAGCATTCTTCAAGATTTCCATCATTATTATCGTGCCTCTTGAAAGACCTTAAATGGGTTAAGAATGAGGTTTTGTTTGATATTGAAGGGATGGGAAGGGACGGATGAAGTTCAAGATTATACGGGGTGGCTGGGTGCTCGCCTGGTTTCCATGGCTGGTTGTCTTGGGTCGGTGTAGGCTGAAGTGTGCTTTGGTAGAATGTGAGAAGAGTCATTTGAATTTGTTGTTGAGATGGGGCATGTACCATCGCTCCGCATGAAAATTGCAAAGTGTTTTTGAAAGGAAGGGAATATTTTTGAGTCGCTTGTGAGGATTTGATTTCTGCCTCATGTGATGAAGGTATATGAATTAGTTGATAGAGATGATTTTTTGAAATTGGTGGTTTTGAAATATTTATAAAGCTCTGTGTCAAGTCATTTTTAAGAAATTTTTTTTGTTTCAATTTTTGCTGCAAAGATCTTTGTTCTTCATTTGAATATTGAATCAACTTCTTTTTTGATTTTTTATTATATTTTGTTTTAACTTTTTTTGGACTTTTAAATTTAGGTTCAATTACAATGTTTAAAATCAAATCATTATCGATTTCATTCAGATCAATTTTCTTTTCAACATCCCTGATAAGGTTCGTTTTCGTAGAAATTACATCACTGCTGTAGGGATGAACGGCTCTTTGAGATTGGTTAAGATTTGGAAATCTTTCCATCTCAGATAACTGGACATTATTTACACTCGCATGTTTATCAGAGTCATTAAAGACATTGTGTTGAGCATAATTAAAAATGGAAAAGTTCCTATCTGTGTTCAAAAGTTCATTATGTAAATTATTTTGTTTTTTGGTGTTTGAAATAGTGTATTTTTGATTAGCGTAATGATCTGTAGGATATAGATGAAAGGGCTGTGTCCTTGGTGTGATTGAGATGAGGGGTGTTTTCGGGATGAAATGGATGTTCTGATCAAAATAATTATCCGATGTCTTCTCGCATTTTTGGTACTCTAGAAATCTATCAACTGAAAAATTTTTAAATTTTTTTGTGTCAATGAAATTTTATGAGTTTGATTCATCACGGAGTGTTATTCAAATTTAAATGGCAGTAATTCAAAAAAAAATTCTATGAGACTATACGAAATATTTTGTGAAGTTTTCTTTAAAGTAATTATTGAAATGTGATAGAAAACATTTATAATCGACCGTTTTTATTAATTTAAATGCTTCTTCTTTTGCAATCAATCATTTTTCTCCAATTCAAATTATTGGATATGCGAACAAAATGAGCTCGTAAATTTTCAATTGTGTATGCAAAGGCACGCAACTCAGACTACCTTACATCGCATTGCAAGCGTGTACTTTTTGATTTCAAAATTTCAAACAATTCTTTGAAAAAGAATTCAGTATTTGAAAAGTTGGTCACAAATTTTTGTATTGAGTTTGAGGGAAAATATAATCTGCGGGCAGTTTTTGCAGCAATTCATCATATTTTGCCATCTTCATCTTGAAGTTATGACTTTTTTTCAAAAGCATTGCGTTTATTTTTTCAACTTGACACATTATTCAAAAACTTTCTATTTGAAAAATATATTTCAATGAATTCGGCTGTTAATCCCGCTATGAAAGCCGAATAAAAAACATTCTACAAAGCAGTTAATACCACTTGCGACTTAAAATTGCTTTGGCAAAAGTCATAATAAAAACCTTCCATGATTCAGATGCAAGAATTTCAAACCTGAGCATTTAGATTTTCATTAAAAAAACTTTAAGTTTGAAAATACATAAAGCTTCCAAACAATCATTTAAACAACTGAGCCTTTTTGTTAGCAAAACCACTACAAAGCCCACAAAACGCAACGTC
The DNA here is from genome assembly GCA_964035795.1 of Pterobdella sp. o SKG-2022. Lineage (NCBI taxonomy): Eukaryota > Metazoa > Annelida > Clitellata > Hirudinida > Piscicolidae > Pterobdella > Pterobdella occidentalis. The sequence continues at coordinate 4,406,009 of OZ038326.1, read as the reverse complement.
ATTCACACATGAATGATGAGAAAACACACCCACCTTGCACACAAACGTACTGCACCATGAGGTATGACACATAATCCTTAAGACATGGATGCAGGTCAAGAAGGAGCCTCACAGGCACCTGGCATTCCACTCTCCCCCCGCACCACCACGCCATCTGGGTCTCTACACCAACAGAACACCCCAGGTTGTAATCCTCTTTCACGCACCTCCCGCGCTCCATGCGACCGTAGCTGCGGGGAGTGGAGGTTTAAAATGTTTTTGAAGTTTTTGAATTGATGAATGCGGGTTTTTGAGGCTTTTGATGTTGAAATTCAAATTTTATAAAGCTTTGTTATTTTCTTTTATTTTACAAAAATAAAAAACTTTATGGAAAATTAATGGAAAACTCTCTTTTAATCATTAACTGAAATGTTTCATAAATTTATTTGATTATTTGACTTTTTCTGAAAAGTTCTCGAAAATTTAAAAATATAGTTAAAAAAATACTCACCAAAAAAATTTACATAGTTCATGATGTTTCAATTGAGTTATCATTCAAGCCCAAGCATAGCAATATTAAAATTGAATTAAATCTAGCTACATTGTAATAATAACCAAATACACAACATTAGAAGACCTAAATCTAATTTTCAAGAATTGTTATTCATTTATTTTAATTTGACTCAAGTGAATTAACACACCTAGCGGAAGTGATAATGACCACGTGACCAGGCAAATGGGAGCAAGATCCATTGAAGGTCTCATGTAGACAGTACTCTTCATAATCTTTGGGGGTAAGGTGATCTTGTGTTACATTGGTGATGTTGTATTATACTGGTGATGGTGGTACAGTGGTGAGGGTGGTGGTAGTGGTGATGGTGGTAGAACTGGTAAAAGTCATGAAAATGATGAGGGGGTGGAAGAAATGGCCGAAAAGGTGATGATGGTGACCTCTTGTAAAGGTAGGAATGATGGTAGGGATGAGAAGAATTTAGTGTTTGGTAAGGATAGGAGCTTATTGGAAATGGGGTAAGGGTGTAATGGTACTATGGGGGTCGATAGCGGTGAGATTATATTTTAGCATGTAGGTAACGCGCTTTGCACATAATACTATATCAAGAGCCTTCATGATTGAGAATGAGTCTGGAGTAGGTTTATTTGGTGTGTTAAGATTTATACGTACTTATACAACAGTTTATGATGAGTAGGTTGGAAATATTTTAATGAATATTTAATCATTAAAAGTCAATTTAAATTTTTGAGAACTAAAATATTTTGAACATGAAGTGGGAAACTAGCTAGTGTTGAAGGTAGTTTTATATTTTGGACTTTATCACAAAACGCATTTTAAAAAAAAATTTGTGTTTGTTCATATATATGTGTATATATAGTAATTTACAATGGTAACAATAAATAAAAATTCAGTTTTGGCAAACGGTTTTAAAAGGAAAAAAGCATTACATAAAGAACCACAGAATGGCTATTTGACATTTGTAGAGGGAATTATTGAAAGCAAGTAACTACTCAGCTGAGAAGAATTAAAATGGAATATGTAACGACTAGTGAATATTGAAACCAAATTATTTGGATTAGAAACAGAATATACTTTCCATTAAAATAACTAAGCAGTCATTTGGAAATATTCAAGAAATTATTGTTTCGAGAGTAGGGGTATGTAAAACGATAACCACATTTTTGGGTCATTATTTTAGCAGTTCTGGTTCAGGTTTAAAAACGGTGAAACTTTTTTTCGCTGAAAATTAACTTTCAAAACTAATTTATACCTAAAATCAAGCATTATAATTATGCGTTTGGAATGCTTTCTCTCGCTCTCAAAACTCACATACCACACATAACCCATTGGTTTTGTAGGTTAAAGCTTTTTATTTCTGCATAAAAAATTAAAAAATTGAATGTGAGGTGTTGATCACCAAACATGGTAAAAGCCGTGAAGATAGTTATATTATTACATTTAAATTTCAAATCTGGGCCCAATTTATTCTCAAACACACATAATGCTATAAAACTCATGTAATAATTCATGAGGAAAGTCGTATATTATCTTTAAAACCAACACAAGCGTACTTATAGAAGTAAATCTAAATGAGAAATGTGCAGAACTTTGTGTTGAAATATAACAATAAGCCCAGGTATGAAAATTAGAGAAATTAATTCTAAATAACAAGGAGGCAGTTCAGCGTGTTTTTTATATATTTAACTTTGTTTTTTTTCATTTTTTTTAGTTTTTTTATTGTCTTTTTTATTTCCATTATTAATTTCAAAAGTTTTTGCTTATTTTCACATCTTTTATTCCATTTCCTTAAATCCGTCTATTGTTACATAAAATTTCAATCTTTCAAATAGTTTTTTATCCGTGTTTTATTTCCTTTTGACCTTCTTTTGATAGAAAAATATATAAATTTCATCTATAAGATACATTGGCACTCATCTGTTTTATCGAAATGCTTGATCTTCAGAAACTATTAAAGCTCGGTTCGTCAGGAACTGAATGACTCAATGTATTTGTTATCGATGGCGTGGTTTGGCTGTATCAAAAACAGAAAAAACTTTTTCAAACTAAAAATTTTTTAATTGAAATTGGAGATAAGCTATTTGGAAACATTTTTATTTTTTTTTTGCACAGTTTGTGGATTAACTTTGAGAAACAAATTTTTTTGTTCGAGAATTTGTTTGTTAATGATCAAATTTTGTACGTTTAAAGTTTTCCAGAAGAAAATTATGTTTTATATCTCATAATTTTATAAAAAGCTAAATTAATTGTGTTATTTAATTTTAAAAATTAATCCTTGGAGAAACTTAAAACTCTAGACATTTTTTTCTACTTTGTGAAACCTTTGAAATAATTATAAAAATGAATTAAAGTATCTTTTTGATCGTGAGCACTTTTTGGAATTATTTGAATTGAAATTTTTAAAAAATTTTGGCAGTATAATCTTATTTTACTCAAAAAAAAATTAAATAAAAAAGCTATACAAATAAAGACTTTTCAGCTTTTCTCCCAAATATACTCAAAAACTCTAAACTTGAAGTTTAGTTGAAAAATAATTAATTAATAATTATTAAAATTAAAAACTTTTCAAAACTCAGAAATTATCGATAAAAAGTTGAGAAACTATGTTAAAACAGATGTAATTTCTGGGTTGACAACAGAGGCGTGATAGAAAGCGCATGGTTTGATTGATACGTGGGTTTGCTTATTACATTTCGCCATCTCAATTTTAAGTTATTCAATGAACATTTTTATTCTATTTGGTTTCCATTTAAATTGGTTTAATAGTTTTTTAAGTTTTAATTTTGATGATATTCGATGAAATTATTTAGAATTTGTAATTGTTTTGAGTTTTATCAAACACGATTGAATAATTTTTTGAGATGGGGTTTTCGCTGTGAAATATTGTACTAGTCTTTGTAATAAATTGATGAGCCTGGTGCTTTTCTACTATTTCGAGCCAAAATTCATGCATTTTTTGAATTTTAATTTCGTAACAATACTATTATATAATGTTTAAAAATGATGAAGAATGAAATTTTTGGCTCTAAGCACTTAAGTGATAAATCTAAAATATTAACTTCGTCAAGAAAGTCCCTTGTTTCATCAAAAAATTCAAAATGCATACAGAAAAGTTTTCAATTTCTATCAAATTTGTTTTAGAAATTTTACGTTTTTTTCAAAATTTTGCAAAATTTGAAGAAATAAATCCAAAAATCCTCAAAAACTTTATTTTTTCGACGCCAATATAAGTAAACTCTTGAGCTCTCTAAATAACAGACTTATAGTCTTAAAAACATTTTGAAGTTTTAATATGAAATTAAAATGTTATAAAATATTATTCAAAACAAATATGAAAACATGTTTCTAAAAAATAAAAAAAAACACAAAATTTTTTAAAAAGGAAAAGTAATAATTTTGACCTCAAATATAAAAGCATTATAGTTTCCCCATTCATTTTTTTCTCTGTAAAAACAGTAAAAGTATCACATTCCATATAATTTTATCTGCATTGGTCTACACTGAAAGTTTGTCCCAGCGTTTTGACCAAAAGCGCCCTAACCGCGGACCATGTGGTTTGCTATCTTACCATCTCAAAAAAATTGTGGCGCTGTGCAGTAATGTAGTGTTTTGTAGCATTGTAGTTTTTTGCAGCGTTTTTGTGCTTAGTAGCATTGTAGTGATAGGTAGTTAGCATTGAAATTGGATTTTTGTTTAGTTCCAAGAAGCTGTTTTTCTTGTTTGTGGCTTTTCGAGGTTTGAGTTATGCCTTAATGAGAAAACTTTTGAAACAATTATACCATTGAATCATGTTTCATTCATTATACTAAAACTGCTTTTCGTTCTTGATATTGGTTTTTTGTTCATAGAAATAAAAAAATGAGAAATACCAAACGCACCTTGTTGAAACAAGGATTCCATAATGTGTGATTAAGAACAAATAAATAACGAAAAATTAATCAAATACATTATAATCAACAATAATTTACAATGTCAACCAAGCATTAACCGAACAAGCAATCAATCACCTTTCTTGCATTAATTAGACCCAGTCTTTTGGACCGCTTTTGTTTTGAGGAAACAATTTTTCAATGCAAAACATCGTTACTATTTTGAATTCCAGACACTAAAAAGAAAAAAAAAACACACACACCTTGAGCTAACTGACGTAAATTTATTTTGAAAAACGTTCTAAAAAAAATTTTTAAAACATTTTCAAAAGTTGACTTAGATTCAAGGAATCATTTAAACAGGCCACAATCAACAATACATTAAAACCACAGTGTGGATATTATTTACGCATGAGCTGGGCACAGAAACATGAGTAGCAGTTTGACTGGTGTGTGCAAAACATGAGATGCTGTTTTGTTTGTCTTATTGGCGTTTTTTGTTTCTTCTTTTGTTTGTTTATGATTTTTTATATTTTTTTGTGGGTTTTTGATGTTTTTTTATGTTATTTTGTTAATTTCAGATTTTTTTTTTGCAAATTGAGCGTTTTTGAATTTTATACTTTTTTTATGTGAACCTATCTATTTTTCCTCCAAACATTATTTTTTATTTAGTTTTGGAATTTAAAAAAGTGATTCACTTTTTTCGTCATCAATAACACCCATCATTATGAGCTTTTCACCGTCATATCTTCTTGTTTGAAGAAATCAAAAGAAAATTTTCAGCTTGTTGAGTCATTGAATTGTTTGTAACAACGGTTGTTTCTATGGTAGGGTTACAGCTATTTTACCTTGTTTTCGCTATTATCGAACAGTTTCATTTCAAGGCGATTGATCAACGCGGCGAAGTAATTTGTATTTAAACATTAAGTTTATTGTTATAGTTCTAAAACCTATAAGTTTATTTGAGCTTATCTTGAATAAAAACGAAATAAATTTCTCTGAGGATTTAATGCACGATAAAGTTTTGAAACAAGGCTGATACATGTAATTCAAATACTGGCGATTTCTATTAGCATAAATATCCTTCAAACAAGAATGAAGATTCAATTCCACATAAAAAAAACGAAAAACTAAGATGATTCATACGAGAAAATATTTTTTCAGTTTTTTCAGCCTAATCAACTTCATGGAGCACAATTCATATAACAAGACTTCAAACAATACACGGGCGCCATTTGAATTTCCATGATTTCTCAGAAGAGTAGTTTAGAAGTCTTTTTGAATTTCAACAAAGTTTTTGTAGTTTTTATTCAATGAAAAGCACACGTTGACAGAGTTATTGATGGAGACATACCAAAGAATTGAGTGAAGGTTTTCTTAAGTATCATTACGAACAATTGAGCATTTTTGTATTTACTTGATGTATTTTTTTGTGATTCAAAAAATTCAATATCTGAAAAGATGGGGAAAATTAAAATGTCAGATTCAAAATGTAGGGAATGATCGATGGAGTGGATGGGATGGGGAATAAAAGATGCTTGTAATGCCAAGAAGTGTCTAAATTTCGAAAATAAAAACCACAGAAATATGCATTCTTCTAACAAACAGTTGAAAAAACAATCATGAAGCACTAATGTCTGCTAAAGAGAGACATACTAGAAAATTATATCGGTCGATTTGACGATTATTGGACCTTTGAGGGACCGATACAATTGTTTTTGTCTTAGCGTTGTGATAGGCTTCTATTTCCTTTAACATATCATTGCTTCCTCCAAGCGATAACATACATCAAATTTATGGCTTTTTTCAATTGATTGAAATTTTTCCATTTTTATTAGCGTGATGTGTTTAAATTGAAGTAGGACTGCTTTTTTGCTACTTCTTCGAGTTGTGTTTGATGAATAATTGAGGTTGATTGAAGTTTAATTAAATACCTTTTTTTAATGCCTGTTTTAAATTAATTTATCTTTCATATACTTTTGAACATGGAATAGCGGATCGTATGAATATTAATGAATGCATGATTGGAAATAACCCAAACAATTCATAAGTGCGCAAGTTAAATATAAATTTTCATCGTGGATTATAGCTGTATCTTTTCAATTAACTTGATTAATTGTTTCTAAATAGAATTCATTTGATGATTTGAAGAACTAAATCTACCAAATTTATTTTTTTGATGCAAAATTTTTTAATGGCACATTGTTGTCTTTCATTCAAATCATTTCCTTGCTTTTCCAAAAGCTTTCAGTCGCTTTTCAACTCAACATTAACAAATTCTTTTATAAAAATGCAGTTTTTAAGCTGATCTTTTGACGTAACATGAACTGAAATTTAAAGTGAGATTTTTTTATATCTTAAGTTTTACCGTATTTCCTCTTTCACGTTGAGATAAAGTTGGAGTTTTAAACAAAATTCAAGTATATGTGGTAATGTTATAAACTGGTCCAAAATTAGGTTTAACGTTTTAACTTGAATTATTCAATTTATGTCTTCAAGTCTATCATCAGTCGCTCAAACTGGGGCTTAGTAGAGTAATAGGTAATAAAAATAATAGGTTTATTATGAAATTATTTGAAGTTAGAAATATATTTTTTTATTTGTTTTTAAGCCACGTCATTTCACGGTGAGCAAAAAATCAAGACTTTCAAAAAAGTTTATCAAAAGTAGGTATTTTGAAGATAATCTCCAACCAACTAATTTTCATTTAATAACCAAAGATAGTGAAAGCCCATAATTGATCTGCATTATCAATAAACGCTAACCTAATATAATAATAAACCTTAATCCATTATACCATTAAAATTAATTACCTCATATCAGTAAACTTAAGTTTTGTCAGTAATAAAAATTACTAAGTAACAATAACCTTTGAGAAATCCGTTGAATGAAAGACATTGGTAAAATTTCACACTGATAAAAATCATTGCCAGCACAATTTTCTCATTCATTTTCAAATCATAAATCCATCATAAACATTTGAAAAGTGTCTTTATGGTAACAACAACGGAAAAAATTCGTATCACAATTTAACTTCAGTTTTAGCGCTTTTTTTGATTTAATTTTCTCAATTATATTCGATTATACAACACAAATTTAAATCAACTGTTGACATATGACTGAGCTTCAGATCAACTACAAATGAAGTATATGGAGTGAACAATTTTCGGTGGAAACCTGCTGGAAGTAATGCATATAAGCAGAGCTGTAGGCTTTTGAATCTTTGTTCTATATGTAACTAGTTGTCATAGTGTATATCTGTCTATATAACCTACTTTTTGTATTTGAAGTTTGTATAAGATTTTTTGGTTGAATAGCTCGGTTTTTATGTATTTATAACAGCAAAAATGGATTTAAAAATGAACATTTATAGAGTTTTTTGTTAAAATAACTTTTCTCATAACTTCTCTTTGTGAATCTTTTCAAAGACACCTTTTGTATGTTTTGTATAGCGATTAAACTTTGAAAGCATCCATTGAGGATTCATACATTTATTTAAAATAAAAGATATATTTTTTTTAAGTATAGCCTTATCGTAAAACGTTGGCATCTATGTGAATCTTCAGTTTCTGGTTTTCACTCATAGTTTTATTTGCTCATAAACTCATGAAAATAACTTTCATGAAAACACAACAAGATTGGTTTAAATTTGTATCGTCATAATCAATTTAAAATGGTGAAAACTCAGTTTAAAATGGTGAAAACTAAGTTTAAAATGGTGAAAACTCAGTTTAAAATGGTGAAAACTTAGTTTAAAATAATATAAACCTGTTTAAAATAACACAAATCTAGTTTAAATGAATATGAAATAAAAATTCAGATAGCAACCGAGAGTAAACGATATCGAATCAATAGGATTCTTTCAATACAACAGAGAATACCGGAATCGTTAGCATTGACGATGCTTTGTGAAATACTGTAGTAAGCAAAATATAATGACTTTTCATTGTTTAAAGCTTTTACCTCTCTTTCATTTCTCCTATCACCTGTAATGTTATAAAGGTATTGTAAAGACTTAAGCCTTGATATTAAATTTAGTACCGTTTTGTTTTTAACTTATAGAGCCTGTGTGGTCAAATTTTTTTCGGCATTTTTATGCAAAAAAAGAGATAAGTTTAAAAAATTTTTTATCGTGTATTGTCTCTACCCAACTTTGGAGCATTGCGTGAGGTTGGATGATATGTCAAAACTCCGCATCAATAGACCTTTATGAGAAATTGTTTTAATTTGATAAACGTTTTGATTCTTAAGAGTTAATCGATTCTGATGTTTTTATTGGACTATCATTTCAAATAATATTCTGTATCTCTTATATATGTAATATTTTGTTCTTTTTTAAAAGTATTATGCTTTCATTTTTTTTTATTATTATTTTAAAAAATGTATCATCTAAAATTAATTTTATTTCATTAATTCGCAATTATTGACTGTCATTCATTGATATTTGTTCAATCAAATTGATTTATATTTCTCATTACACATTGGTTTGTAATCATTTATCATAACTTGACAAACATTTTTGCTTTTTTTGTAACACATTTAACGTTTTTTATTGTAATTTGTTAAAATAATTACCAATCTTAATGTGTTTTACTATCATTTCAACTATTTTTTAATGTAATTAGATTTTTAAAATTATCTTATGAACAATAGATATCAAGTATCCAACCTTGATAATTTTTCAATAGAAATTTTCTTTCCTTCACACTCCAAGTTGTCTTCCAGTAAAACCAGCTTTAAAACGTTCAAAAACTCAATAGAACTTCTTAAATTCAAACAATGAAGTTTTTCTCTCTGAACAACGTCTTGAGAAAATTTTCAAGTTGGCGTTGAAATCCTATAGAAAACACAGAGTTTTGATCAAATTCATTTTATATTTTTTAATAATATTAAATTTTATGTTTTGAATTTTTTTCATTATAAAGAAATCAGGTTTTGAATTCAGAGCTGAGTTTTTAAAATGACTTATGAAAGCATGTAGTTTCGATTACTTATAATTAAATCTCTGATAATTCAGTTAAGCTTTTAAACTCATTTAACTTCCCATACTTCTATGTTGAACATTTATCAAAATTTTTTTTACCCTTTAAATAGATTATACAAAATAATATTAGAAAATGTTGAAACCGTTTTTTTGGAAAATAAGGATAAATATAATTTTATAGAATTAATTTCTATACAGATGAAGAAATTTGTGAAAAAAACTGTTCTAACCACCAAATGCAAACAATAGTATCATCTAGGAATTAAATAAAAAGAAATTTTTTTAGAAAGGTGATTAGCTTGAATAATTGATCCCGAGAGTCTTATAAAGAAAGAAGGCCAAAAAAATTTTTATTTTTTGTTATTTGTTTTAGTTTTTTTTTATCTAGAAAAAACTATCTTAAATCGATATAAGGTTATAATAATAGAATAAGCACATCTCAATTTATTTTTGTTTCATTCCATAGAGTAAAGAAGTCTTTTAAGATAAAAAAGTTAGTTACATAAATAAAGCACCCACTATTCCCTCTCTTTGAAAACTTCAAACTTTGATTCGAATAAAAATTCTCTTTTAAATAGTTTTTTTTTCTAAAAACCTTTGCTTATAAGAACTTTGAAAAAGAATTGTTTGGAAATGGCAAAAAAATTGTGTTAAAATTTAAAAACACATATAAACTTGAACATTTTCAAACTAAAAAATATCAAATATTAATTAATTCTTTTAATATAATAATATTATAACTATTATTGAAGTAGGCAGGCATTCATATAAGCGTGGTGATGCAACGACTCTATAAAGAGATTTGAGCTTCTATTAGTTTCAACTTAACTCCTTTACTGATTGAAAATCAATTATCACAGTTAAAAATTATTGAAAAGGTATAAATACAAATGAGAATGTTAGTTATGTGATGATTAAATTCATCAAAAATATATAAAAAAGTAATTTGTGTTTCTCTTAAATTCATAAGAGCTCGTGTAGAAAAATATATTTCAAGATTCTTTCATGTTCGCTTGGCTGTACATGAAGAATTTAAAATATTTAATATTCTAACCATAAAAACTCCAGTCATTTATTTTTACTATTTTATGAAGAATTTTTAATATATGAACAACAAAAAGATCAACAGTCGTAAGGGATTTGAGAAGTTTCAAGTCTGATGAGTTTGCAAATCTTATTTGAAATTCATCGTTGTTTTATCTAATCTTTAAAACTTTCTAATTAAAAAAGGCCAGTGTTTTCGGGCGGTCATAAATTGACTTTTATTTGATGAGGTAGATGAATATTTTGACAATAAACTTTAAGTGTCGATAAAACTAACGAACAAACTATATTCATATTTTAAATAATCAATTTTTAAACGAAATTTAGCATGCGTTTGAAATCATAATTAAAATAATTGATGGTTGTTTCAATGTATTTCACTTTTGGTAGCTAGATGCGTTGAATTTTGTATTGAAGTGATAGATGTCTTTTTTATATGTTCTTTTTCAAAGTGAACTTTCTTCCAACAATTTCATTGCTTCTTTTTATGGTCGTTTTTATGATGCAGGTTATAATTCTTCTCTTTATTTATGCCTTTTATTTTCATGTTTAATAGCTTTAATAATTTTTGAATTACTTCACTTTTAAATAGAAAATGTTGCAAGTCAAAAAATTTGTTTAACGTTTAAAAAATTTTTTGCGATAAAAATGTGTTTAATAAATTGTACGTGAAAATAAATCGAATTTGTTTTAAAAATAACAAAATGGAGAACTAATTTCATAACACAACTACTACATATAAATACAAAGATATATATAAGAAAAAATTTTAAATTGCATTTAAAACCATGGTAGAAATATACGAATACCTACAAAATTAATGATTTCGCAATGTTTGTAAAGAAAAATAATGTGAACAATCTTATAGCTTACGATGAATTCATATCTTTCATTGGAAACCCAGCGAAAAATTGGATGGTTATAAATAAGAAGGAAAAAAAATTTGTGATTCTCAAAATAAAAAGCCTTAGCTTCTGCAACTAAACTTTGAAATATTCCTATAAAATTGAGTAAATACTTGATATTGTGAAATAATTAAACAGTTATAATTTTAGATTCAGTTGAACTGGTTAGCATTGAACTGTTTTGTGAAAATTCAAGAAATTGGGATTATTTTAAAGCAGATTTTCATAGAAATTATGATACATGTTTTAGAAATTTTGTCTTGCTGCCGTATTTGCATAAAAATTCAATGCAAATCAAGCAAAATTTTTAATGCATTATCAACCATATCTCGGAAACTGATGTTTCAAAAAATTTAATCTTTATTCCGTTATAAAGTTGAATCATTGAATTTTCAAACCCCCTATTCAAAGGCACATGTCAATTTCACCGCCAAAATTCTTACTAATAAACACCCAAGGAAACACAAAATGAAAATACACTGTACAATTTAAAGTGAAAGCTTGTTTGAAGTTATCAAATCTCGATGTTCACAAGCGATGTATCCAACCTCTTGAAATTATACAAAAACAAAAATAACGGGGGAAAATCTTAACTATTAAGACATTGTAACAGTGATTGGGTTGGGCCGAGGGCGATAAGCTATTTGAACGTCCTTCTTCGGAGGCAAAATTTCATGGCCGTAATAGCGGGTGTCAAGTTCAGCTTTTTCTCCTTTTAATAATTTGATTTCAAAGCCAAGCAGGGTAGCCATAACGTAGATCTTGGTTTGTATTATCGCCATTTTTTTTCCCGGGCATAAACTTCCAAACGGAAGTACAGCTTGTGTTGGAGCTTCTTTTGTTTTGAGGAAACGGTCAAATTTAAACTCCTGAAAAGCAATATTCTCAATAAATATAATGAATCAACCGTTGAACTCAAATCTAAATAAATAGTCAAAAAATTAACCGTTAAGCATAGATTGGAATGCTTAGATTGAAAAAAAAATTATTAAAACTTAAACAACCTCTGGATCTTCAAATACTTTTTCATCCTTATGGATAGCTGGAGGGTAGATAGCAACCTTGTCTCCTTGCCGCATCAAATAGGTTTTTCCATCGTTCGAAGTGAAGACGGTGTCTTTAGTTACGTGGCGCACCATAAAGACACCACTCGATAAACGAAAACTTTCAGTAACCAGACTGTCTGTTGATGAGTTAACAAGATTTTAATTATGTTAGATTACTGCAGTGAAAGAAAGTTTCAAATAAGAAGTTGATAATTGTGAAACAAATGAAAGCTAACCCAAAACTTCAAGACTCTCTATATCTTCCAAGGTGAGATTCAAAGCATTTTCTTCCGTGTCCAATTTCTCTTCTACAAGTAAGTCAATTTCTTTCATCAAAGCTTCATGAGCTTTTTCAGTCGATAAAATGTAATAAAGAATCCAAAAGCTGATTCTAAATGTGTTGTAGTTCACATGCAGAAAAACCAGATTGTGGCCTGTGTAAGTCATTAATTATTCATTCAAAACCTTTCTATACCCGTAACATATTCTGCCGCTAATGAAATATAAACTACCTTTAATGTCGCCGTCATTCTGTCCAGACTCTCTCATATATATTATAGCATTTCTAATGTAAGGCGAAAGGTCTTTTCTACTCATAAGTTCATCTGCTTCTGGGAAAGTTAATAAGTGTTGTAGGGCTTTTGCTGCTTCGGGGAACAGAAGTTTTGGTAAGCCGAGCCAGAAATAATTGAAGTATTTGTGGAAAATATCAAAGTTGAAAAAAGCCTTTTTAGAATTAAATTTTTTTTCGTCGCTGAAACCGAAAATTGTGTTGAATATCGCTGCAAACATTGTGTTGCTGGCAAAGATTCTTAAGCCTGAAAAGTATCAAAGTTTGAAAGTTTCATAATAAAGATATCAGCTATCATAAAAACAAGTTAATAATTAACTTACCCATATATGTAAAATCCTCATTATTGTTTCTAATGGATTTGTTCATGAAAGGACACCCAGTCGAAATCTTTCCAAAATCTTTCAAGTTTCCATGTGTTTTTTTAATGCCCTCATCATTCCATCCACCCTTTAGTTTTTCTCCGTATTTGTCTGCGGAGCTTTTGTAGCTCTGAACACTTTTAAAAGCTATATTGAGGTTGTCGCAGAAGGTCTTCAAATTTCCCACCATCGATTTGCCTTTAACCCACTTTCCAGTTTCTTTCATCATTCTCCGAGGGTCTTTCAATATGAAATGAAAAACATTCCAATTCACCTGGTAAAATTTTTAAAAAAACTAATTTAAACCATTTTTTCAAACCATATTTTGAACAATTACAATAAAAATTTAATGTGAATAATTTCAAAAACACTTTTATCTTACTTGTTTTTGTATCGGATCAAAGTCAAAAGTTCTCTCCTTCGACATACCTTCATAGTCTTTATAATCCATCAACAACGTCATTCTGACGTGCAATAATCTAATAGTAAACACGTTCCCATAAGTACGCTTGCATCTCAGCAAGAAATCCACAGCATTCTTGGAGAAATCGGCTCCATTCCCCCACAACCAGTTGCCACGGACCGAAGGTGGTTCTCCATCCCGCCTATGAAGCATCAATAAATGACGGTGTTGTACAGTGTAATAATGAGTTGGAGTCTTAGAGAAGTATGTATATTGAAGAAACACTGAAAAAAGCTTGGTTTAATATATTTGTGTAAACGAAGCTTTTCAGAACTTGCGGTTTCATCCTCAGGTTATAAACAATTAGTATATCATTTGAAACATTGTTGTTGTTAATTACGAAATTATAACACTATTGATGTGTTTTTAGAACATTTTAAAATATATATAATAATTGTATTGAGGAATGTCGTTTTGAGGGCTAAATATACCAAAAAATATTCAATTAAGTTCTAAAAGTCTAACAGCAACCCTCTGAATAAGAAGGGAAAGCATAATAAGCGAGAAATGTGTTTGGGTGACATGAGTAATTCAGAATCGTTGTTTGTATTAAAAATTAATGTAATTTATGAAGTCTGAGAATGACTGAAAATGCGGCGTTTGTGAATAGGATGGTTTGAAAGGTAGACGTGTGTCCTGCTGCGATAACAACTACACAGAATCACTAAGCATTTAAAGGAATATAAATGTATTAGACATAACTGCTTTATTTGCTTCTTATTACATTTTAAAAAGGCTTTCTTTTGATTGCTTTCGTTTTGATTGGCTTGTTAATTAAAGGTAATTTCTTAAACACATTCATTAATCTTTTTTGGGAAATTCATTTATTAAATAACTTTTCGTTGAGAGTTTTTAATCATGTGCTAATAACTTCATGTTTTCGAGCTGATTTGAAATTTAAAGTTGAATAATAGATAAGAAATCTTTAGTATAATTTTTCAAATCTTCTGCAAAAACAATTATATATGGTTGATAACTATGAAAATATATATCTTTCAGAAAAGACAGAAACAAAAATAAGATTAAAAACTGATGATGTTTTGAAACTATACACTAATGTTAATATTTTAGTCTATACTTTTTCACTTTTTTGAATAAATCAAAATGAGTTTCAACTTTTCGTGAATTTTTGTATTTATCTCCAATTAAATAAAAATGGAATTGGCTAACCAAACAATGTAATAACTGTTAATAAAAACCTTGTAAGCCCCTCTTTATAGAAAATTTATCAAATTTTAAATATTGAAATTTCTCAAAATATTCCCAAAAAGATAATTAAAATTTCATGTTAAAAGACGCCAAAATTGCAGGCATAAACTTGTCACATATGTCAACCATTGCTCCAAGAAAACGAGTGGGGTTGTCAATCAAACATGGCACAGCGGGAGATTGTCTCGTTGTGCGTCTAGTTACTTATGCTACAAAGAAGTTTTGAGCCTGTGAATTTTATTTGTTTCCTATTGAAAGCTTCACTGCCTATCTAGCCATTTGTGTAGTTTTGGGTATGATTATGTTGTTTATTAACATTTTCTCAACATTTGAGTTAGAATTGATCGCGGTTTGAATTTCAAAGTTTTTGAAATTATTTTAATACATTGCACAAAATTATTAGCGCTTTTCTGTATATATGATTAAAATAATCGATTGGACGAGATGAAGAAGATACTCATAATAAAGTAAGAAATTAATAATACATTTGGAGCACAGTATTGGGTATAAGTTTCAAGCTGTCCAAATATTTATCCTGACGTATTTGATAAAAGTCTAGAAGCTTTTGTAACATTTTCTTATAAACCTACAACTTTGCAATATTTTTCACGATAAATATTTTTTTTAAACTAATAAATGTGAAAAATTATTTATTTTTTTATTTTAACTAATTTCTGTGTAATTATATATTTTTCTCAATTTTTCACCAAACCAAATTTAAAATAAGATTTTAAACTATCATTATGCATATTCTTCATCATTATTTTCGAAAATTCTAAAACGGATTAGCCATCAAGCCATATTAAAAGTCAAGCCAAAAATAACACTGACAGCAGATAAGATTCATGGGTAAGCCCAGGTTTCAATGAGAAATCTTATCACCAACTTTGAAATAAATCTTCATGCCTCTTTTTATTAAAAATTATTCAGTTGAATGTATACATTCAAACTGATGTTTTCTAATTTTGTGTGAAGTTCTAAATAAATACTGGAAATACATCAAAAATTAATAACCAAATTATTTTTTTATGAATATTTCGTAATAAGACTGTTGTAAAACCTGACTATACAAAAAGTGATTACAACCTCAAACTTCACGTTAAAAGCCCACTGTAGAAATGAGCATTTTTCAGTTCTTATGCTATTCCAATGCATGCTATAAGCATGGCTCAAGTATTAATAAGGTTTGTTACTTTTTTCACTTCATCTCTGTTCAGATATTTGGCTTGTTACTTCTTCTTCTTGCACTTTTAATCATTGTACAACATCACGCAGCTGTATAATCAGCTTTATGAAACAGGCAATAGATGTTGAAATTGATATATTATTTTTATTTTGTTTTTTTTTGCATTTTCTTTATTTTTCTCATTGATTTTTTGTTCTTATTCTCTTTTTTTTTTCATTAACTTTATTTTATTGTTTTATTTTTTATTATATTTGTTATTATGATTTTATTCGTTATTTTCAATCATTTTAAAAAACCCGTTTTAACTTTTTTATAATTTTTAATTTTTTATGGAAATTTCGAGAATTGGAAAGTGATTTCAGAGAAAATAAAAAATTTTACAATAGTAACTTCAGTTATTTCTCAGTTTCAATATTTTAACAATAAAATATTTTCTTCATTTTTATTAAATTCCTGATTTTCATATCATAAAACATACAATTACTACACCTAATATGTTTTCACCATAATTACCAGAAAGCATTTTCAATATCTCAATTTTAATTAAAAAAAACATAGAAAATTAAGTCAAAAATGGCAAAATTTGACAAAAAAAGTTCAAAGAGGCTGACATGTTTATTCTAGTTGTCTTACGTCCTTTCGTATTTACAAATATGCTTCGGAATATTTCAACGTCATTTATATTTGAATTTGTTTTACTATTTGAAGGATTTATTTCTTCAATACTTCAATCCATAACAATCGTATTTGGACTAGTTCTGTTTTAATACCAAGATTTGAGTAATTATTTTCAACTATAAGATTTTAATATAACAGAACCGGAATATAATAAGTATAAAAAATAATTCAAATAAATATATCTTCAACAAAAATACAAGAAACAATTAATCTCTTTTCAAAAAAATACAAATAAATACATCCAAAAAACTTTTTTTGAAATTCACAACTTTTAATCATGAATTTGAAATGTTGTCACAAGCGACATGATCTGCGGCAAGGGAAAGGAATATTGTTTCGATTATTAGGGATCACAGCCGTGTGATCTCATAAATAAGCTTGGATAATCTGACTATTACATTGTTTGATTTGAAAAACACTTTTGATTAGAATGAATTTTTAAAGGCTTTGTTTTTCACTCTATCTGTCTCTCTATTCATTTGATTTTTTATTAAAAAATTAAAAATATTATTTTTTTAAAACTGATTTTTGTGTAATTTTGACACTGATAAATTGAATCAAATTGAGTCATTTTAAAAAAACTTTCACCTTAAAACTCAAAACTCGCGCTAACACCTTATCAAATCTTATTAATTCTCTTTATTTATTTTTCATATTAGAATATGACGAAGATAATAATTAAAATGAATAATCTCTGATGCTATTAAACTTGTAATTATTGTTCCAATTTTTATCCTGGTTTTTTATTAGTCTTCTCAAAAACTCGGGTTTACACATGTAAAAATATAATTAACAAATGATTTTGAAACATTCTAGTAGAGTTTCAACGATGGGCTATACACATCGAAAACCAGACTATTTTATAACAAATTTTTTGAAATTCTCCACAAACCTTCGAATTAAAGTTCAAAAAGTATCCAAAACACAAACTACATACGATAACTTTTGTTTTCAAGACGTTTCTCTACTCAGCTGACTATATACATAATAAAAAAAACTACATTTGAACTCCTTCTGATAAATGAAATGTTCGAATCAAAGAACCTTTTCGGTCAAAAATTTTCGCATTTAAACACTAAAAAGACTGTATTTAATGTTTTCTAATCAATAAAATCTAGACATCAACTAACCTTTTCCGGTATAGAATTTTGGTGCTGACGTAGATGAAGGCTAGTACAGGTATAGACATCGCTAACACGGCAGTCAAAATCATTTTGGTTCAAACTGAAAAGTTATATTATTTAATCTCATCAAGTTTTTATTATGTATCTTTGGTTAATTTATTTACGTAGATACTCTAGAATGATTTTGATTTTAAGATTAACAGATTAATTTTTCTGAGTTTAGTTTTTTCTTTTATAAGCTATGAGATTGGTCATTATTACGAATTTTTCATGCTTGAAAACTGAATAACTGAAATGTTGTAATAGAAAATTTTTACGCGTTATAGAAAGATTGCTCATAATAAGAGATTTCAATAAATTCCAAAATCTTTAATCACATTTTGCATAAAATTTTTGAATTTATTCAAACTGCAAATATAAAAATAGAACAAGAAAAGTTTTTATAAAAATAAAACCCAATCAAAAATATATAAATAATAATAAATAAACTAAAAATGAATTAAGATTTTAATCACAAACCTTCAATCACTTAAAGAAAGTTGGTCGAAAACAGATTCTAAGTAAGAAAAATCTTTGAAAAATCTCACTTTGTAACTATTATATATACACGATCTCTGTCGGCTTGTATGCTCGTATTGTTAACGGCTTCATAGTATAGTGTTATGCATGCTTCCATTCGTCCTTCTGTCAATCAAAAGACTCAATATGATTCCCCTAGAACCAATCAAACGACACTATTTGGGTTTCTAGTTAAAAATTAATATCCCCTTATTTAATAATTACGTAGGGTTTTTAAAATTAAATAAAAAAAAATTCTATGGTTTTAATCTCGAAAATAGAACTTGAGTGTTTATCACTTAGATTAATTTTCTCATGTGTTATTTTTTTTAAACAATAAATGATTTTTTTCTTCTTCACTGCCGACTTTGAATGATCGTGCTGAAAAGAAGATATTTTTCAGAAATCTACAGCGTTTGTTTTCCTGGATTATTTTTCTTCTTCTTAGAAACTTTCTACAACAATTGTGTTCATCTTTTTTTGCAATATAGATTACAACTATATATTCTAATAAAACTTATTTTCCAACATACATTCCACAATTACTCACAAAATTAAAACATCAATACAAAAGATAAAAACTATTAAAACAATTACCTTTATAAAAATCAATATTTATCATAAATAAGTCTATTTTTGCATATAAATTGCTGTCTATATCAAAAAGCAACCCTTAAGCTTCAATAAACCCATCACTATATGCTAAAACCCCTCAATTATGGCGAAAATATCTGCATAAAAAGCATCGAGAGAGGGTTGTGTTCATGCTAATTGGTCGTAAAGATTGGTAAGTAAGATTGTTTTCAAGTGGCTGAAAGCTCGCTAGTTCCGTGGTTTTGGGAAAGTGATAGAATTCAAAGGCTTTTTTATGATTTTTTTGTATTTAAAATTACATTAATTACGTTTTGTTATAGAATAAAAAGAAGAAAAATATAAATTCTTTTCAACATATTAATTAAAAGGGTTTAATTTGCAAACCTGTTCCTTATTTATCAATTAAAGTATGAACCAAAAAATCAATTTAAACTTGAGAAACTATTGAAATATTCAGAAATATAATCTTTAAAATCATTGGAACTAAAGTTAAATGTAAGAAACTATTGAAATGAATATCAATATTTCCTACAATCACCAAAAATATATACAAATTTATCTCCTCTAAACTATACAAATATCTCGTAACATAACTCCACCAGACTCTCAACAAAACAGAGTATTGTGCTAGGCAACCAAATGTCCCATGAACCATCACATCAAAAGAGTAGTGTAAATTCCCGCTTATGCTTCTTCATTTGAATTAAAGTTCTTACAAGTACGTTGGAGTTAGGGCACGGCTTAACACGCCATCGGTAGCCGCTTCTAAAATATTCACCGTTTGTGAGTGAGTTGAAATATTTTTAGGGTTTTATTATGGATTTGAGGTTTAAGGGAGGTTTTTTCATTTGGTTTTTAGATAATTTTGATTATATAAGTTTTTCTCTGTGTTTTGACCTTTGAAGCTGTTATATTTATTGTTTTTTTGAGACGTGAATCTTCAGTTACGAAATAAAAACCGGGCATTAATCTTTTATTGATGCGTATTAATAGATTGCAATCGAGTGTCAATGTAAAATTCTTTCACTATGTAAATAACTAACAACGAACTAAGACATGAAGTTTTTAGCTGTTAGTATAATGAAGTTATGAGAGAAATCTTTGATTGGCTGGGTCTTTAAAACAAATACCCAAGAAATTTGATAAAATGGTTTTTTGATCATTCCAGAATTTCATAATTTGACGTTCTATTTGAATTAAAACTTTGTATTCTAAAAAAGACATTAAAATCAATTAATTTTTATCAAAAGATACAATTTTCAATTTTTTCTTTTTTTTAATTTTAAATTTAATTACACAAAAGAAGCAGGAGACACAAAAATGCCCAGAGAGCTTCTCTGTGATTGATAACGATGGATGACTTGAGTTCAGAAGTACCAAAATTTGATGAAGTTTTCTAGAAAAATTTTATCTTCGATAACATCCTTTCATATTTAGTTTTTAAAACTTCAATAGATGCGACAGAATATTATCGTTAATTTTTAATAATATTTCATAGATATATTGGAGAATAATTCTTTGATATTTGATAATGTTCTTCTGATATATAATAATTATTTTTACTTGCTTTCCTTTTTCAATAACTGTTGTAACTATTATTGGTATTTAAATTTGACATATAGCTTTTGTTTCCGCCATTAATTACGGTATCAGTATGATTATATGGATATATTTTACTATCATTTACCATTATCCTATGAATATTTTTTTACAAGTATTTCACTCCCAGTTTAATTAATAAGGCTGGTATTATAAATCAAATTTATATACGGTTATATGTCCAAAGTAAGCGATTGGTCTTTGTGAGAAGATTTCCTAGAATTTATCTTCAGTGATCTTGCCTTGAATTCCATTGGATAGACCTTATATTGAAAACTTGTATTAGATGCTTCATGTATCGATTAAATAATGATACTTGGCGCTTGTGATATGTATTAACAATTATAGGTGATGAATTAAGCAAATTGATAAGATATACTAACAAAAAAGATAATTTTATTTTTCTTGAAATATTTGTTTATATTATATATGACTATTTAAGTGTAAATAACTTTTTTTTTCTATCAATAGAATCAAATAATAAACCCAAAATACTACATTGAAAAATCAAAACTTATTTCAGGGCGTTTTTAATTAAAATGAATAAAATTAAATAACGGAATATACTCTTTATACGATAATTCGTGCCTACACGAATTAAAAAGAATTGATTTAATTAAATTTTGAATTTCATCAGTTTAATAATAGAGCTTGTATAATTAACACATTACAACGATGTCATGCGGTGCATAGCATATATGAATCATTTAAAACTGCGTCATTTTCATAGCTTTGGGTTGGGTGGTTTTTTGATTTTCCCTCTAAATTTACTTTTTCAATTAGCTTTTTTGGTTTTTTTTTATTGGTTTTTTAGTTATAATTTTGGTTAAGTTGTTTCATTTATATATGTGTTTTGATTCCAATATATTTTGGAACAAAAATATAAAAAAATTGATGGCATGAATAATAAATGATTTTGAGAATTTCTGTAAATTAATTTTTTTTGGTTGCAACAAAAGTTTTCATTTTTCAAAATATAAAAATCTCTATTCAAAGTTTTTTTGGCAAAACATTTTTCGAAAAAATGCAAGATTTTTATCTATATTTATCTGGAAAGAAAACTTGAATAAATAATTCAAAATTATAAATTTTATAAAACTACCATTTTTTGTTAAAAACTGTGAAATTCACCATTTGATAAATTAAAAAATCTCTGCAATTCCAAGCTTTTCAATCAGTTTTTAGAAACCATAATAGACAAAAAGTTCTCAAATAAGACGAAGAAACATGATTGAAATTGCTCGATCAATCAAGAGATGTATATTAAAATTAATTCTAGATAACTAACTCTCAGTAAAAATACTGTCGAAATGATAGATACTATATGTCTTGACAAATCTGAACTGTAATAGCTAGCAGATGGTGAAAAACCAGTCATTTATCCTTTGTCCCACCCCATCAATATCACAGAAACAAACAACTTTGAGTTATCGAAGCCATTAAGACCTCAAATTTAAATCGACTTTTACTTATTAAATGTAGTATTATTTGAAGAATTTGTACTTCATTATGTCTTTTTTTGTATAAAAAAAAGAGATTTTAAAATAAAATGGGAGTTTTTGATGTTAAAAATAGCTTTAAAAAATAATGAAATCAAAATAACTTCGAGATAAATTATAAGACTTTATCTTCATTAACCCCAACGTTTTGTAAGGCATCTACTAGATTTGTATTATTTCGCTGATGTGTTTGGAAAGTTACATGTAAATTAATTGTCCTATCACCATTATAATCACAAAAGTGATGTAGAAACGTACTTTATTATATTATCGCCCATCAAAATTAAGATCAAAAATAATAAAATAAATAAGGCTACATTAAAATATATTAATATTTATATATAGAAATAATATAAATAACAACAACAATAATAATAATAAATAATTGATTATGAACGATTAATTATTATTTTTGAATTTAAGTTTTAATTCATTTGAATGTATCAACTATGAAGCGTATTATAGAATGATTGTTGATTTAAAAAAATAAATCAGCACCAGTTATGTTTATTTTTACAATTTCTTTGTGTTATTCTTCTGCCTTTAACATTAATTATCTTCAAATATTTTTATATATCATTTATTTTTATTATGTTTTAAAGATTTTTATTTCTGAGACATTTAACACAAAAAATTAATTTTTCTCCTCAAGTAATGGCAACTATTCTTGAAGAGAATCTTTTAATTTATTTTCGTATATATCAGTTTTCAAAAAATTTTTGTCTCTATAATTTTTCTTATCATCTCAGTCATCAATTCGATCTTCTGTTAACTCTATCGCTCACAAATTATTCAAAAACTTGAATTTTGGAATAAAACAAAATTAGTATTTAATAATATTTATCAATTTAAATTCAATTTTAAATTTCATGAATTTCTGATACATATTATTTTATTAATAAAAATAATATTATGGTCTGATGAATGTGAAATTCGAGAAGAGGGAGAATAACGCGGAAAAAAGAATGGTTCCCAATCATTCGTTAATTAATTTTTGCTCTTCCATTCTTTTTTTTGTTTATTTTTACTTTATGAATATTTTCTTTGAAAAAATGCGATGTTTTTAGATTTTTGGAATACTTAAATGGAAACCATTTTGAGTTTTAAACTGTTTTTAAGCAAAAAGTATCAATTATCTTTGGGATATGTTATATATAAATAAATTTTTGAAAAAAGTGATTATTGCAGCAGAAATTGACTGATGTTTTGATGAAATCCTATCTGAAAAGCCATCCATTTTGCTTTTTACCCTCCATTTTCTATCTACTCTCACACTTCTCTATTATTAACCTCCTAACTTTCACAATAGACGATTATTTTTTCAAGTCAGCTTTAATACAATACACGCCACCACACACCAAAAATTTTTACATAGAACAATTATAAAAAATACCGAAAAACGAGTAAAATTTTTAAACTTAAACTCTTATTCATATCAGCTTTAATTCTCACTTCAGCGTAGACTATTCATCGTGAAAAGAAAATAAACTTCCTTTGAAATCGAAGCTCACGTCTTGAAACAAAAGGCACGTTATTGCAGGGTGAGAATGGCCGTGATAACCATTTTTTCCCATGTTTTATGTCATAAAATCACTAAATTCGACGAAGTGTCATGCTAATTTTTTCTCACAAAACGTCACTCGGACGTCTTGACAACGAGTTGTTAAATTTTGAATGGAATAATCCCTAGCATTGATTTCTTTGTCTTTGAAACGCATAACGACTGTTGGAATTAACACTATAATTGGTCAAATCTGAAAATTTTCGAAATAATTAAAAATTTTGTTTCAACTGCATTAAATTAACCTCAGATATGTCAATATTTATATTATAACTTATCAATTTAAAAATAACTTTATTGAAAAAGAATTTTTAAACCTTTCATAATATAAATTAAAATACATGAAAAAACACAAAATGTTTATGATCGGGAAGGAATGCATTATTGTCAATAAATATAATCTTCTATCTGTCTTTTATAGCTTATATATAATAAAATGACCAATTTGAAAATAATTTTTTAAAAAGTTAAATTCCCAAAATATTTTCCTTTTTAATCAAGATGAATATTCAAAATAATTAATATTAATCTATAGATATTTGTATAAAGAATGGTTAAAACAATGGTCTTTTAATTAATAAAACTCTATTTCCATCAAACGGGCAGACTGATTATATATATATATCACCTTGATACAATTTTTCTCTATTATCTTCTTGTTTGGCTATGTATTTAAAGGTTATATGTTTGCGTATAAAATTTTTCACATGAAAGTGCTATTGTTTATTCAGTAAGAAATTTCTTTACACGTTAAATACCAAGTTCCCATGAATTTGTCTTCACATCTTTCAATCTAAGATTTTAACTTGCATTAACTGTATGGATTTCTTGCGGAATTCTTCATTTTTAATAACATGTATCACATTAGATAGCGCTACAAGATTTTCAACTCTTCGTCACTTTTCCCTTTACTAAACACGCAAAGCATATTTTTACTGTAAATTTTGGACTAGATAAACATTTTTTTAATGAATGAGAGACTTGATTCAGAGTTTGATGAAGCTTTCATTAGAGAATTTAAATAATTAAAGCTTTAAAATTTCAAATCTTTTAACCATAGTCCTTCAATACATTCAAATGTAAACTCCAACCAATTATCACTGTATACACATACCACACCTCCTAACCAAAATACTAAATCTTAATAAATAGGCATATTATCATCAACCTGTTTTTTCCACTCGTACAAACCACCCACTATGTCGAAAATCCGGAGTGTTTTATTACCAATACCGGGAACCGTATTACTAGCCTTATTATTATCATCCTCATTGCTGCTATTATTATTATTATCACTGTTATTATTATTACCATTAATACTACTAAGAGATGAATCATAATCAAAATCATGTAAATTTTGTTTGAAGCATTCGACAGCCTTTTGAGAATTATTTCCTCGTCGGCACACCACCACAACTTTGTCTATTTTTTCTTTCGCTAGATGTCGCTTCAACTTTTCAATTGTTTGTTTTTTTTGCAGATCATTCATTCTTACGTCTGTAAATTGTGTATATGATAAATAACTAATATAAAAAATCAATTTCAATAGAAAGAATTCAAAAAAACTAAAAAATTGACTCATAATAGAACTGAAGCACATATCTGTAACAAATATAAAATTGTAAATATTTGCATGATGAGATAACATAATAACATGGAAGCTTCATCTAAATGAGGATGCAAAATACTTTTCTATGCTAATATCTATCTGAAACAGACTATTGAAAGATAATAAATAATTGAGAATAAATAGAAATAAAATCATTATAAGAATAATAATAATAAAGACTAAGGGCAGGATGAGGTAAGTTGCATATTTTGAGCTCCGTGGGTTCTCTCACGTCAACCAGCACATGGTCCTCTCCACTATTCAACATTTGTTTGTACTCCTGATGATGATAATAATAATAATAATGTTATGCTTAATATTTTCGTTATCACTTGATAATGTAATTCGTCTTAAAAACAGCTTTGTGATTCAAGTTAATAAACACTGTGTTTGTTCACGTTCTTATTATCGTGTCAATATATATAGTGTTTAAAAAGTAAAATCATATGGACCATTGTTTAAAACTTCTTTAGATTGAAGATTCATGATTATTTAATCAGATAGAGAACTTGAAAGATTGCGAAGAAACAAGTAAATAAAACTTCTTGGATTAAATGACTTTTTAAAACTAACAGTTTCTATAATTGGTGAATTGTTTAAATAACACTTTAATTTGAATAATAGTCCCTGTGTTTTTTATCATTAATGCTCCTAATTCAAATCCTAGTCATAAAAGTCTTTCAAACCTCCAAAAAATACCAACAAACCAACGACACCAAAAATCCATAAGAAATGTGTATTATAAATAATATTATATATATTATATAATACATTAATATTATATATATTAAATAAATATTGAATTCACATTATATGTATTAAGGTATTATAAATTATGAATGCATGGGAACACATACCTTGGCAGTTATTCGATCACTCTTTCCCAAGATGTTTAACGCAGTCTCCTACAAGGGTGACAAATGAAAATTAATATTGTTATATAAATAATATAATTGAAAAAACTTGTTTTTCATCTATAAATCAATAAAGCCAATCCGTCAGCCGATCAGTTTATTATATATCATTAGTCAACCGAGCAGAGTATGTTTCCAGCCAGACAACCAATAAAATGAACAAATAAAAAAAACAGATTTATTTTGGCATGAACTCGACACCACATAAAAACATTGGTATAGATGAAACATTTTCAACCATTCAATAAAGCATTACAGATCGCCACCTTATCAGTGGCCGATGAAGAGCAGAACTGTGGGTAGTCTTGGAGGCAAGTGATGGTGGGATGGATGCCACATACAGCACACGAGGTCTGTTTGCCCCTCAGGTTGTAAGTCCTGAAGACCCCCTCCAAGCCATCATAAACCAGCAGCTTGCCTCCGTAAGATGCTGGGTGTTTGTTATGGAGGTTCATATTCAACTGGATATGCAAAAAAAGAGTTATCATTATCCTCAAGTTAAACATAGCACAAAGTGTACAAACGTTTGATTTTTGTTATCAACTTTATGACTTCTGAAGCCTGCAGACAGCCTATCGTGCCGACAACTGTGGATAAATGTTTAAATTTAATTAAGTTCCAAGTGTACAACCAAAACCCCAGTTAGGGGTGGCTAATAGTTGATTGCCTTAACACTTTTACTCCTATTAACATCCTTCACAAATCAACATAACTAAATCACTCAAGTGTTACATCACTGATCAGTGTACCATCATAGAAACTCTTATTCTGTATTGCAATTCCCTTAACTGAAGTGTGGGGGTAGATGAATATGAACCAGATTCAATCAAGTTTTTGCCTGTCCTTCGGGAGACAAGAGCGAGATAGTATTGATGAAATAAACATACTCTGTGTATACTGAAGATATAATGAATTCTACCCATTATTGTTATTATTCTTTTTATTTTAATTATTGTTATTATCATTTTCAGCATAGTTAATTGTAGAACGTTTCACTAACCAGTGAGTAGAATTTTTTCGTAATTGTTAAATTTTATTGTTATTATTGACAGCGATACCATTGTAACTATTATTATTAGAATTATTAGTTACTATTATCGTTACTGTTGTCGTTATTATTATTATTATTTTAGTAATGCTGACGTTAGTAAGGCTATACTCACCAAAAACTCTAGCTGATTTTGTTCAATAAATGTATTAAATCTTCTCATGAAGCGACGTTAAAAATTGTCGAAGTCTAATGCTTATTATATATGTTATTACTATTATTGTTAATGATGTAGTTAGCATAAGTATTATTTTTCTTTTTATTATTATTTTTATTATCGAAAAACCTGATCCAAGAACACCGCCATCAGAGCAGTTATTGACGGTATTGGGTGGAGGAGGTGATGGGTGGATGCATCGATAGCAAGGACTCTCATTATGTATGTACACTGTCAACTTATGGAGTTTATGATGTAGATTTGTGGTTTTGAACTCATTTGGTTGAATATCATTATAATAAAGTTCGCATATTACTACCATATCATCATTACTGTTAAAGGATTTATTGTAGGAATACAACCTTGAATACATAGTGAAAAGATAAAGTATATTTTTTTTTAAAATACAGAACGAAGCATCTTTGAAACATAGCCAATGCAAGGCGCGGTTTAAAAACAGGATTTGCAGCA
Organism: Pterobdella sp. o SKG-2022; assembly: GCA_964035795.1. Classification (NCBI taxonomy): domain Eukaryota; kingdom Metazoa; phylum Annelida; class Clitellata; order Hirudinida; family Piscicolidae; genus Pterobdella; species Pterobdella occidentalis. The sequence continues at coordinate 4,378,047 of OZ038326.1, read as the reverse complement.
GAGACACTTAGATATATGTATACTACTGATAAGATTGAAGTCATAATAAAGATATCTATAATGCTGTAACCCTACCTGTCCATCAAACTTCAACGCGCTGCCTGAAACGAGGGGCTTGTTCGCTATTAAAACACACGCATCATTCAAAAGGTACCTGTGAGTCATTTAAATACATTACTAATAGCCCTGGTAACATGTCTATGGTGATAATTGTGATTCTTTTGATTATAGTAGTGGAATATAGCACTATAAAAGTTCGTAATGTATTAGTATAAATGTGTGAACCTTTGTATAGAATTTTATGATAAGAATTTTTTAGTGATATTAGTATTATGCTAGTATTATAATGTGATATGTATTATAATCGAAGAATTCAAATATTAGTATTAACATAAAGTGAGTATTAAAATAATTGAAAAATTTTGTTAACGAAAAATAAGTGTGAGCTCAACCTACGAAAAGCTTCGTATTATTATTCAGTTAATAAGCATTTGATCCAAATAGTTTTTAAAAATAAGATTATTTTCAACAAGATTATTATTATTAAAATTCGAATTATTTTTTTTTATCTGTATTATCATAAAATAACCTTGTAGGAACATTGTCTGTAGCATCGACAACAATGTCATACGTTTCAATCAATCAAGGAGAATAATGCATTGAAAACTTGATCATAATGATTGAGATGGAAAATTAAAGCCAAATGAATAAGACACAACATAATAAATGATACTTAAAATAATTTAGAAATCTTTAAGGTTTATCTAAGTTCCCAATTTATTTAAATTTTTAAAACGATAGAATTCTTCTGGTATACATACTAATTAATATTATTATTTAAATACAATTATATGAATAACTAATTGAATATTCCTAGTACCTTCAATAATATTCATATAATTCTAATAATGGAAGAATATAATTTAATGATGTCCAGGGCGTTGGATGAATCCAAAAGCACGTGGTGTTGGCGGAAATGGGTGTGTGGATTCAGCCTGCAAGCAATTATGACGATAGTGAATAATAATGAAAAAAAAAATAAAAATTAGAAACAATAATAAATTAAAATAATAATTAAAATAACTATTTATAATTTATTATCCATATAAAACTACTGCTGTTCACACTCAAGCAATGCAAAAATGAGCCATCTATTTTATCACTCAAAATGACCTCTTTCAAGAAGTTGCATATTTATGTTTAAGAAAACTATTCCACGTGTTAATATGAATCTAAATCACTGACCTTTGGCAGGCAGAAGCCAGTGATTGGCATTTGTTTTGACCTAGTTTTTCAGTGTCATGAGCCACTTGTCTGAAGGAATATAGAGTAAGATGCATATATAATGATAATAGACTATACTGCTGTACGTGTCCCATGAGCTGGTCTATTTATTATTGATAAGAGAATATTTTTTACATTCTGTTGGTGAACTTGCATAGATTTAACTTCGTGTAATGAGACAAAAAATGTTAAACGAGTAACGATAGTAATTAGATTTGGAAAACTCTTAGATATTATTTTATATTGATTTTCAAATATTATTTTGATGTGAATTATGATGAAATTAAAAAAAATATAAATAATAAATGATAATAATAATACTAATAATATTAATAGCATTGTTGTTATACCTGTGGAGATTGTTGACTTCAACAGTGTCATAATCCACCAAGCCAATTGTGCCTATAAGAGATATTTTTGAGTTTTACTATTTAGATTGAACCCTGCTTCAGAAATAAAACATATATAGCAACGTAAAAACACTAAAAATAATGATGACATGATAACTATTTGTGCTGCATAAACACCTAAATGTTAGTGACTGTTATTAAACTTATGAAAACGTATGAAATAACACTGAATTTCATGGATGGAACAAATTATAATAGTGAAGATTTTAATAACAGTTTAATCTTCACTTTTTTCTGAGTAAAAATACACTGTGACACTAAATAATAAATAAATTATTTTTAGTGAGATGTCTAAAATAGGATTGTCAAAAGAAGGAATAAGGATACCTAAATAGCCACCTAGAATAAATTCAATACTACCAAACAATGGAAAAAAATTGAGACAAATACCCCAATAAATATGATTAAAACTAATAAAATAACCTAACCGACTCCAGCTGCAGAGAGATAGATCGACACAGGGCATCCCAGTCCTCCACAACCCACTACCAACACTTTGGCATTTTTTAAAGCTATCTGGCCTTTGTATAAAGTGAATTGAAATTTTGAAGCTATAACATATAGGAATGATTGTTTAATAAATTTGAAAATAACAAAGATAACATTCTTTAAATATCATAAATAACTAAATATGGTAAGTGGACCCTAGGTTGGGTTTCAGTTGAACAATTAAATACTATCTAAAGTAGCATTGATTACACAAAATATATTAAATACATAAACATCTAACCCCATAAAAATGAGCTATAGAGATAATAATAAATAATAGAAACACTGCTAACCTTCAACTGAGATTTGTGGTAAAATCAATTGTCTCGAGTACCTCATGATTTCATCATTTGTCAGGCCTCCAACATATTCATCTGTAGAAATTCAAATTAAAATATCATTGACTCAATAACATAAAGCTTTTTGTAAGTTAAACTTACATTATCAAGTGAAGTTTACCCATTCATTTATGAGATGTAAAAGATGTTAGCTTGAGCATATATGAATAACTATATTCGAGTTATTTTCTATAAAAGCTTAAAAAATGTATTCAGTTTTTCAGGAAAACGAATTTTAACTGAAATTTGATTTAGAGAAAAATTTTATTTGAAAAAAACTTTTAAAAAATTTACCTCAAACTTACTCTACACATTGTATTTTTCAAGATTCAATCCATCTAATAAAATTTAAAAACCAAGTAATTTTTATTTCTAACCTCGGCTTGTTTTTTCATCCACTTTTTTTTCATTTTTTGAATTCTGTCATTTGAATAGTATTTATAATTTGAGTAGTTTGATGAAAAAAAATTGTTAATCTGAACAATTTTAATTTACCTCCAAATTTTTTAGCTGTTCTTCAAGTTCATAAAGTTCTTGTTTTTTAGCTTTGATTTTAAGTTTCAATTCATCCATATTTTACAATAAAATTTTTTCAATGCTTTCGGCTTATATAACTGTGATTGAGCTAAACACGAGTTTGGAATCGAATTTTTTTTTAAACATTTATTTCAAAATATTTAATTCATGAAAATCTTACATGATATAAAAAAATTTATACTTATTTTAATTTCTTTGAAAATAAAAAACTGGTACAAAAAAACTTACGTCAGTTTTTAACCACACAAACTACTCACGCTCAATGAACAGAAACTCAGTAAAAACATGAAAAAAGGCCTTTGAACGTTTTCAAGCTTATACTTCATTGTTCCAATCAAGTGTTTCAACTTGGTGGAATGAAACCAAAACATCTTTTTGACGTCGAAATAAAAAACGTCAACTAAAAAGGTCGAAAAGATGTAAAAAAATCGCCACTCCTTTTTTTATAAACCATGTTATATGCTTGTCTTTGTTATGTGGCAACATTATTGAACGCATCGGATGAAACTTTGTATAAATAAACATTTCCATTTTTAATTTCAGACAGAATATTTCTTTTTTATTGTTACTCTTTGTTGATTTTTCCATTATCACACATTCATTGAGAACATTTTTAAAAGTTTTTGTTTTTTGCTGTTTCGCTACTTTTATTTTAATATTCACTATTTAAAATAAATAATTCATATTATCTGACCCATGAATTACTTTCATTTTTCCTATAATTTTACCGAATAAATCATGATGTTTTAGTCACGTCGATTGTGGCGAGTAAAAGCTATTAAAATTCAATATCGAATATTAGTTTGAAAATAGCTAAAAACAAAAAGTAAAAAAGGTTGAGAAAGAAAACCTCTAATTAACATCAGAGCATATGAAACTGGTATTAAATATAGCACAAAAGAATCACATTCAAGTTTAGTTCTTTCAAAAAGGATTCCAGACATGAATATTTATTAGCTAAATGTTCTCCTAAATGATGATTGGAAGACATAATAAATGGGTAGACAATGATTAGTACGGTTTTGTGATGAGTAATTTTTTATGTCGATGTAGACTAAATATATCAAAAAAGATAGTGAATTTTTCTTATTAGTTAAAAATAGTATGCATGTTGTGGGCGAAAATGATAGAATTATAAGCATAAAAGATGTATAAAGTGCGCTATTAGGGAAGTGTAGAATCATATTGTAAAAACTATTCAATAAAATCAGCATCAGGTCCGACTGAGTCAGAAATTGTCTGTATAATATAAAGTTAAAAGTTTAATAAACTAAAAAATATAAAATTAGCTATCAACATTGCTAGTGTAAAATAAAATAAATTAAGAAATTTGTTGAAATCATCGTATCAAATAAAAACGTGATAGGTTTCGATAGGTACTTTTGAAGAAATCAAGGATTTATAAAAGTTATTATTCATAAAAACTTTTTAAAAATTAATTGAAATCATTCAATTGAAGTATTTTACTTGATAAAAATGGCTTTGAAAAATTGAAGGTGTATGAAAGAATGGATATAACATTTGATGTCAAAGAGCTGTACGACATGGAGAAAAAGAATGGTCGACAATTTGATTATGTCAGACTCACATCATCCGATTTGAATGGAGTCTTGAGGACTAATGTCGTTCCACGCAGATATTTGGAAAGAAATCTCAAAGGATATAACGGTTTCAGAGGTATATGTAGAAAATTAGAAGTGTTTGTGATAATATAAGTAATCATATTTTTTAATCCAACTACCACTGTGGTTACAACTCATTTATACAAATTTTATCATTGTTACAAAATAATGGAAGAACAATGAACTTTTTATTGGAAAAGTTTTTTTTTGTGGTTCTGTTATTTGCATATAATTTTATTTGATAAAATTACTTTAGATTTTTCTTTGTGAAAGCATTGGAAGATTTTTAGTAAGAGGTTTATCTCTATACAAAAAACCGAAACTAAAATTCGAACTAATACTTTCATAAGGAATTTTGAATTATGACATCACATCGAATATGAATAAGCCTGCCGGGTTCGAAAATAAACTCATGGTGAACACAACCATTGTGCCTTGTAAAGGAACTCTCCATACCTGCACGTGGGTTGAACTGGCCAACATGAAGATTGATAAAAATAAATTCGGTAAGCTGGAGAAATTTCAAAATTCGTTAAAAAAAATTTAACTATGTAACTCATTACAGATAAATGGCTTGTTGGAGAAATATACTGTGAAGTCAAATGGCCATTGAAACTCGGGAACCAAATGATGGAGGCTTGTCCGAGGTTCGGTCTAAGAAAACAACTGGATAAATTGAACGAAATAAATTTAGAATTGATGTCCACTTTTGAAATCGAGTTTGTTCTTCTAGAAAAAGACACATTGAAACCCGTTTTCAAAAGGAAAGATTTAGGCATTTCTATAATCCATGCAAAGTTCGAAGATTATTTGTACACTATTGAAACGTACTGCAGAAAAGCTGGTCTAGATTTATCAGCATTGAGAGTAGAACATGGAGAAGGGCAATTTGAACTGGTGATGGAACCAGAATTTGGAATCAAAGGCGCAGATAACGCCACCGCCATCAAACAAGCCATCAAGGAAATAAGCAATTCAATGGGATATTTAGCTACTTTTATGCCACAGCTTCGAGATCTTTCTTCAAGTGGTTTCCATTTAAACTTTTCACTGTGGCGTTCTGATTCTAATGGAAAACGTATAAACGCTTTTTACGATGCTGATGATGCGGATAATATGTCCAGTTTAATGAAGCACTTCATCGCTGGACTGATGAAGCATGCCAATGCACTGTTGGCTTTTTGTTGTCCTACTTTCAATTGTTACAAAAGATTGCACACTTTTATAACTCCCCACAAAATTAATTGGTCTTTAGACACACGATTAGTCACATTCAGAGTCAAATCTGATGATGAAAAGTCAACTTATATTGAAAATCGAGTACCATCGTCAGCTTGCAACCCCTATTTAGCTACTGCTGCAACTATCGCAGCTGGACTTGACGGTGTCATTCACAAGCTTCCCCTTCCTGATAAATACTCTATTCCGTCAATCTTTTCGGATAAAACTATTTATCCAAACGATGAAAATATTTTTCCATATTCGTTAGAAGAAGCTCTCAACGAATTAGAAAAAGACGAGGTTCTAAAAGAAAGTTTAGGTAAAGAATTAGTGAGTTGGTTTATCCAATTGAAACAAAAATCTGAAGTTGATAAACTCAAAATGCTTGATTCAGAAGAGCTGTGGAAAAAAGAATACGAATTTTATCTAGAATTAATTTAATGTACTTGAAGGCCCAAGTATAGAAATTTTTTTGCCCACTCTATCTTTAAAGTCATTAGTCTCAGCTTCAATAATAGACTACTAAACTCTAAATTTTTGTATAATATATACTTTAGTAGTTTGTCGTTTGAAAATATTATTTTAACTCTGTTTCTACTTATATACTTATCTATACAGTTAAAATGTTGATATTTTCTTATTTAGCTCTTTTAAAATTAATTTTTTGTGAAAACATGTCAAGCAGAGACATTTTGCTAATTCGTGTTTTCCCCTAAACTTTTATTTAGGCTATTAGCTCTCAACAAGCTTTCCTTAACGATACTGTTTCATGTTTTAAAGATTTTGAATAAAATGCATAATTTCTATGATCATTTTTTTACATTTGACCTACATTTTATCGTTTAATAAATGTTTGAAGACCGGTCTATATTTTATCTTGCCTATTTCTAAGCCACTCATCGGTCGTCAACTGTGTAATTATGGAAATATGAAATATTTCTCAATTGTTTTTAATAGTTACTTTTTTACTATTTTGTCTGATATCTTCCGCTTTCTGAATTGATTTAATTTTTTACCGTTTTTACTTAAGTACTTACTACAAACGAAAACTTGTTCCATTTATGTTTTTGTTATTATGAAGAAAAATCAAAAATTAATCTTTAATGAAAAAAATAAATTTTTGAATGAAGATAAATACATAATCAAAGTCAAAATAAAAATTAAAGAGACAATTGTGACTGTTTTAGCAGCATGACTAAGGGCTTTATTTTTGCTGGTTATTCAGATATATTCGCACTCATATCTTTGATCTTTTCTAAACTCGATAATGAACTCTTTCTGATCTAGTTAAGAATCTTTTGAATGTATTTATCACTTTTCTAAGCTATAAAAATTTGTTCTGAATATTAAAAGCTCTCATTTAAAATTAGCACTTAGGCTCATAAACTGATGAGGAAACGACTGTTTCGAAAAGCTTAGTTTAAATAAAAGTTGTTAAACCAAGGATTTTTTCAAAATAAAAAGATTTTTAAAATTTCAACTTAATATAAAAAGAATTAATTTTCTTTTATATCAAGTTTTTCAGCATTAAGTCATGTCGAGGCTGTTGTCTTTCTAAATTAGAAATCAACTTCAGAAACTAACTCTTTCTTCTTGGGTCTTGACACTCAGATAAAATATATCCAAATATTGGAAATCTCTACAGAAACCTTAAAAAAGTGAAAATTGGGAAAAAACTTGGAAGAATTTGGAACAGCCACGTATCATTTCTTGACAACTTCTTTCAATCACTGTCCAGTCCTTATTAACACCTCTGACCTCGGATAAAAGCCAACCATCTACTAGCAGAACTTAGATATAAAAGCTAAAATAAAACTAAATAGAACACACTCCAAAAAATCACTCGCTACAAAATTACACAAAAATTAAGCATTAGCAACTCTTGAGGGACAGATCCCTTGGCTGTGACTTGAAATATGTCATCTTTCATCATTTGATTCTTATTTTACTGAGATCCTTTTCTAATTGGAAACGTATAAACGTTTTTCATGAAACTGCTGATTCAGGTTTCATCGCTAGAAAAATAAACTATAGAAAAGCTTGACTAGGCTTATGGGTACTATTCAATGCACCTAAGATGCAAGTTTTGTGTTGAGCTGTTCGGCAGTGTGTTTTGCAAAAATTCAATTTTTAACAACTGCCTAGAGCGATATGACATATGGGCTGATAAATTTTAATTTTTTCACACGCTATGATATTTTTTAACTTGCACGTGAATTTTTTAAAACACAATTGAAGACTGTTCGTATTTATGCTCAAAAAAGAAAATTGGCTTTAAACCCAATATGCTTTGTCTAATTCACATTGAAATGTTGAATGAAAGTTGCTAGATTGAAATAGCTATAATACGGTTGAATGAGTTGAATTGAATTGAGCTTAAGCTAATTTATTCTATCAAATTTATCGTTAAACTACTATTTAATGGATTTTTAAGCGAAAAATGTTAGTAAATGGGAAAGTATACAAAATTTAATTATATTCTATATCTAGTCGATATAATCGAATCTTTGTATTGAGCGATCATATACAAATAACTCAAAATATTTAGCTAATGTTGTTGTAAATAAAGAATAAACTAATTGAAATTGTTTACTTGGGTTGTATCTATAATTTTTATTAACAGAAAAGCTTGACAAACGCGTAAATCATAAAGATTAAAAGTTCAGAAAAAAATAAAAAAAGCTTTATTATGAAATTATCTAGACAATAAATTGAAGATTTTTATATAAGTAAGAGGGCATTCAAAAATGGATATATCATTTGATACCAAAGAGCTGTACGATCTGGAGAAGATGAATGGTCAACAATTCGATTATGTCAGACTCACATTATCAGATTTGAATGGAGTTTTGAGGACAAATGTCGTTCCACGCAGGTATCTTGAAAGAAATCTGAAAGGATTTAGCTATTGTAGAGGTGGGTATAGATGACGAGGATAAGCTTAAATTTTTCAATGCTATCAACTCAATGCTAATAAATTGGGTCAAATTGTTATCTTATTGTAAACAACTAGAGGTTTTTTAAAAATGAAATTACTAATACGTTTGGTATTTAGCTTTTGATATCAGATTTTAATACTATTTAAGAGTTTTTTCTATGAAATTTTATATAAGGCGGAATTTATAGAGCGTTTTTCATTGTAGTTGATAGAGCTTGCTATAAAATTAATGTTGCGAAAACGCACTGTGGAACAGTCCAAAAGCCCTGGAAGATTTATAAATAAAAAGTAAAAATCTATATAACAAAAAAATATTGAAATTATGATAAACAATTTTATAAGGGATTTTGAACTATGACGTCGAAGAGAAATTAAATATACCTTCTGGGTTTGAAAATAAACTCATGGTGAACACAACCATTGTGCCTTGTAAAGGAACCCTCCATACCTGCACGTGGGTTGAACTGGCCAACATGAAGATTGATAAAAATAAATTCGGTAAGTTGGAGAAATTTCAAAATTCGTTAAAAAAAATTTAACTATGTAACTCATTATAGATAAATGGCTTGTTGGAGAAATATACTGTGAAGTCAAATGGCCATTGAAACTCGGGAACCAAATGATGGAGGCTTGTCCGAGATTCGCTCTAAGAAAACAACTGGATAAATTGAACGAAATAAATTTAGAATTGATGTCTGCTTTTGAAATCGAGTTTGTTCTTCTAGAAAAAGACACATTGAAACCCGTTTTCAAAAGGAAAGATTTAGGCATTTCTATAATCCATGCAAAGTTCGAAGATTATTTGTACACTATTGAAACCTACTGCAGAAAAGCTGGTCTAGATTTATCAGCATTGAGAGTAGAACATGGAGAAGGGCAATTTGAACTGGTGATGGAACCAGAATTTGGAATCAAAGGCGCAGATAACGCCACCGCCATCAAACAAGCCATCAAGGAAATAAGCAATTCAATGGGATATTTAGCTACTTTTATGCCGCAACTTCGAGATCTTTCTTCGAGTGGTTTCCATTTGAACTTTTCAATGTGGCGTTCCGATCCTAATGGAAAACGTATAAACGCTTTTTACGATGCTGATGATGCGGATAATATGTCCAGTTTGATGAAGCACTTCATCGCTGGACTGATGAAGCATGCCAAAGCACTGTTGGCTTTTTGTTGTCCTACTTTCAATTGTTACAAAAGATTGCACACTTTTATAACTCCCCACAAAATTAATTGGTCTTTAGACACACGATTAGTCACATTCAGAGTCAAATCTGATGATGAAAAGTCAACTTATATTGAAAATCGAGTACCATCGTCAGCTTGCAACCCCTATTTAGCTACTGCTGCGACTCTAGCAGCCGGACTTGACGGTGTCATCAAAAAACTTTCACTTCCTGATAAATCTGACGAAAAAATTGACGCGTTAACTTTTTTAAATAAGCTTCCTAATCCAAACGATGAAAATATTTTTCCATATACGTTAGAAGAAGCTCTCAACGAATTAGAAAAAGACGAGGTTCTAAAAGAAAGTTTAGGTAAAGAACTAGTGAGTTGGTTTATCCAATTGAAACAAAAATCTGAAGTTGATAAACTCAACATACTTAATTCAGAAGAGCTGTGGAAAAAAGAATACGAAATGTATCTCGATTTAATCTAATGTACTTAAAGGTTCAAGCATAGGAATTTTCATTCTGTAATTGTATTGCGAGTTCACGATATCGTGATAGAGTTTGATTTCTGTCACTTTTCAATTTTCTCATTATATTAAACATGACTTGCAGATATAAAATGAATTGTTTGTAAATAAACAAAATTCATTTTGCTGCAATCTTATTTGGTTATTTGAAGTCATGAAACATGTACTATGAAGTGGAATCAAGGGGATGCTCCATCGAGCACTTTTTTGCTCCACAAAATTTTCCATGAATATACAAAATAAAGCAATGGCCTTCAGTCCCCAGCAGCTCTTGAATGGACAGAGGGTGATTAGCATTCCTGGGCTTTCTTCTTTTTCTTCTTGTTCTTTTGGGAGGTCTTTTTCTTTTGGTAGTTATAATATTGGTTCATTAAATGGGAAGAGTATGGAGTTGTGTGAAGCGTTGGTGAGGAGGGAGGTTGCATCAAAGAAATGAGGTGGAGAGGCATGGGTTCAAAGTTTGTAGGTAGTTTAGATAGGAGGTTTAAAGTATGGTGGTCTGGTAATGAAGATAAGATAGGTGGTGTAGGAATATTAGTTAGAAAGGATTTATGTATGAATGTTGTGGAAATAAATAGGATATCAGATAGGGCAATGGTAGTAATAATTATTTTTGGTAAAAAGGTTGTAAGAATTGTTTGCGCGTATGCCCCACAATGTGGAAGATCGATGAGTGAAAAAGAGAAGTTTTATGAGAAAATGGGAAGAGGGTGCGGAGTGGAAAATGCAAATGAAGTTTTGATTTGCTTAGGAGACTTCAATGGACACATTGGCAAAGAGGTTGATGGGTTTGAAGGTGTTCATGGAGGTTTCGGAATAGGCAAGAGAAACTTGGAGGGTAGATTGCTCTTAGAATTTTGTGTTGAAAAGGATTTGTGTGTGGGTAATAGTTGGTTCAAGAAAAAGGATAGTAGGAAGGTAGGTTCTAATGGGGGGTGTAATGGGACAGATTGACTTTGTATTGATGAAAAAGAGGCAGAAAAAGTTTCTGATGGATGTAGGGGTAGTTGGAGATGAGCTTCAGCATAAGCTTCTGAAGGTAGTCTTAGACAGAAGGTGGCTTAAAAATGCCCGAAGTAGCTGTGCTAAAAAGGAATATTGCACAAAAGTGTGGAAACTTTTGAAAAAAGCTATCAAAACAAAATTTTCGGAAAAAATGGAGGTCTTGTATGAGAAATGCGATGAACAAAATGCATGGTTAAAATATGTCTTCCGTTCTTAAAGATACTGAAGAGGTGTGTCATACGAGTAAAGGTAGGCCTCAGCACGGTGAAACTTGGTGGTGGAATCAGGATGTGCAAAAAGCCATCTCAGAGAAGAGAAAAAGTTTTCAGAGATGGAAGCAACTTCCATCGGCTGAAAATAAATTTTGCTATCTCTCTGACAAAAAGAAAGCCGAGAGAGCTGTTGCTGAGGCAATGAAGAATGAGGCGGTGAAAGAGATGGAGGAGATACGGAATGACAGAAATGTCGTATTCCGTAGAATAAGAATGATGAAGAAAGAAGCAAACGACTTAGCAGGTAATAATTGCATTAAAGACGAAAATGGGAAGATTGTATTTGCCGAGTATGGTCGGAAGAGAGTGTGGAAGGAGCACATAGAGGCCATCATGAATGAGGAGAATCCATGGGATGGGATGGTGAATGTAGAAGTGGTTGAAGGTTCCATGGAACCATTTGCTATGAACGAAGTGGAAAGAGCGCTAGGAATCATAAAGAATGGCAAGGCCAGTGGTCCAACTTTAATTGTCAAGGAGCACTTAGCTGCTTCTCCACATAGTAAGCAAGTTATTTTGCAAATAGCAAATAAAATCCTCAATGGAATGGATATGCCTCGTGACTAGAGAATAAGTACAGTTGTTTCCATTTATAAGAAAAAAGGTAGCGTTATAGAGTGTGCGAGCTATCGAAGTGTAAAGCTTTTAGAGCATGGTATGAAAGTTGTAGAAAGGTTGCTGGAGAAGAGGTTAAGAAGGTTAGTGAAAGTTGACCAAATGCAATTAGGTTTTATGCCTGGCAAAAGCACAGTGGACGCTATTTTTATTCTTAGCAGAATACAGGAAAGCTACCTTGAGAAGAATAGGAAGCTTTTTATCTGTTTTGTTGATTTGGAGAAGGCTTTTGATCGGGTACCAAGAAAGGTAATTGAGAAAGGCGCTGAGAAAGAAGTTGGTACCGGAAAGGTTGGTTCAGGCAGTAATGTCGATGTACAAAGGAGCAAAATCGCGGGTTAAGGTTGGAGGTGGACATTCGGAAAAATTTGATGTTGGTGTAGGTGTCCATCAAGAATCGGTTCTCTCGCCGTTTTTGTTTTCAATAGTGCTAGACGTATTGTCGGAAGACGGAAAAAAAGCTGCTTTATATGAACTGCTTTATGCAGATGATTTGGTCTTGATGGCAGAGACTATGGAAGAACTAGAAGCACAATTCATCCGTTGGAAGGCAGCCTTTGAAGAGAAAGGATTGAAGGTTAATCTGGGGAAAACAAAGGTCATGGAGAGTAGTGGTGGTGGTGGGGTTGTTGTCTTGGCTAGGATTGATCCATGTGGTGTGTGTGGTAAGAGGGCTAAGGTAAATTGTGTGAGGTGCAAAACATGTAAGAAGTGGATTCATGCGCGGTGTGCTAGAGTAAAGAAAGTTTCTCGTAGGATGAATGGAAATTTTGAATGTAGGGTTTGTATGAATGGTGCAAACGTGGAATGTAAGAATGCTTCAAATGGTTGTTTAGGTGAGTTGGAGAGGGTAAATAGTTATTGTTATTTAGGAGACAATGTGAATGGTGGAGGAGGAAGTGAGCTAGCTGTTACATGAAGGATCGGGCATTCAACGGTGTGTCTTCTATGTTATGTGGTAAAAGACACACATGGAATATTAAAGGACAAATTTATAGGACATGTGTGAGGCCTGTCATGACATATGGCTCGTAAACCTGGGTATTAAGATCCGTTGAAGAGAGTATTTTGAGAAGAGCAGAAAAACGGATGCTTAGAATGATGTGTGGTGTGCAGCTAGCTGATGGCGTGAGTACAAAGGAGTTGATGGTTAGATTGGGGCTGGATAGTACGATCGTTGAAGTGGTAAGGCAAGAGAGTTTGAGATGGCTGGGTCATGTAGTAAAGAAAGAAGATGACGACTGTGTCAAACAGGCGTGGAGGTTTGAGGTTGTAGGTAGTAGAGGAAGAGGAAGGCCAAAGTTAACCTGGAAAGCGATGATGAAAAACCTTTGTCGTGGGCTTGGATTAGTTTTTAAAGATGGCTATGACAGGGTAAAATGGAGGGAGAGGGTTAGATCATGGAAAGAAGTCAGTGACCCCTTGGAAAAGGGAAAGATGCTGATTATAATAAAATGATGATGATGATGATGATGATGATAATATGCTTGAATCGAGTGAATCTAAAACAAACACTTAGAGATTCACTAGATTTTTTTCAATATTATTAAAGAAAACTCCCAGAGTACCCCAGTAATAATTCTCCTTATCACAACAACATCTATTGTTTCTAGCCGTTTAGAGGCTCTAAGCATGATGTCTAGCATTAATTTTTTTAACTATTAAAAGGAATTTTTTTTTTTAAATTAAAATCAGTTTTTTCTCGACGTAGATTTAGTTATAAATGTGTGGCACATCAATAAACAACCTTTGCACACTACAACTTCTCTCTTTCTTTTTAGGTTCTTTGGGAGAATTTGATGATTAGTACAAGGTAAGAAGAACTAAGCATGGGAAAAGTTTTATATTTTTTGATTTACTAGAATTTAATGTTTGTTTTCATACAAGCCCAATATTTTAATTTCTAGTAATGTCTTTCCGAATAAATAATATGAAATTTTGAAAATTTATTTATTTTTTAATTTTATCGTTTACTTTAATTTTGTCGGCCCGTATAGGTCAGAGGTAGAACATTAGAGTAATTATCTAAATTTACCGGGTTCTATCCCGCGTGGGCCGACGATTAGAAACTGTTCCACAGTGTGTTTCAATTTTGATCTATGAGTGAAAGCGATTTATAAATATTCCATTACATTAATATTATATTGAAACTAAATTGAAATAATTTTATTTGGTTATCTAATAACTAAGCTCTCACATTGTATATTGCTTAAAAAAGCATTTAAGCCAATTATCGATTTCCTTTAAAACCATTTTGAATATATATGAGTTTTTGTTATGCCTACTTCACAAACATTCCATCTCTCTCATGTTTTATGTTTTATGGATGACAAATATAAACTTTCACAGATGATGTTTCATGCCCTTTTTTCGTATGTTTTTTGAAGCATGAATGTTTGAAGTGTTGCGTTGTTATAACTCTAGAGGCCGAATTAAGCTGATAAGAAAAATATTATTATTTCAAATTTTTGTGAAATAAACAAGCCTTTTTTTAGGTGATTTAAAAATTGATTTTTTCAAGTATGTCTAGTAACCTTCAACTATTTTCAACGTCTACTTTTCAAATTGTTTCCATCTACACCAGTTTTTGGTCTTGCACTAACTGCGGGTAATATTAAACTTCCATCTTTTTTCAATCCTATTTATTTAAAAATTTTCATATCTGTAATTCAATAGTTTCTAAATTAATTTAACATTTCATTCCGATTTTACTAACAGTAACACAAGCACTTTTTCAAAACGAAAAGAATTTTTTTCTATTCTTATGATATAATATAGTTAAAAATTAAAAAAAAGTTATGAATTCAAAGAATAAAGTTTTCTCTACACTGATTTTTTCCGCCATTTTTCTTATCTTCAAAAGGTTTTTCCAGTAAAACAACTACAATAGAAAGAAAAATATTCTAAATAAGGGACAATCAATAGGGAACATTAAAGAAAGAATTCTGTTTCAGAAACATGACTAATTCCTCTATTTTCGCTGTTTATTCCGATAAATTTTTATACACACATTTAATTGCTTCTAAAAACCGCGCTATTAACCAATGTTGAGTTATTTAAATAAACTTTAAACTTGGTGTTAATCTAAAGCTATTATAAGCTCAATAGCTTATTGACAAAATTTACAAATCTTTTGCTAAGAATAACCTTCACTATCAAATCCTTGATAGATTAAGTTATTTTTATGAAAAGCCCTTCACAACATGAATTTTTTTTTGCAATAATTTTGGATCGTTTACAAGATATAAGCAAGTATCATAAATCTTAAATACCCTCTCTATATATATAAATAAACTAAATATAAAAGTCATAAGGCTTAATTATTTTTATCCTAAATGTCCTTCAAGTCTGTTTAAAATGTCAAAAGTAAAATGTTTTCGGCTTAAATTAATTAGATATATATGTACTACGTGTTTTTATAATATTCTCATAACTTGAAGATTTTACTTTACAAATTCAAATTTACAAAAGAACATACGATGTCTCTAAAAAACTACATTATGAGTATTGATAGAAAACCGTTTATAAAGGGGGTGTTCTCATTAAAAAATGGCGTGTTGTGTTTAAACTTAGCTTAGATTAATTTATAATGTATAAGCTAAAAAAGAAAATATTTTAATTTGAAATGCGCAATAAAAATCTGAGTCACTGAAATAGCATTCAAACTTGAACCAAAGTTTTTTTCAGCTTAGTTTGCAAATAAAATATATCTAAAAATGAAGGATCTAGTTTAAGTTACATGCATCATTTTAAATTGCACAAATATTTGAATAGCATATCAATCGGCACTTGAGCTGTTTCAAGATCAGATGACATTTTTACTTAAATACAGTAGTAAAACGTCGATTTTTTTATAATTGGTAAATTTGAGCAACAACGCATTACATTTTTATATATACTTCGGTGAGAGTTTTAGTTTTAACATAAACTTTTCAAGCTTTGGCTCAAATTAGGTTTAAAGCGTAGTTATTTAACAATTACAAAAAATTGTTGGCCAGGAGTTTTGAATAGTTTTTTAAACTAGAAAGCAGTGGAAATGGATATATCATTTGATGCCAAAGAGCTTTACGATCTGGAGAAGAAGAATGGTGGACAATTCGATTATGTCAGACTCACAGTGTCCGATTTGAATGGAGTTTTGAGAACTAATGTCGTTCCACGCAGGCATTTAGAAGGGACCTTCAAAGGATTTACTTCATTTGGAGGTTGAAATTTGCTGTTGAAAAGAAAAATTTCGATAAATTTTTTCGTGCTACTTGTGTTAAACACTTAAGTATATTCATCAGAAAATAATAAAGTTTAAGTATTGTAATTGACAGGAACTATGACTCTGGATCCAAGATCAGAACTGTGTGTTCCGATTGGATGCGAAAAATATTATTTAGGAAATATTCTCTTAATTCCATGCAAAGATACACTACACAAAGTTGCGTGGTTGAATCTTGTAGCAAAAGAAAATGAACTAAAGAAGAATTTTGGTTAACAGAACACAATCCTCCATACGGAAAATTTATAAAAAAATGTTATTTTTTCAGATAAGTGGCTTGTTGGAGAAATATACTGTGAAGTTAAATGGCCATTGAAACTCGGAAACCAAATGATGGAGGCTTGTCCGAGATTCGCTCTAAGAAGACAACTAAATAAATTGGAAAAAATGAATTTAGAATTGATGTCTGCCTTTGAAATCGAGTATGTTCTATTGTTTCAAGACAGTTTAAAACCAGTGTTTGATGGCAAGGATTGTCAAGCAAGCATAGTTCATTGGAAGTTCGAAGATTATTTGTATACCGTCGAAACGTACTGCAAAAAAGCTGGTCTAGATTTATCAGCATTGAGAGTAGAACATGGAGAAGGGCAATTTGAACTGGTGATGGAACCAGAATTTGGAATCAAAGGCGCAGATAACGCCACCGCCATCAAACAAGCCATCAAGGAAATAAGCAATTCAATGGGATATTTAGCTACTTTTATGCCGCAACTTCGAGATCTTTCTTCGAGTGGTTTCCATTTGAACTTTTCACTATGGCGTTCCGATTCTAATGGAAAACGTATAAACGCTTTTTACGATGCTGATGATGCGGATAATATGTCCAGTTTGATGAAGCACTTCATCGCTGGACTGATGAAGCATGCCAAAGCACTGTTGGCTTTTTGTTGTCCTACTTTCAATTGTTACAAAAGAATGCACAACTTTTTAACGCCTCACAAAATTAATTGGTCCTTCGATAATCGATTGGTATCTTTCAGAGTCAAATCTGATGATGAAAAGTCAACTTATATTGAAAATCGAGTACCATCGTCAGCTTGCAACCCTTATTTAGCTACTGCTGCAACTATCGCAGCCGGACTTGATGGTGTCATCCACAAACTTCCACTTCCTGATAAATTTGAAGAAAAAATTGACGCGTCAACATTTTTAAATAATCTTCCTAATCCAAACGATGAAAATATTTTTCCATATACGTTAGAAGAAGCTCTCAACGAATTAGAAAAAGACGAGGTTCTAAAAGAAAGTTTAGGTAAAGAACTAGTGAGTTGGTTTATCCAATTGAAACGTAAGACCGAAGTTGATAAACTCAAAATGTTGAACGTAGAAGAATTGTGGAAAAAAGAATACGAATTGTATCTTGAATTCATCTGAAACTATTTGACAATTCAGACCGTTTTTCATTTGTGAAAATCAAATAAGTCATTTTCATATTTTGTTTTTTAAATTCTGAACTTGATTGAATTTTAATTTTATATTCTGTTTTTCGATTATCTTTCATACTGAATAAAGAATAGTTAAACTAAAAAGTTTAGTCTTTTTTTTAGTGTACAAAAATTTTAAATTTTACACTCGAAGGTTTAGTTTTCAAATTTTTCCAAGTTTTACATATTCTTGAGGACCATAAATGCCTTTTTTGTGTATACCTTAGTCAATAAAAGACGTTTACGTCAATTAAGGTAATTTTTTTATATTTTATTTAGTAAAATTTCAAGAAAAATATTTCAGCGTATGAAATCAAAAAACGTGAAACTTGAAAACATAATTTTGTATGATGATTCTGCAGTAAGTCGTTAGGTTTGATGAAACGATCGTTCTTGCTTATTTCCATGATCACTTTCATTAAACTTCATGGTTTTGCTATTTAACATTTGAGTAATGAAGCTTCAGTTTAAAATAAGCCTTCTATACTAAAACTCGCTTAAAGTGTTATTTATAATATTGATTGCGAACAAAAAAACCTCATAAGTACTTAATTATGGAAATCAAATGTTCAGATTTTTATCTATTTTTAGGTTTTTAGTCATACACTTAGATATTATTATTATTATTATTGTTATTATTTTTATTTTTTTTTTTTAATTATTATTTTTATTATTATTTTTTTTTTTTTATAATTATTATTAAGATTTTTATAGCGCACAGTTATCAATTCAAGGATGCTTCAAAGACGCTCGTTATTTTGTAATTAAAAAGTAATAAACTATAAATAGAAAATATTCACTCAATTATATCTTTTGTGAGCCACACTCATATGATTGTCTGTGATGAAAGAAAAGGTCAACATTGTATTTCAATTTTCCACTAATTTTTCTTTTAACATATGCTACTTCTTTTTCAATTCTAATGTAAGTTTTTTAGAGACATCTCATGTATCTTTTTTTTTGAGATTTAATTTTCTTGATTTTTATCGTAAAATGAGGAAGATTTCAGATACATATATTAGAAAAAATATATGTATCTAAAATCTTCCTCATTTTACGATAAAAATCAAGAAAATTCTAATTTAATAATTTTCCAACTTTCCAATAATGGATATCAGAATAAAAAAAGTTTGTTCTAGGTTTGTCGATAGTTTCATTCAATTGGAGAGTAAAGCATCTTCAACTTAACCTGTACCAAACCCGGCAAAAGACTGGCTTGGCCTTGAAATCAATATTCTGTACTCTGTGTTTTAACTGTAATAAGGATTTTCTCAATGTAGTTTTATAAGGCATAAGATGGAGTTTATAGATATAATGTGTTAATAAATAGTTGAAAAAAATAATTTTATTGAAGTTTTGAATAGAAATTCTAATAAATTAGAAAGTACTTGAAGTTCTTCAATAGAATATGATATTTCTTTAAAAATAAAATTTGCTTCCATACTACTATTTACCGTTTTAAGTTTTTAATTGAGTACTCATATAAAAAGCTAGTGGTTTCGAAAGTTTTATTCAAAATACTTAAACTAGAAGATTGAAAAATCTTATTGATTTTTATGTTTGTTTCATCTAACTTTTTCATAGATTTATCAACAATAAATTAGATATAAAAAGATCCGTATTTTGTGTTTGAAAGTTTTCAAGCTTAATGAACTTTTAAAACAAATCCTGCACTAAGAGGTAATGAAACTCTCTTTGTTAAAAGATGGAAATAGAAACAAAATCCTTTCTTATACTATCGACTATGGTAGATTTTTTAAAAATTAATGAAAAATTAAATAAAAACTAAAGAAAGTTTTTGTTGAAACCCAGGTGATAAACCTCCATTATTTTTTTCCCAACGGCTTCTCTTGGCCTTTGTTGGCTTTTCCATGTTTTTTGAATTATTCAGTCAAAGAATAGCAATGTCCGTTGCTATTTTGTGTATGACAAACCAAACAGCTGCTAACCTAAAAAATATTGAAGCTGGACTTATAAAAAACATTTCTATAATCAAGAAAACTGAACAATGCTCTTACCAGTTTGAAAACCAGAGCGGAAGTTTGCTTGTAAGTTGGGCGAATGTGGAAAACGATGATTGAAACTTTTTAAGCTGTATAAAAAACAATAACTCGTTTAAAGATACTGATTAATATATGGTATATATGTTCGAAATATAATTTCATTTGAAAATTTTCAAAAACTATCGTCTGGTCATATAACAAGATGACAATGAAGATTCAAAATTTATTGACGTTTTAAAATTATTTTTCAAGTTAAAACTTTAATTTTAATCTTTAATTCATTTATGAGCTATTCATTAGGATGGACCGTTTTTGTGGAAAAAAAAAGAACAGGGAGAAATATTAGGGGCATTTTTCTATGGTTACTTGGTTTCCCAAATTCCTGGAGGCTTGCTGGCTCAACAATTTGGAGGAAAGAGGGTTTTAGCTGTTTCTTTAAGTATTTCTACTTCAGCAACTTTTCTCACTCCAATAGCATCTCGTCTCAATTATGGCTTCCTTATTTTCATCAGAACCTTATGTGGTTTGGGATCGGTAGGTATTTAAATAACAAAAATATTTTCATCCTTTCATAATTGAAATTTTGCTCACTCTTTTTTATCCCTAATTTCTTTTTGCATATAAATTAATATTGAAAACCTTGCCTACCAAGGGTACATTTTTTCCTGCAATGCACACATTGTTGGGCAAATGGGCACCACCTCTAGAACGAACCACTCTCTGCGGCTTCTCATATTCCGGTTTGTGTTTGATGTTACAGAAGACATTTGATAAAAAAAATATAAAATTTTGTTTGAACAATTTCCAACTCAACAAATTTTTTTGAAAGTTGTATCAACTTTTTTGTTTGAAAATACTTTAAGCCAACCTTTAAATTTTTCGAACTATATGAAAATAATGGAAAAAACCTGTTTTTGCAAAAAATACAAAAAAACTAACAGGTCTACAATTGAATTCAGAAAGATCTACTCAAAAACTGAATTATTAAGTTTAATTGGTAAATTACTAATTCTTCTAGGGTCTACCTTAGGCAATGTCGTGGGACTCACCCTTTCCGGATACCTATGCGAATATGGCTTCTCTCAAAGATGGGACTCTATCTTTTATGTGTTTGGTATGTCTTCGAGACAAAATTTAGAATGAAAATTTTGTAAAATTATAAACGGTTTTTCAAAATATTCTCGATATTATAAATTTTTAGAACTTGACATTTTGATAAAATTTTCGAATTAATATAATTAATTCTATGTATTGTATAAAGGAATTTCCAAAAATGTGTATATGGCTATATATCTTCTGCAGGATTTTCTTCAGTCATAGTACTGGTCATATGGTGTTTGTTCACCACTGAAACTCCTGATTCTCACCCAAGAATAAGTGAACGAGAAAAAAGATATATAGTAGAATCGTTATCTTCTCATACGCTGAAAAATGCAGAAGTAGGTCAAACAGTTTTAAGTTTACCAAGTTTGTTTCTTTTTACAATTCGCTAATTTGTGACCTTCAATTTCCCTGATGAGTTTTTCAAATTTCTTGCTTCCCTAAATTGTATAATTTTTAATCATGATTGGATGAAATAATTTAAGCATAAAAATATGGATTCAATTGAAAAATGAATTTTTCATCAAAATGCTCAAATAGAAAATCAATGTATGATGATAGAAATCAATTAGCCGATAATAAATTTACAAAAATAAAGAGTATTTAACAACGTAAAAGCTTGACCGTATGTGAATGAACTGATGTGTTTGGGTCGATATATTTTGAGTTTGGCCATTGTTTAATTTATTGATATTTTCATTTTTGAAAAAAAAAACATTAAACTAATAACTAAAAATATTTTTCAATAAGCAAAATCAAGAATAAATCTATGAGTTTTCACTAAAATTTTAAAAATATATTCATAAAACAACATCAAAAGGACTACAACTTATACCTAAAGAAAAAACCTAATATGAGAAAGCTTTTTTATCGAGAATATAACATAAATAATAGAACAATCTCACAAAAAACACTCGAAACTTTTTTTTCAAAATTATTTATAGTTTATTCTTCTAATTCTTTTTAGAAATGAGGTCAAATGAAATCCTTCCCAAATTGTCCCTATTTTTGATTAAAAGGCACATTTTATGGTGATTTGTAAGACCGTAACTTAAATAGTTTTAAGTTTTAGCTGTTTAGCTGTTATTCAAGTTTTAAAAAAATTTTATTTTATCTGTGAATTGATTTTATAGTGTAATGAAAAATATTTTTTTTTTAATAGATTCAGAATGTTAAACTGTATTAACTGTTAAAATGATTTCTAATGAGAGATGATTAAAACTACCATGAGATGATAAAAATGTTTTCTATTTTTATCTTCGTCTTATTTTACTTTTTTGAAAGTTTTTTGTCCATTTAAACTAAATGAAAATGGTCAAAAACATAATGTAAACTCTTGAAATTTTGTAAAACATGGTAAAAATCATTTTTTTAGATATCTTCTAGGTAAAGCTTAGTTATTTTTTTTAAACCGGCGTTTCTATCGCTGAAATTGACGAAAATTTGATACATTCATTAAAAACGTCAACAATCAAATGTTTTATAAGGCTGAACTTAGCGAAAACTAGGCCTATAGTTCTTAGTAAATATACTAAAACCTTAATTTTAAAGTAGAATTTTGAATAAACTAAATTATAATTTTCCATCAGATTATGTCTGTTCCATGGAAAGATATGCTAACATCTAAAGCGGTTTGGGCTATCATATTGAGCAATTTTGCTACAGATTGGGGGTTTTACACCTATCTTACACTCCTCCCTCTTTTCTACAAAGATGTTCTTTTCTTTGATATATCTTCGGTACTACTTTGAAAAGTTTTGGTTTATTAAATTAGAATATTGTTAAAGAACTAGTATTTAATTTATGTCGCAGAACGTTTTGCTATCTGCTCTTCCGTTCTTGTGTTTGTGGCCTGTAGTTAATTTTGTGCCATTGCTTGTTGACGCTATTCAGGCTCGTAATATGCTGTCTAGAATCCATACTAGGAAACTCTTCAATACTATAGGTTGTTGAAAAAATTAAACTAAAAATTTTAAAATTTTGCTTCTAGCGAATGAAATATTTTTTATTTAAACAAGCAAACCCGTTTTTTATTGCACTACTCTGACAAACTCAGGCTGAAAAACATAAAGCTTTTCATTTTTCTAGATCTCATGGCGTATAAATATTTATTTATTATTTAGTTATAATAATTTCTATAATAGACTTTTGTTTTCTTTATAACAATTATAAGCCATGAAAACTATAATCCTACCCATAATTGCATTAATCAGGGTTAACGTTTCCAGCGTTCCTCTTAATTGGCCTAAGCTACTTGGATTGCAACCACTCTGCACTGGCAGTTGTCATGTTCACTTCAGCAGTATCTATCAGTGGATGTGTCTACTCTGGCTTTATGGTTAACCATATGGACATTGCTCCGCAGTATGCGGGTACGTTGATGGGCATTGCGAATGGTATTTCAGCCTCGCCAGGTTTCATCATACCGAATCTTGCCGCAGCTCTGACGCATGATGTGAGTGTTTTGATTTTTAGACTAAATGTGAGTTCTGCTGGAATAATTCAAATTAAAATATTGCCAAAAACCCTAAAAATCTATATATGTGGTTCAAAAATTTTGATTTATTGTAAATATAGATAAATAATTTTTCCATAGGGTTCAAGAGAATCTTGGCAAAAAGTATTCTTCATTACGGCAGGAGTTTATATAGCAGGAGCTATTTCATTTCTTTTGTTTGCTTCAACTGAAATTCAACTTTGGGCACGATCAAGACAACCAAACACATTAGACTTAATTGAAAATGACATTAGGATAATGACAAATAATACTGGTGTCGAGGAGTCTTGAATAAACAATATTATATTTTATTTGCTAGTTTACCCTTGAAAATCTATTTTTTTGATGATTTTTCAATTTATAGATTTTCCTTTATGTTATAAATAGACATAAAAGAATATAATAAAAAAAAATAATAATAATGAATTTTTAGAAATGTTAATGAAATTCACTAGAGATTAACTTACATATACTCGATAATTTAAGTTAGTTTTAAGTAGTTTTTTAATAAAAAATTTTGAAGCTAATCGAGATTTCAATGTTTCCATAATTAATTTGCTTTGTTGAATATTTGTTTTGAAATGCTCGTAATTGATTGATAATTGATCTATCGAACGTCCATATTTTTCTTCTTTAAAGCTTTTGATATAGCTTTTGCTAATAAATTTCAGTTTTCACTGAATATTTTTTTGATAGTTTTATTTAGTTTTTTCTCTATTTTTCACTTAAATGCGTTTATATTTTTAATTGAATAAAGAGGTGAAAGTGCTTTTATAAAAATTATTGATACAAAATATTTCATTTATTGAATTAAATATTTAAATAAAACCTATAGCTCTTAAGAAAAACTCGATAATTTAATGAAAAAATAAATTTATGATTGTCATATACGAATATTTTTATTTATGTTATATGTAATAACTAGATCAATTTTTAGATTCGAAATTATACAAAAAATATAGTTTTATGCAATCAATTTAAAGTAGAACATGCATAAGTAAGTTAATTTGGTTTACTTGAATAGTTATAACAAAAGAAAGAGAAAAATAGGGAAGTTATGTAACGATTTATTAAATTAATTTATTTAGTTAATTGCTCTGTGTAACAATTCTTGAATACTGTTCTCAAAAATTTTTTCATATAATTAGTTTTTTTTTGTGTTAAATTGTTTTTATCCATAAATAAAGTCATAAAAAAATCAAATATATTAAAGTTAGTTGCAGTTATATTTCAGTCTTTGAGGAGAAAACCGACTAATCATAGTTGATATGCTGTCTAAATTTAAAAAACACTTGAGAATTATCAAGTTTATTCGTTCAATATTAATTTTATATACAAGAACTATATAACTTTTCAGATACCTCTCATGTATGTTTTATATAGTAATTATCTATAGAACATCCATTTTGAAGCATAAATTTATGATACTTCTCAAAATTGATGTTCGATAGATAAAGACTATATAAAGAATTACATGCATAAATTTTAAAAAGTGAAGGTTCATTTAATCAAAACAACTAAAAATTAAATAACATAAACACTATTGAAATCTTCAAAAAAAAAATTAGTTTTCGGATGTTTTTTCAATATGATATGAAAAGGAAATTGAACGAAAGCTGTTTACAAGCTCATAATACTCTTTATTATTTTAACTATAGCATCACTGAAACTAAGAAAATTTTTTTTCTTTAAACATTTTCTGTATTTTTATAATTTTATGCGTTTTTTGATTTTTATCATCTTGTAAATAAGCAAGTTTTATGATGCGGTTGTTTTAAATTTAAAATGTTCCTGGAAATTGCATCATTTTGAAGATTGTGAAAATCAAGAATCTATATTTCAATAATTTAATTACCTTTGAAATTGAGCCAAATATGATCACTGTGTTTAATATAGATATGTAAAGTACTATGCATTCGTTATCATATGTATATTTCAATATGAGTTACACATCTAGGCTTTCAAGGAAGAGAATTTTTTAACATTAAACATTATGATTCTTCAAGCTTAGAAGAACTATTAAGCATGAAAAACACTGATATCAAAGTTTCTTGAATGTTTCTTGTCTTTATTTAAGTCAAACTCATTATCGAGAATGTCTATGTATACAAGCATGAAAAATTGGGAAAAGATGAGTGAAAATTGAACAAATTTCAATTGTTTTATGTTTAGTTAAAAATTGTAATTTTCACCTTTTAGAAATGTTTAATATACGTTAAATACATACGTTAAAACTTTTTTACAAGTATTTCCTAAAATTTTTACGTTTGTTTCACTTAGGCGGTGTATGTATTTTAACTTTTCAAACATCTTACGAATTTTTCGTAAACTTATTCATTTTTTTCTATTTACTTCATTATGTTGACAGCTTAAACAATTGTACCTTTATATATATAATTGTATGCATGGTTTTTTAAACTTCCCCCATTATCTGCTTTTTATAATAAGTTTATTAGGTTATTTCAATAATTGTTGATTTTATATTTGAAACTGATACAAACTATGTTGTTTTTTATCTAAATAAATATATAAAACTTCTTCAGAGTCACCTTATGTATCTCTTAATTAAAATATTTCTTGATTTTATAAACTCTATAACAAAGCATTTTCCAGATATATCCAGGTATAACATTTTTTCCAAATAATGAATTACCATTTGGTTAATCATCAACATAAATCATTATTTAAGTTTGGACGCTTAAAATGTTGGTTTTTTAAACAATAAATGTCATCCTCATATGCTTTATGAAAAATTATTTATATAAAATTTTTAAAAATACTACTGTATAAAATGTTTTTATTGATTTATGGAAATAGTAAACACAAGTTTTTTATATAAAAATAAACTCGTCCCATTTGATTATCTTTCTCTATTCTATTATTATATTAGACTATTTTTCATAAAAATCAAGTGATCTTGAAACTCCCTGGGTTAAACATCACTATAAAATACTTTGTAGATTATTATTATTATATCAAAAACAATCATTTTTTTCTAAAGAACACAAACAATATATACATCGCCCAAAACTTTTTAGCACTATTATGCTACCCAGTAAAACTCATCTTATGCTATATATATACTTTGGTCTGTGGTTGTATTGAACAAGTACTCAATCGTTAGTCTCATTCAATTTGCAAGGTTAAAACATGTGTCAGTTTAAAATAGTGTTTAAAATCCATTTTGCATCACGCTATTAACATAAAAGAAGGTTTGATTATAAAATATAATTTAATGGTAAACTTATTATTTCAAGTTGGAAACTCTTAAGAATGGATGATCATATTGAAGTTGAAGAGCTGTACGATCTGGAGGAGAAACTTGGTCGACAATTCGATTATGTCAGACTAACAGCGTCAGATTTAAATGGAGTCTTGAGGACTAATGTCGTTCCACGCAGATACTTGGAAAGATGTTTTAAAGAGTTTAAAGGATGTCCAGGTGAAAAATGTTCAAATATTATTTAAAGATAATGATTTTCTTGAACTAGAGTAAAAGGAAAAAACTTCATGAACACTGATAGTTTTTATTATAAAGTGCGAGCTTTTGTAGTGTGAAGACTTTGAAAACTAACAATCTCAATATATAGTTTAAAACATATATATTGGTCGAATGAAACTTTAGTGAAAAAGATACTTGAAAACTAAATTTTCTATACAGTGGTATTCCTAGTAGCCCCGAGATGTGACTTCGTGATACCAATTGGCTTTGAAAAAGTGTTTGTTGGCAATGTCAATTTTATACCCTGCAAAGGCACGTTGCATACATGCCCGTGGACGGAACTCAAAACGAGGAAGAATAGAAATGAGCAGAATAATGGTCTGTTTATAGAAAATTTGATTTTTTGAAATTATACAACGCTTATAACAATTTTAGAGAAATGGCTTGTTGGAGAAATATACTGTGAAGTTAAATGGCCATTGAAACTCGGAAACCAAATGATGGAGGCTTGTCCGAGATTCGCTCTAAGAAGACAACTGGATAAATTGGAAAAAATGAATTTAGAATTGATGTCTGCCTTTGAAATTGAGTATATTCTATTGTTTCAAGACAGTTTAAAACCAGTGTTTGATGGCAAGGATTGTCAAGCAAGCATAGTTCATTGGAAGTTCGAAGATTATTTGTATACCGTCGAAACGTACTGCAAAAAAGCTGGTCTAGATTTATCAGCATTGAGAGTAGAACATGGAGAAGGGCAATTTGAACTGGTGATGGAACCAGAATTTGGAGTCAAAGGCGCAGATAACGCCACCGCCATCAAACAAGCCATCAAGGAAATAAGCAATTCAATGGGATATTTAGCTACTTTTATGCCGCAACTTCGAGATCTTTCTTCGAGTGGTTTCCATTTGAACTTTTCACTGTGGCGTTCCGATTCTAATGGAAAACGTATAAACGCTTTTTACGATGCTGATGATGCGGATAATATGTCCAGTTTGATGAAGCACTTCATCGCTGGACTGATGAAGCATGCTAAAGCACTGTTGGCTTTTTGTTGTCCTACTTTCAATTGTTACAAAAGAATGCACAACTTTTTAACGCCTCACAAAATTAATTGGTCCTTCGATAATCGATTGGTATCTTTCAGAGTCAAATCTGATGATGAAATGTCAACTTATATTGAAAATCGAGTACCATCGTCAGCTTGCAACCCTTATTTAGCTACTGCTGCA
This sequence comes from Pterobdella sp. o SKG-2022, assembly GCA_964035795.1. Lineage (NCBI taxonomy): Eukaryota > Metazoa > Annelida > Clitellata > Hirudinida > Piscicolidae > Pterobdella > Pterobdella occidentalis. Next base: position 4,349,648 of record OZ038326.1, on the reverse strand, counting down.
ACTATCGCAGCCGGACTTGATGGTGTCATCCACAAACTTCCACTTCCTGATAAATTTGAAGAAAAAATTGACGCGTCAACATTTTTAAATAATCTTCCTAATCCAAACGATGAAAATATTTTTCCATATACGTTAGAAGAAGCTCTCAACGAATTAGAAAAAGACGAGGTTCTAAAAGAAAGTTTAGGTAAAGAACTAGTGAGTTGGTTTATCCAATTGAAACGTAAGACCGAAGTTGATAAACTCAAAATGTTGAACGTAGAAGAATTGTGGAAAAAAGAATACGAATTGTATCTTGAATTCATCTGAAACTAATTTTTTGGTTCTATCATAAACTTTGTTCTTTCAAAATACATTTATGTATGTTTTAAGATGTCAATACAAACTAAAGTATCTGATAACATTTTTTCGTAATATATTTTTCGAAAAATTTATAAATTTCAGAATTTTGAGTTTATTTGAGATGAAAAAAGCGAAAATTTTTTATGACATGATATTTGTAATTGACAACTTTTTAACTACTATAGCCTTATGATGACATTTTAATTCTTCGAGCCAAACGTTTAACGACAAGGCTATAGTTATTTTGTTTCCAATTAGAGTATTTTTAAACATCCAAACTTCTATGTTTTTTGAAAAACTCAAGATAGAAGAAACTTTACATGACAATCTGAAGATTTTATTTACTCAAATTTATTTGTGTATTATATTCTTTCCTTTCTTGAAAGTCAGTTTTGATCGATTTTTTTTATTACAGATTGTTATCTACTTTTTCATCCAAAAATATTTGTTTGCAGATTTTTATTTGAAAATGAAGACTTTTTCATAAATAAAATTTCATAAATCAGAGCGTTAAGTCTACCCTTTAATCATGAATGAAGTTAATATTAAATAGGTCAAATCGCTTTTTGCATGTTAATACTATAAATTTTATGGAGCAAATCAGGTGTTTTTGAATTCAACAATTGTTATGCCATAGAAAGAGCATCTTCCTAGTCAAGCCCTTCTCGCACACCCGTAGGTAAATTTTAATGAACCTATCGCTCTCTTCTTGACTCTAAACATTCCACTTTTTTTTCATTTTTTTCCTGAAATCTGCTTCTTCTTTGCCTCGTTATCTTCTTTTCCTCTTTATTTTCTTTCTTCTACTCTTGAAAGACTAAACCTCTGTCTTAATTCAATTCTTTCATAAAAGCAATCTATGTATCTTAAAGTCAATATTTCTTTATTCAACTTTGCCTATCTTTTTAGGTTCAAATTTCTCTTCTTATCTAAAATAGCGTTTAGCAAAAACTTTACACCAAATTTTAGCCCATTTAGGTAAATTTTAAAGATTATTTAATTCAAAAAAGTTGTTATAAGAGTAGAAATCGGAAAAAATAAGATTTTTTTATAAGCTAAGGTTTTTACAACCATGAAATATAGCTTTAAAGTTTGGTGTTCAAAAAAATAAATAATTGGGAAAAATTAACTTCAGAGTCATATTTATGCTTGCATATTTATATGCATAAAAGAATTTAATAGGAGCAAAAACAGATAATTTCATATTTGTTCATAAACACTAGCTTATACACTTCTATGCATCATCATACTAATGTGTATTGCTTTAGTCACAAAGTTTAATTTTGAATTTTAAATAGGAAAATACTTATACTAAAAACGATAAATTCAATACTTATGTTTTTTATTTGATAATATATTTAACGAAAAACTTTTTATGTATGTTTCTATAATATACTGCTAAACTTTCTTTGCACTCTTTCCTTTTTCCTTGTTTACTCGGGCAATATGGCCTCTCACAAAACGTTTAGGATTAAAATGAAGTTGGCGAAAAAGCAAAAGCAAAACAGACCAGTTCCTCAATGGAATCGATTAAAGACTGGTGGTGGGAACCGCTTCAACTCAAAGAGAAGACATTGGAAAAGAACTAAGTTAAAGTTGTAAACGTGCTTAGGTCCGATATGAAACTAGCTATTTTGCAAACGATTTACTGTTTTTAAGTTTATTGTGACTGAACAGTTTTTCAATTCTTTAAACAGAATGTTTCAAAAGCTAGTTTCAAAATAAAATCTCAACTGGTTTTTCATTTTGTTTGATTTTCGGTTTAGGGACTATTTTAAATCAAGTTTCAGAAAAGCCTTTAAAAAAGTGACAATTTTAAATTTATTTTTGAATTGAGGTTTTCGAATCGTTTAATAAGTCAACTTTTTTAACTTATTCTTTAGAGCATCTTTTGCTTCCAAATTAATACATTTATCCCATTTTATTTTAATTCGTAGCATTAAAAATATCAAACTATAATATTAATCCAACAATAATATCTTGAATGAAGAGATACAACATAATTTTTGTTCAATCATATCAATTTTTTTTTCAAACTGATGACTGAATTACCAGTTTTTTTAAACTATGAAGTTTTGATCATGTAAATACTATTAGCTTTCTCATACTGACATCAATGAATATTTGTTTTATTAAATCAAATTTTTAGTTATTTTTTTCCAATATCAATGAGTACTTTTTAACATCCATTTTATTTACATACTACTAGTGGCACTGGTGTAAAATTTGGGACTAATATTGGTTTTCTCATTTTCTCATACCCAACAAAATCTTTTTCATATTATATATTCCATTAATTACTGTAATGTATTCTCTACCATCAATTCTCTTGCCTGTGAACTCTATAGCTGGTCTTTTTTCTTATAACCTTATCTACTCATCAAAAATTTTAAGATTTTGATAGAACCCTATTTATAAAAGCTATTTTAATGTTAGATTCTCAATTTCTACTTGAATATTTATCTGCTCTGCTTTTTATAACCTGGTAACATTTTTTGGAAAGCTGTATATAGTTTTCATACTATCAGTTATAACTTGATAGAAAGTTTTCCAAAAGTCATAGGTAAGATACCAAGAACTCAATTGAAACTAAAGTGTATGGACATATCCAAGCAAAGCAAAGATAATAAAATTTTTATAATTTAAGTTGAAAATAGCATTTGGGTATGAAAAGATTCTGATTTTTATATCTTTATGATTTTCGAAGAATAATAAATGAATAAAGCATCACAAAACAATACTTTGAAATTCATTAGAATGTCATAGCTTTCCATCTCCAATTACAATGTGAACTTAACTGGTAAAAAGCTGTGATATTTTAATCAATTTCTGACCATTATTTAGCATACATATGTAAAGTATGAGTATTAAAACTGTGTCCAAAAAAATTGAATCATGAGAGAATTTGAAGGAAAGCTTGTGAGAATCTAATCCATTCCGAGTCTTTAGGAATGCATTGTCATAGAAAAGTTTTCCAACCTTTTCACAAATAACTCTGCAATCAATTATGAAATCATAAAAGATATAATAAAATATTTCAAGTTAAACTCACCAATTTTTTTAGTGTTGCTCTTGGTAATTTTTGATACCCTCAATTATTTTTTCTAGTTTTTGTTGGGTATCAACATAACCATCTCCATTCTGATAAAATTATGAAATGTATTTTTATTCAAAAGTTTATTTATTTATTCATAAGCAGCAAAACCTTTTTAGAATGAAGCAGAGGGCCATCAACTATTTGTACTTCTAAATAACCGGTAGAATTCGGTGTGGCATAATAAGTCTAAGGAAAAATTCTTCAATAAGCCATTAAAAAATTTTTGTTCTTATAAAAATCTTACAAATTCGAGTTGATCCCCAAATACATTTGAAAGCTGGTTTTTGAGCTTTTCGTACTGATCAAACACATTCATTGATTTTTTAGGTTATATAGACTATGAATTAATTCAATATTTGATGAAAAATGTTTTATTAGAAAAATTTAAAATAATAGATATTACATACTTTGGGTCTGTAACCTCAGGCGCCACTGTGAAATTTGAAAAATAATTAAACGCATGAATAAAAAGTATATTCTACAAACCAATATGTTACGTGAATCTTTATCTTTCCCATTTTACTGAAAATTACAGAATTGCAAACCGAAAAGTTGAATACCAACGGTAATACTATGAAGAAAGCTTGGTTATGTAACTTTCTGATCTCTTAAATAAAGCATACTATCGCTTTTCTCTTTTCATATATATATATATATATTTATTTATTTATTTATATATATATATTTTATTAAAAGTATTGACTTTACTTTTTTCTATATTTTTAAAATGAAAAATTTTTTAGTTAAAATAATTGACTTTAAATTATATTCAAATTTCAGTTTGTATGTTTGATATTTTGAGTTCGACTTACGAAAAGCTTCGTTTTATTATTCCGTTAATAAAAGTGCTTGATCCTTATCGAATTATATTCAACTAAGTGTAGTTTTGAAGTTCTTTTATGACGATGAAAGCCTTTATGATATTTATAAAAGTACCATTAGAAGTGAAAGTGAATTCATATTTGGTTGCAAGTTTCACTTTCTAAATAACAAAATTTTTCGTTTAATTTTAAATACTTCTACAAAAAATATTATTTTTTTATCGATTTCAAAAAAAAGACTCTTGTTTTGTATATTCACCATTCAATTAATTATCAATAATTTCATATAATTCTCAGTTGTCTTGTTATGAAAAATTGCATTTATATTAGGCCTCAAGTATACAATTTTTGATTATTTTCCTACCTTGAATTATATTATGCTTCCACTTTTATGTTGACGTTTATTTTCACTTTTATTCAATCGATGCAATCAATATATGACGTGATTTGAAGGTCAGTTGAAACTTTTGTTTTTATTCAAGAAACTAGACTAAGGGATTAATTTATTCTAGCAGTTTGATCAAGGTTTTTGTTTCAACTATTGAAGCCTTTTTTCAGTTGAGCACTACAGCAAAAAGCTGAGTTAACATTTATCTGTTTCAGTTGAGTAATACAGTGTTGTTTTCAATGGTCAAAACGTTGAATCTTGTATCTGTTCATCCTTCCCATGTAGTGCTTGCTTCGTTAAAGGCGTTAAACTCTGGAGTTTAATGTTGTGAAGCACGCTAATAAGTACATAAAAAATGTATCTAAAAGAAAAAGCATACCTTGCCTTTATATCCTCTGTAGATTTGAATAATTGAAAATTAAAAAAAAAATTATTCTACACAAACCGGTAAACTATGCCAATTTTTTTCTTCATTTAAAAAATTACCCTCATAGAGTAGCACCCTGTAGAACCAATCCATTGCGCAATCGAAAGCCAGATAAGGGCGATCAAAGGGTCCACTTGAAATAAAAAGAAGTGAAACAGAGAGAATTTAACTTTTTAAAAAAGTAAAAACTCTAAATTTTTTCATTAATAAAGTCAATTATTAGTTTTTCAAAAATTTTTAATTAGGTTAAAATTTTTATTTTTTGATTGAATTATTGATTAATTGATTTTTTTCAAAACATGTTGACCAACATGTTTTGAAAGTTAGTGAATACTTTTTCAGTTACATTTCAATAAATAGTAGTGAATAATTTTTTTTTTAAATAATTAATTATATTTTAAACCATAATTCTGATATTATTTGACTAAAAAAAAAATTTTTCCACAATTGAATATTTTTTCTCCCAAAACCTAATTAATTCGTATTTTTGGGATTTTTTTTCCCACATTAAAATTTAGATTCCTCTATATTCTTTTGTTATTAAAACTACAAGTTGTAAAAGTATTTTATATAAAGTTTTACTTGAATTCATTTTTTTCACAATTTCTGAAATGTTAAAATTCATAGTCTGGGGAAGGGACTAGAAAAGGTGTCCCAAACATTCCCTGCTTCACTCTTTCCTGGCCAGCTAGCCGTGGCTGGCGGAATCCCACTAAAAGAGGTAAAATACATTTAAGAACAACAAAAGTGATTTCACTCACCTTAGGCGCATGGAACGTGCGCACCATGATAGATCGTGCTAGGAACGACAAGCCTGAAAGAAGGTCTGCACTTATTGCAAGAGAGTTGGCAAGGTACAGGGTACAAATCGCCGCCCTTAGTAAGACACGGCTTGCCGATGAAGGTCAATTGTCAGAAGTGCACGCTGGCTACACTTTTTTCTGGATTGGACATTAACAAGATGAACGCCGTGAGGCAGGAGTTGGATTCGCCATCAAATCCAAACTGGTCAACAAGCTAGTTTCGCCACCCAGAGGTATTAATGATCGTCTGATGACCGTCCGACTGCCACTGCCCAAAAAGCGGTACGCCACTCTGATCAGCGTCTACGCTCCCACCATGACTAGCCTTGATAGTGTTAAAGAAAAGTTCTACTAAGATCTGCAAGCAGCAATTTCTTCTGTGCCTAAAGCAGACAAACTCGTCATTCTTGGTGATTTCAACGCTAGGGTCGGCACTGATTACACATCATGGAAAAGAGTTTTGGGAAAAAATGGAGTAGGAAAATGCAACAGCAATGGCGCACTGCTACTGGAATCTTGTGCTACTCATGAGCTCCTAATCACAAACACAGTATTTCGCTTACCCAACCGTAACAAGACGACCTGGATGCTTCCTCGTTCCAAACACTGGCACATGCTGGACTACGTCATCGTCAGGAAAAAGGACAAGAAAGACGTCAGAGTCACGAAATCCATGTGTGGGGCAGTGTTGGACAGATCATCGCCAGTTGATTTTAAAGCTGAACATCAGGATTCAGCCACAAAGACGACCGCAGAAAAAAAACACTCCAAAACGTCTAGATGTGAAAAAGCTAAATAGTGATCACATCAAACAGGCATTGATTGAGAAGCTTAACAGCAAGCTGCAGCATCAAAACTTCGACACACAGGATCCTGAGTCTGACTGGGCGACGTTCAAAGGTATCGTCTATTCTACAGCCTTAGAAGTGGTGGGTACCACTAAACGAAAGCACGCAGACTGGTTCGATGAAAACAATGAACGCATTCAGTCTTTGTTGGATGAGAAACATCGTTTCCACAAGCTCACATCAATGACCCGTCATCTACAGTGAAGAAAGTTGCCTTCTGCAACATCAAGAGGAATATACAGCTAGAGTTGCGTCAAATGCAGGATAAATGGCTCAACGAGAAAGCTGACGAAATTCAGTGTTTTGCTCGTCGCAATGATTTGAAAAACTTTTACAGTGCACTCAAAACTGTCTACGGACAAACTTCATCTGGGTCGTCTTCCCTTTTTAGCGCAGATGGGAACGTACTGATCACAGACAAGGAAAAAGTTCTTGAACGCTGGGCAGAACACTTCAATTGCGTTCTAAACTGTCCCTCCACCATTAACGAGAAAGCAATCGCAAGATTGCCCCAAATCCCAATCAAGCACTCTTTTGCCGACGTTCCTACTGAAGCAGAAATAGAAAAAACATTGAAACGGTTGTCAAGTGGTAAGGCACCTGGTGCTGACTCCATTCTTGCGGAAATCTACGCTTTTGGTGGCCCAAGCATGATCAGGAAGCTATGTGAGTTATTCGAGTCTATGTGGATACAAGAGCTTATCCCACAAGAACTGAAAGATGCTTCTATAGTCCACCTATACAAGCGCAAAGGAAATTGTCAGACATGCGACAACCATCGTGGTATTTCGCTACTCTCTATCGCTGGGAAGATCTTAGCTAGAGTTCTGCTGAACCGCTTGATTGACCACCTAGAAGACGGTTTGTTGCCTAAAAGTCAGTGTGGGTTCAGACCAGGGTGTGGCACAGCGGACATGATCTTTGCAGCACGTCAACTCCAAGAAAATTCTCAAGAACAGAACGTCGGTCTCTACACCACTTTAGTGGACCTGGCGAAGGCATTCGATACTGTCAGCAGAAAAGGACTCTGGGAGATTATGGCTAAGTTCGGCTGTCCAGCTAAGTTTATTACCATGGTCAGACAGTTTCATGACGGTATGCAAGCCAGAGTGCAAGATGATATGGTTTACTCAGAGCCGTTTCCAGTCACAAGTGGCGTAAAACAGGGCTGCATTCTTGCTCCAACTCTTTTTAGTATGATGTTTTCAGCTATGCTGACTGACGCTTTTCGCTTTGGTGACATTGGAGTCAACTTCAAATTCCGAACTGATGGAAAACTGTTCAACTTACGTAGACTTCAGACAAAAACCAAAGTTCAAAAAGACATTGCCCGCGACTTTCTCTTTGCTGACGACTGCGCATTAAATGCTGGTACACAGTCGATTATGCAGGAAAGCTTAAACCGGTTTGCCACAGCTTGTGACAACTTTGGCTTAACAATAAGTATCAAGAAAACTGAGGTGATGTACCAGCCGGCTCCTAAAGCTCCCTACACAGAGCCAGTTATCACAGTCAACGGCGAAAAGCTTACAGTAGCATAAAAGTTCATACACCTCGGCAGCACATTGTCACATTCTGTCAGTATCGACAAAGAGGTTTTCTACAGAATCGCAAGAGCCAGCTCAGCTTTCGGCACACTAAGAAAGAAGGTGTGGAAAAGAAAAGGGATCAGCGTTTTGACCAAGCTGAAAGTGTACCGTGCAATCATTCTTCCTACATTACTATACGCATGCGAAATATGGACTGTGTATATTCGTCACGCCAGACAGCTGAACTTTTTCCACATGCGATGCCTTCGGAAATTGTTTCGCATCCGTTGGCAGGACAAAGTGCCCGACACAGAAGTACTCCAAAGAGCTAACATGGAGAGTATTCATGCGTTTCTCAAGCGCTTTCAGCTCAAGTGGGCAGGGCACGTACTCAGAATGCCCGACGAACGACTGCCAAAGCGATTGCTTTTTGGTGAGTTGGTTGAAGGCAAGCGCTCTCTTGGAGGTCAGAGGAAGCGATATAAGGATACACTGAAGGCTTCTCTAAAACATTGCAACATTGATCCGGACACCTGGGAAGGAATAGCTCTAGACCGGACTTTCTGGCGCAGCACTGTTTCCACTGGTGTGTCGAGCTTTGAAGCGAGACGTGTGGAAGAGCAAGAGCAAAAACGCCAGCGTCGCAAAATAAGATTGAGTAATGCCTCTCCTACTTTAGCGTATCCCTGTCCACACTGCTCAAGGCAATTTAGTGCAAAGATTGGTCTGACCAGCCATTTTCGCACTCACAGATCCGAGGAATAGAAGTTGTGGCCGTCTTCGCCCGCGAAGAACGCATCATCATCATTGACTAAAATAAATATAAAAAGAAAGTTAATTGTATTTTTCATAATACACCTACAGTTAAGATGGCTCAAGCTCCTGTTAGAGAGGATCTACCTAGAACTACGTTGGAGTATCTTCATAAACACTGGATAGAGTCTGATGAGGATGTTTTGATTGTCGATAATTTTGAGAAACATTCAATAAAGATCGGCTGTTTGGACAAGCGTGAGGAAGATAGTTCGTTTAAAGTTGATGCAAAAAGAATCAACAAAGAATTGGAAGGTTGCACAACGCCAGAAATGTTCAAATCTAAGTTAGAATCAATATTTGATAATAGAGAAAATCCTCTACTGTTCAGAAGTGCCCAAAACTTAATTTTTGCCATGCGCTGGCTTTCATATAGTTCGACTGAGAAAGAACAAGTTCGGATGTGGGTGAGAAATAATGCTGACGCAAAGTATAAATCTCCTCCACCTTTAAACATGTCAGTCCAAGCTATGTGTAATTACATTGGCTATGTTGATACACCCAGGTTTAAATGTAATTGCATTTATATTTATAAATTGGTTTCTTTTATTGCTGGTAGCAAACTTCATCTGAAATTGATGAAGAAGTATGAAGAAGCTGAGAGCAAAAATCCTACATCTTTAATACATATTAATGAGTGAATCATTAAATATGTGTGTCATATGATTTATATAGGTGTGTATGTGTATAAATAGATATATATGTATGTAGAAATTAACCGCTCGACCGCCAAATTTAGCATTAAAAGACTTGATTTCTCCAAATTTTGAATACTTTTTTATTGTTTTATTTATGCATTGAATAATTATATCACTTTTTATTTCGGTGTGATACGAGACTATTTCAAAATTTTTTACTTATCCAACATGAGGTTTTTCGAAATAAATTATTATCAACTTGTTACATTAATTATTTTAAACCATTTTTTAATTGCAAAATTCAACTTTAAATTTGTGAAAACTTGAAAATTTAACGGAGGCCATTTTACCTCGTGCCTACACACACGCATATATATATATATATATATATATATATATATATATATATATATATATATATATATATATATATATATATATATATATATATATATATATATATATAGTTGTATGTTAAGATATTAAATACTCATCATGTTAATTTAAAAAAATAAATACACAAACCATTGAAAAAAATTTTTAATTTAAATGGTCAAAAAACTAGTTCTATAAATGATATCAATAAAAATTAAGCTAAAATTATAATACAAAACACATGTTATATATATTTAAGTTCTACTCAAAATCGATATTCTGATAGAGTTATCAACAAGATCATCTTCCTCATCAGAATCTTCATCACCGCTGATGGGAAAGTTAAAATGGCGTTGACCTGAACTGGAGGCAAATATAGGGTAGCATGGATGGAAACTGCAATGGTTTATTGAATTTTAATAAGGGGACCCAATAAAAAAAATTTTAAAAACAATGTTTTCTTAATGAAAATATATAATGGAATGGCATTAGAAAAATGTATAATAAAAAAAATTTTTCGAATAAATACAACAAAAATATGAAAATTAGAAAGTTACAAAATTTTGGTATTTAAGGACTAGCTTCTTGTAGGATATATCTACGGCGCGACCAAAGCCCCAACTTGGTGTGATTTAAAAACCACCTTTATAACTATACTCACAGCTTAATATCATCCTTCTTATAAAAGAAGTTGAACTCGCATACATAAATACATAAAAAATTCTAAAACCCAAACCTGACGCTAGTCACTGTATCCTGGTGCACAGAGGATTTAACAATAGGAGGGACGTTATTTTTATCGATGAAAGAAGAGCTGTTATCCCACAATGAAACTTCTCCGTTGTGATTTCCTGATATCACAAACCTACCTGTTCTTTTGAGACATTTTGGTTGATTGTATTATTTGTGGGTTATGAAGGTACATATTCATTTTTATGAAAGTTTAATTTTTTTTTAATTTTTAAAATATTATTAATAATGAAAATACTAGAAAAAATCGAAAAACTATAACTGAACCCAATGGTTTATACGTTAATTAACGCTTTTCGATTCATTAAGAAACCATCATCAGCTCTATTGATTCTAGTTAAAAATTAAATTTAGGTTTATTTTGGTTGGTGAGAATAACTTACAAATCAAGATCGAAGTAGATACGTTGGTTGGTGAGAACTGAGCGTCGGAATGCCTTGAGCACTTGACCTGGTCTTCTTAAATCCCAACACAAGATCTCTTCATCCTGGGATGTTGTTGTAATCTTATTCACAAATTTGAGTAGAGATTTATAGACGTAATGTTTCGTAGAAAATAAATTAATTCTTTAATAATAAAAGTGACAATGATAATAATAATGAATTTAATTTTATCATGCATCATTCTGTTTAAAGCCCATTTTCCTCAGCAAAGGGTGAGGCTTTCTTGAAAAATAATTCTCTTCCAGATATCTATATATTATTTTCAAAAACTCAAAAAAATGAGCAAAGCAAACAAAAGAACACACTAAACACATAAAAAAAGATAAACCACCTTTCTTCCCCCAGAGTACAGAAGGTTAGCATCATTAGAGAAGAGAAGATGCGTCACACCCCCTCCATGGCCTGAAAACACCATGACCACCTCACCCAACGTATCATCACACAATGATACTGGTGGTGAATGAATCATTAAATGGATCGATGGGTGAAATAAATTTTTTTCTATGCATTCATTCACGTTTATGTAGATAGATAGGTAGATAAATAGATGGATAGATAGATATACAAATAGATAGATAGCTAGATAGATAGATAGATAGATAGATAGATAGATAGATAGATAGATAGATAGTTAGATAGATAAATAGCTAGAAAGATAAATAGCTAGAGAGGTAGATAGATGAATACTTGTTGAAACGATATACAAGAAATTTTATAGTGCACCAGTTCTGTTATAAGAGCCACAGGCATACGTGTGAGGTTGTGATTGGCTGAAGGCAAAACATGATATTATGCCGTTTTGTCCTGCATTTTAATTTGAATAATCTAGGGATCAAACCCAATAACTATAGTTAGATAGCCTAATGCTCTAGCAGCTGAGCTATATAGAATTACATATAAATTTATAGACTCAGAGAAAACAACTCAAGTTTATATTTCAACCTGTTGTGGGTCTTGAGTCAAAATCTCGACCAGGCCTGCATGTTTGAAACACTTTGACACAATCCTTGAAGCCACAGAATATTTTCTCTCCAAATGCATCAAATGACACACTCACTGCCCCTTCCATTTCATCCTTTATACAGAGATATGGTTGGAAATTAATATAAATTAAAAACTTTGATACAAATAAAGATGAAAAATATGACAATAACATTAGAGAAATGATGAAACAAAATAATTGAAAAAAAATGATGAAAAAAACAAGAATACTAAAACAGTTTAAATGTTTCCCAATAAAAGTTGAAAGCCAACTCAAGAAGATTCTTGCATGGAAAACTTCAACGAAATACTAAAAAAATGAAGCAATAATTATTAATAGTGGATTAAGTATTACAAAACAAACCATAGCATTGTAGGGTCTGTAGGAACATCTGAGTTCTCCATTGATAGAATCCCATAGATGAATGGGTTGGTCTCGGGAGGTGGTCACAAAACAGCATGATATGGGATCAACTACTTTTGAGTCTGGGTACCATGAAAAATCAAAAATCTCTTCACCCTCAAAACATTTCGTTGCTGGTTGCTATATGATAAGTCATAAATTGAGTATGTATTATTCATAGAAGTTTTTTTTATTGAATTTTAAAAATTTGAAACAAATAGCTTTTACCAAATCTATATTTTCTAAAGTTCCTTGAACATTTAAATTATAACATCTCATGTAATTATCTTTGAATGAAGCTAAAAGTTGATTTCCACATGATGACCTAATGAAATTGATATGTAAAAATCTTAAATATTAATTTTTTTGATTAAAATATACAAAAATTATCAATTTCAAATCCTATATTTTATTATTTAAACCAATCTCATTTTATGACCAATTTATTGACAAAAATAAAATCTTACCATTTGAGACCTTTAATATAGTTATCATTCTCGAAAGAACTATTACAATGCAATTGATCAAATTGAAGGTTTGTATTTTCCCCAAAATCAAATGTATCCCAAGAAAAAGTTTCATTTTCTTTTACACTTGAACTGTCAAAAACACTTTCAAATAATTCTGTAAATATTTCATCAACAATAGTTTTCGAATTAATATCAAAGATTTCATCTTCGTTTTCCATTTTTTGAATTTGTTCAAAAGTGAAACAAATTTAAAAGTGAAATTTCTTAAGCTCCAAAACGATTTTTGTTACGAATTTATGAATTTAATCAACAAATTTTGTTCCTAATTTTCTTTATTTTTAAAATTATGAAATTTTTATAAAAATTTTTTCCAATATGAAGCTCATTAAAAAATGAACATATGAAACTAGTCCACCAGCCTAGCAATAACTAGTTATTTCTCAAAACTAAAAAAGATTAAAGGTTATTAAAGATTGAATTATACCTATTATATTTGAATATAAATTTTTGACACCAAAAAAAGGTGTATTGCTCAATGGAAAAGTAGATACTTGATAAGCTCTCAGTTCTTAAAATGAAATAAACATGAAATTTATAATGGAAAAAAAATTCAAATTAAATTGAATTCTATAAAAAGTTTTAGCATTCTATTAAAAAATGAATTTACTCATTTCCAGCCATACTTTACAAAAAAATTTATTTCGAATAATTATCCTACAAAAAAGAAAAATCTATCATAAAAAAGCACTTTTAAAAATTAAGGTTCAAAATTAATGCAAAAAACACTTCATTATTGAAAAAAAGTGGCATTTAAAAAGGAAATGTATAGTCAAGACACACGCATAAGCACAACATAAGGCCATCCAGGGTAGAGTTGAATGTTTGCTTGTCATGTGTTTTGAAGCTCTGTTACCAGATCTGATAAGCTATGCTTATTCATTATATCACTATTAATATATTCTAGTTAATTCATATATACTAAATTAGTGAGCGCTAAATATTTTTTGTTCATTACTTTAGTTTTGTTCTTTTGCTTGATAAAAAACTATAGTTATATATGTAAATGAACCCTTTTTTATCTGATATAGTTTTTTTTAAAGTTTGTCTACGCATATTAATGACTTTTATTTTTTTATATTTACGTTTAAATTATGATAAATAGACTACAATTAAGAAAATATTCTTCATGAACAATTCACTTCATGCATAATTAAAAATTTTTCGGATGTTTTACTTCCAGATATTTAGCTTTAATTTTGATAATTTTTTGCCTAATTTGAGATAATTTCGCTTATTTTTTTTTTTTATTTTTAATTTTAAACGTTAATTTTAATATTAATCAAATATTAATGTTTAAGTCTGGAACAAAACTAAATTAAAGTTTCGGATAAAATGATGCCTAAAAATAATTTACTATTATTTTAAAATAAGTAAGTATAGATAATTTATATAGCGCTTTCTATTATCATTCAGATGCACCCAAGCTTAATCAATAAATTCTATATTAAACATAGACTCGTTCTAAGCAACTTGTCTACTCCACCAAGTATTCGTACTATTCAAGAGAGCTTAATGTTGGTTATGTGAGACCAGATGACCAGAACACTGGAACTTTAGGGAATGTTGGTGGAAGAAACCTCGATATAAATCAAGTTTGAGAATTTTTGGAAAATATTGAGATAATAGAGATGAACGGTCTAAACATATGTGCAAAAATTTGAGAAAAAATAAACAGAAAAAAAATACAAAGTTTTAAAATAATTTTTCACTCATAATAACTTACTTTCATCTGAATTCTATTTTGTAATTAAATTTTAATTTAAGCCGGCGTTGTTTGTCAGAATTTTTGTTAAAGTATTTTTACAGAGGTCATTCTACGAGAGGATAATTCAAACCCAACACTTAGTGATTTTGTAAATGTGAAACTTTTCGATGAAAATGATCAATATCTCTTAATCAAAACTTTAAAATGGTAAAAATTTTGTATCTAAAACAATAGTTATTAACGCACGAAGCTTTTCAATTTGCTAAGAAATCGTCATCAGATGAAAAAGTATTTGCCATACTGCCATGAGCAATCGTAACAGTTTTACCAATCATTATATATATCTATTAGTATGTAACCATAATTTTTCCCCTTTTGGAGTATCTAGAACTGAAGATAGTTTTATTATGGGGTGGGTGGAAAAAATAACATTGCCGATTACGCCCCTTTTTCTAGTAAATATGAAGTAAGGCTTTTATGCATTAAATAACCATGAAAAAGCATACATATTATGTAGAAAAAAGATTAGATAAAAAAAAAAAAATAACTAAAGATTAGAAAAGTTATAAATTGTTGTTGTTTAATGTATTGTTATTTCCATTTCTAAACTAATTTTAAAAATTAATTATTACTATAACACAAAACATAAAAAACAGACGTGAAAAATGTTTATCCTTCAAATTTTTTTACGCATTAGTTAATGAGAATATTTTAAATGTGCATCATCAGAAAACGAAAAACAGCTCTTAATTAATGTCAAAATATGTCATAGGATTCCCGGATTATCCTTGGTTGACATCAAAAAGCTAGTTAAATACTTTGATATTAATTGAATCATACGTAGATACATTAAACAAAAACGTTTATATGTAATTCAAAACACGCTAGTCTTACTAGTCATCACTTGTGATTATCAGAAATTAACATTTATATGCATCACAAAACATTCATTAACTAGCATAACGTGCTAATCAAGCGATGTTATTGGGTAATTCTTTTAATGACCTTTATCTCAAAACTCGCGTGGTTCTATAGCCGATGAAGGGATTAGTACTGTCAAAGTTCAATTTAATTGAATTTATCATATGTTTCATTGTGTGAGTCACGCATCGGTTCTTATGTCGTTCGTCTTTTTTTGTAGATGTGGTCAATTTGGTACCATTGTGTTTAAGCTTGATGAATTAGGATAATAAAACTTTGTGAAATTAATCGGGTTTTTAATTTAAAAAATAGTAACATAACAAACCAAATTTTAAACAATTGGGAAATGAAAAAATATATTTTTTTGTGATGTAAAAAGGGAAAAAATTTTGGTTTATGAGTACATCTGACCAAAACATGTACCAAAAAGCTAGATATTCCTACATGAAAAAGATAAATTGCAGGAAAAATTTTACTTATTGGTTTAATTTTTGGGTTTATGTAACGCTTAAAAGTAGCCAAAATCATACAGATCCATTGTAGGCAGTTATACCAGAGGTATATGATAGGACTAAAGGTGTTTTGAAGGTATGAAAGGTTAGCAAGGGAATTATGGGATTATAAAAAATGAGAGTGCTTTCATGAAAAAATCCCATTAAAAGCTTCATAAAAAATGTATCAGTTTTTTAAAAATGATCTTATTTTCAAAGTTTAAAAAGGAAAAATTCAAAGCATAAATTCAAAAAATGTTAGCAACCGAACTTATTTTGATTAAATTCTCCCATGGAATTTGCAAGAAAAAATACTATTTCACGGTGGATTTCATCTAAAAAAAGCTCTTAATCAATTTAATTAAAAAATGTAGACATCTATCAAATTAATTTGAAACTTTGCTTCTTCTTTTACCTCAAGATTATTCACACAAATTCTGATAAAAATGATGAAATCATAATGTGCCAATAAATTTCTTTCTCAATTTCAAACTTTTTCACTTAAATTTTCTATAACATTTGTCGACATTTCTAAAGGAAACTGGAAAATAATTTTTCAGTTTATGTTACTTTCAACTCATGTGCGTTTGACTTTCAATATATTCTTGATTTAAGACATTTGGTTTTCAATTACGCCTTAATCAAGAAACACGGAGGTCTGTAATGTATTTGGTGGTGCCACTTTTAAATAGAGATGGGCACGATGATACAATTACTTTAATTGAATAATTACAGTCCGAGACGTAAAATTATCTTGAATTAAAATAATTTTTCATTTTTTTAGTGAAATTTTAGAATTTCATTAAATTTAAAACTGATCCAAAAGATAAAAACTCTCCCATCAAAAGTGAAAACGCAAAAATTCTCACATCAAACGTCAAAATTCAAAAATTCCCAAGCTCAACTTCAACAAATAAAGTATCTTCCAGACAAAAATATGAAGTTTACGAGCATCTCACTACCTTTTCTTAGATTAAAGGTTAAACTCATAAACTCATGTGTGTGTGCTTGTATGTGTGTTTTTGTATGGAGTTATGTGCCTGCATAGGAATGTGTGGGTTTTTATGCGTATACGTGTATTTTTTTGTTTATGCGTATGCGTAAAGATTTGTATCTTTGTATGTATATGTGTGTGAATACATGTATTTGTATATGTGTGTAAATGTGAATATTTGTGCAAGTTAGTGTGCATATGTGTGTTTATAGTTGTATCTTTGTTTATGTGCATATGTTTTTTGTCATGTGTATGAGCTTTCAAATTTCATGTGTACGTTCGCATTTTTTGAAATTTTTTACATATGTATGTGTGTGTTTTGTGTGTGTGAGGCAATACGTGTGCATGTGTGTGTGTGAGGCAGCAGAATTGCTTGATGTAGACCAAGTTCTGGCTGATTTCTATGAAACCACTGTAGAAAATGGCGTGTAAAAAAATTAAATTTGTAGATTTGATAGTTATTGAATAGTTTATTAATTACATAAAAGTTTTAATTTATTATCATTAATAAATTTGATTTTCATAATTAAGATATAAAGTCTTGCGATTTAAGAAAAAGTTAAAGTGATTCAAGTAAATAAAATAAACTTGTGAACGGATATGGAAAATCTTATTTGGTCTTTTGTTTATTGAGCAATTAAATCCAATCAGGAAAGTAAAAATTAAATAAATTTTTTTTTCTTATTGCCAAAGTTTTTGTGATTTAGAAAAATAAACTTTTTAACTGTTTTTTTGAGCCAGTTCTGTAATTTATTGAGCTTTTTAGAATAATATCAAAATCTAAAAATATATCCAAATTTGTTAAATATCTATAAAAAAGTGAAAAAAAAATTAAAGCAACAACAAAAATATTTTTTAAAATAATAAAAATAGTTTTAATAATAACACTAACAACAAAAATATTAGTAATAACAACAAAAATAATTTTACTATTAATAATAACAACAAAAATAACAATGATAATAATAAATTAATCTAATCAAAGACCTAAAGGCTTGAATGCACTTGTTGAGAACCCTGCAACATTTCTATGTAACATTTATACTTCACCCGGAGTTTTGAAGGTTGTTCTAAACGACGCAAGCTTGAATTTTATTTTTTTTAAATAAAAATAATAATACAAATTTTATAAAACATTCCTACAAAAACAAGACTAGAAAGACTGCAAAAAATATATCAAATATGGTTTATAATAATGATATCAGCAGAAATAATATGACCAATGTATTTTTTCCTTATTAATATCTTTAAATAAAACCAAAAAATAATCAAGTCATTAAACTCTAGGAAAAGGAGTTTTTTGAAGAAATATATTGATTATTAATTTATATCCTAATTTACTCATTCAAGAAGCTCTATGAAGCACTAATAAAACTCAGTACTGTTTTAATACTTAAGGAGTTTGATAATCAATTGCTCGAATAACGAACCGGAAACATGCAGAAAATCGATATGCACTCAACTGAAACAGATGTAACACGACTTTAGTGAAAGTTTTTGCAAACGTCATTATTAAGTTGACATTTCGGTTGTTATTTTGATGTGTATATGACTTTTGTTACGGTTGAGTTATGGTTGTATTTGGTTTTTAGAGCATCTGGAATTTATCAATAGAGAAATTGAATTTTGCGGAGACCTATTATGAGTTTGAGCCTCTCCATTGTTTATAATATATTTTTATTTATTTTATATTTACATGCAATAATAATAACAATGAAAGATAAATAGTAAAAAAAATGAATATAAGGAAAAAGAATGAATTAATGATAAAAATATTTAAATTATTAAAATAAATGAATAAAAAAAAAGAATAAATAAATAAAAATAATCAGAACCTAAAAAAAAATAAATAAATAAAGAACCATAAATAACAATAATAAACAAATAACCTAGGAATACGTCTACTCTAACTCAAATATATCAAATTTAATCAAATTTCCATACATTGAAGCAATTTTCATAACTGAGTCATATCAGAATTCATAAGCGTACGATAACATGTGTATATTGAAAATGATTTATTGGGAATCAAGAAATATATGTCAAATATTGATTTTACCAATAAAAATAAATTATTGAAAATATATTAATAATAGTTATTTTTTTTATTATCAGTATTATTATTATTGTTATTATTATTAACAACGTGAAAGTTATTAAATATAATCCGTTAATTTTCAAGCTTCCTAATAAGAAACGTGATGATTATGATTGTTAATAAGACGATTAATATTAAGCCATTAAGCCATGTTAAATGATTCAAAAATTCTGGTTGTTTGCTCGAATAAAATCAACTATATGGGTTCAGGATTCAAACTGTCAAAATAAATTCGTCATTTTGCGCCTCTGCTGCCTTTTTGGTGCTATCTAAATAAACATCACCGTATTATTGTTTATTTTTTTTATTACTATTATTATTATCATTAAAAATCGTACAACGCGCATTTAAAAATAAAATTTTTTCAAAAAGTCTTTAAATAATGCTCATAATTCAAAATTAAATGAGCTCAGAATACAACTCACAATATAACTGAGAAAACTTATACGATGATCACAACTATGCGTGAGTACAGGTTTCTTCGATGGTTAATGAGATTCCGTAATTGCCCGAATCGTCATCAAGACCAAAAACCAGGGTCGCCCTATGTACATTTATACGTGTTTCTCATACAGAGTATGTCTGCATATCTACGTGTGTTAGTTTTATAAAGTATGTTTCTATATGTATACGTTTCTTATATATATTATGTCTTCATGTATATGTTTTTTTTTATATAAAATAACTCCATATATGTGTAAGTGTATGAATGCGCGCCGAAATGCTATAAGAATAAACAAGTCAAGATGAAATGTGCGCCAATTTGCCGTAGTTTCTTATGAATTTATAAATTTTGAAATTTTGATCTGATTGGAGAGTTTTTTTTGAAAAAATTTTTTGAAGAATTTCAAATTAAAGAGTCTTTGAACTGTTGGTTTTGTGAAATTTTCTTTGACCTTATATTGAAGAGAGTTCAGAATCTTTCGAGGTGAATTTTTTATTGATCTTTAACTATTATTTTTGAAATATTTTTTTTGAAAAAAATTATATATTTATTCATTTATTATTTTTTCATAATTCTGAATATTTTTACAAAATTTGAATACTCATTGACCAATAAAATTAAAGTAAATAAAATCAAATTCATGATTTTTAAGCTTAAAACCATAAAAAAGCTAATCAAATAATATTCAATAAACAAAAAAAAATAAAACAGTGAAAGAAAGACAAATTTTATTAAACTTTTGTCATAACCCTATTATATTCATGGTGTAACTAAACTCAAAACTAGGCCAAAGTTAATCAATTCGACAGAGAATTCAATCTGCAATTTAATTGGAAATTTTCTTTCAGCATTTCTTTTTTTAAAAAGTAGCTTCAATAATTAATACCATAAGAAACGTATCAATCTTGTGGAAAAGTGATCGGAAAACTGAGAATAAGCTTATGCATTCTTTATCAACAAGATAATCTATGTAGTAGAGTTATCTTCAGAAAAGTCGAAAAAATTTCAAAAATTTCTACTCTATACAGATGAAAAGTAGAGAGTAAAAAACACAAAAGATTCAAAAGCATATAGCATTACGTGAACATATTTTAAAATGTAAGCAACTGTGTTGAAAAAATTGGAATTCTATAACATTCCCTGTTGCCGCCTTAATCCTTTCTCACCATTAACAAATATCTATAAGCAATTATAGATGAGAGAATGTTGGTTTATTATATTTGTTGGGCTTTAGATTAATTAAGCTTTTCCAACGAGCTTAAAATTAGAAAAAAAAGATTATGGAAGGAATATAAAAATTTTTTATTTTGAATACAAATAAAAACATTAAAGCCGTTTTTTTAATTTTCTCTATCAAATAACTACAGCTACAAAGTTATAAAAAAACTCATGGAATTTTGGTATGGTTATTAAAATAGCTGAAAAACTTTATGCCAAGGCCCTGTTATAAAACCAATGTTGTATGAGACTGTTTCAGAGCTTTTGAATATGATTCAAAAAAATTTAATTTAAATGGTTCATAGAAATAGCCATCAAGTAAGAAAGATAAATAATCAGTTGAAGTGAGGTTTAGTTTTCAGTGCCTATTTCCTTGTAAAGATGAAACAATATGTTCAGATTCACACATTGTAGTTAAAGATGTAATGTAATGCGGTATTTATAAAGCGCTTTTCCTTATAGATCAAAGCTCTTGCTACAAATTTAATGTAGCGAAAACACACTGTGGAACAGGTGCTAATTGTCGGCCCACGCGGGATTGAACCTGGTAACTTTAAACAATTAGTCTAATGCTCAACTATTGAGCTATAG
This sequence comes from Pterobdella sp. o SKG-2022, assembly GCA_964035795.1. Lineage (NCBI taxonomy): Eukaryota > Metazoa > Annelida > Clitellata > Hirudinida > Piscicolidae > Pterobdella > Pterobdella occidentalis. Next base: position 4,327,997 of record OZ038326.1, on the reverse strand, counting down.
GGGCCGACAAAGAAACATTGTTTAAAAAATTTTTCTTAATACAAAACCTTACATAAGTAAAAAACTCAAATACATGGTACATTTATACACAAACTAAATTCTACCATCAAACAAAATCTCTATAAGATTCAGTCCTATGAATGAACGTCATACATTATGCTAATGAGAACATTCTTCATCGGTTTAACACATATGTCATAAATACACCCTTAAAACAACAAGCTCCCTTCCATATAGTGATCTCCAAGCCCATAAACCACCATATGACACAGCTTTTGGGCCATTAGATATATAATAAATATTGTCTAATGAAAATGATATGAATAATGAAATAATATTTAATGAAAATAATGAGAATGATAAAATATTATTGAATAAGTATTTAAGGGAAATAGAAAGAATTATAAAGGATTGATTAAAATATTGGTGAAATATATATTGGTAATGTGATGGAAAGTGACATTGTTCATATATTTGTTTGTTATGATGAATCTGTTATTTATTTCATTTTTTGGGGGTAATAGAAAACTATCTTGTTTTTTTTACCATATAAGAAGCCATTTAATGTGTGTTTTATAGCATGTGTTCAATAATTCAAGTTTCATGGCATTCCCTAAATCTATGCTTAAATAATAGTAAATTATGAAGGAATGTAAATGCTTTTATAATGACACAAAACTGCTATAGTCACATACAGTTTGGAAACTTACTAATGCAATAGTTGATTGTCTTTTTTTCTATAAAAAGCTTTTTTATAATGGCTTCCAAAGGATAGCTTTCTGAACTTTTGAGACTATTATCTCGATGAGATTGACCTTATTATCTCTAAATCCTGCTAATATCGATGCTGGTGGAATTAATGGTGTTATTATATCTCACAAAAGTTGTTGATTTTATAGATGAAAAGTTCCCATTTTTATTAGAGTTTTATAAGTTTCCACATCTGGAATAATGCTAATAATTCATACTTTTATATCTACAGATGCAGTAATTCAATCGAGGAGGTTGAAATATTGAGAAGAAATCAACCAGAATAATTATTTCTAAAATGTCTTTTCCTAACTTGGATCGCTGTTCATGCGGCTCGCCAAACAGAGATAATCTCAAACAATTTCCATTACGCATCGAACAAAACCAAAATAACTACCTTAAAAACCCAGTCAAAAATAATGTGAAAAATAAAAATATCTGGGATAATTTGAAAGCCTTTGAGAATGGGGATGTGAAGAAGCACTTGGAGAGTAAAAAAAAAGCGACATCGAAGCATTCAAGAAGGAATAGTGACGTGAGTGTTTACACATTTCTCAACGGAAATGCATCAACTAAAGTTAAACAGGAAAATGGAAACTTACCAATAAAAACAGAGAAAGAGACGTTTGAAAAAGTGAATAATGAAAGTAATGAAAAAATACTCAGCCAAAATGAAAATGCAGAAAAAAAAGTTAATAATAATTCAACTGATGAAAATGAGAATGTTGATTCTGTGAAAACTACTGAAGTTAAGAACAACGCTGCTTGTGTGCGCCCATTGAGACAGTTCTGTTCTGACAACACACATGCAGCAAATGGAAAAAACAACGACGCTAACAAAATTAACAAGAGTCAAAATTTTGATAATCTTAATGCTCAAATAGTTAAAAGCAACAACGAGTTGACTAACGGTGAATTAGTTAAGACAAGCGGCGGTAAAGATAATGTGACAAACAATTTAGCGTTAGAGTCGAGTGCAGAAAGTAACTTAGACAAAAACCAAATTAATTATAGCAAAAAAAATCGTAGCAGCAAACATAATATTAGAAACGAAGCCGATAGAGGTAATGATGAAAACAAGTCTAACGATAAAAATGCAACTAGTAATGATAGTAGCAATAGTACTTCTCAAGAATACACCGCCTTGTCTTATGATGTTAATTATGTCAAAGTTTCGCCTCCAAGACTGACAAGAAGGTCTAAAAAGTCTGAAGAAACCTGCTTGGAAAAATTCACAACAGGCTCTTTGAGTTTCAAACCGAAAAAAAATTTGCACCAAAACAAACGTTTGTTCAAAGCCCCGCCAAAGACTCCCTGCAAAGAAAATGACGAACAGGAAAAAGCTGTTCTAGAAGACAAAAGTGAAAAAGATAAAAAAGAAATAAAGAGTGAAAATGAAGAAAAACAACTCTTGGAGGTAACTTTCACAGTCCTTGTCGAAAAAGGAGCTGTAAAAAGCATGAATCCAAACGTAAAAGTTGGTTCAGGAAAAATATCAAATGAAAAATTACAGATTGATCCTGAATCGAAAAGAAACGTGGTAGAATCAATAAATGAGGCACTCAAGAAGGGCATTCAATCACAAACCAAAAACCAATCTCAAACAGATTGTATCGATGGGCTGAAAAACTGTGATGTCGAAATCATCCCTCAAAATAAAAACAAAAAAGACTATTTCAGTTTTGATTATGAAAAACGAAAAGCTCCCGAAGGCCGTCAATCTCCATACAAAATCGAAAGTGAGTTCAAGAAGGATGAGAACCTTATGTGTTATCAAAGCTTAGACAGGAAACAATCGATGGTGCAACTGAAAAACGGTAAAATTGATTTATCTTATGAAGTGAAACTTGGAAAAGAAAAATATCAAACGCTAGCTAACTTTGGAACGCTACGAAAGATAAATAAGCTGAATCAAACAAACATAACGACAACTGCAGTGATACACGCCCCCTTCGACGCCGATGTGCGTAAGGAAGAAGCAGACCATGCTTATCATGGTCGTTTCACATCTAACCTTTGCGAGTACCGACACGAAAGCAAGGAAAATAAAACAATTGGACGAGAAATGAGTTACAGTTTTTGGAAAAAAAACAAAACTTCGATGAGTAGTATTGCAGTTGAAGACGAAGCTACACATATGAACTGGGATGATTTGATGAAAGAGGCGAAAAACTTGGGCATTCCTTTAAAGAGACCTAATCAAGAACCTATTGAAAAACCCCGTCACAAATCATTCAGTTTCTCAAGTCGTCTTTTTAGCGCTTTGAGTTCAAATTGGTTGAACTGGAAAACAGATAATCAAATGACTACATCTTTGTGTGGTGGAGAGTTCGGAAAACACAACCGCCACGATTTGTATAATGGTAACTACAAAACTTATTACGAAGATAAAAAAGAAAGTTTTTTGAAAGACAAGCTTGGATTTTTGAATTTTCTGTTTGGAAAAAAACCAAGTAAGTTGTATGATGCAGACTGTCCTCTATGCAGGCAACAAAAAGGTAATGATTTTTACCAGTATAAAATGCTTCCACAAAGCGCACACGTATCTCCAAAGCATTTCCCAAACCCTCCAAAAATCACCAAAGGCGTCAAACGTTCAGCGTCAACACACCGCCCAAAACCCATCCGTGGAGAATATTTTTTCAGAAATAACTGTCCCGAGTGCCCACCATGTACATGCTATTCAGATTACTCAACCAACTTCAAAACATCTCGATTCTCACTTTCACCCGCCTCGAAATGCTACAAGAAGTGCCTAAAGAAAGTTAATAACCTTTCAAATTCATATCACGATCCTCGAGCCAACAAATCTCTTCAAAATTTCAACCCTGCTGATGCTGAGTATAGGTAAAAATATTATTTCAATAAATTATCGTTCAAATTATTGGAAAATTTTTTAAACAAGAGAAAAATTAACCTCGAATATTAGTTTCTTTAAAATCATGTTTTTCAATTTTTATGCAGGTATTTTCCGCCAAAAAAGTCACATCAATATTTGCAACCAAATTACAGGCAATTAGCTCAGAGTCCAGCTATTTTATCTTTCAGTCAACAGTACTATCGTCCTTCAAAATCTAATCTTAAATATCCTTTCCAAAGAGGAAGTTATGAAGAGAGAAACAGTGAAACGATTGGAGAAAACGTAGAATTGAGTGAAGAAAAAGAAGACGATGATGATGTATTTTTTGACGAAATCGATAGCAATAATAATTTCATGCAGAATAAAACCCTCCAAAATATTGGCTTTTCTAACACTATAACTCGACCAACACTTCATAAAAGAAATAATGAAAGTAGCGATGAATTAAATCATTTAAAGAACTGCCATCAAAATTCAGTGACAGAAAACAGAAGTTTAAAACACGGTATGTCTAAAATAACTTGATTCTAACGTTTGTTGAAGCCACTAAAAAATAAATTATATTACTTATCTAAATATAAATCTTTGATACAAACTGCCAAAATATCGACTCCGCCCTATGGGTAAGCTCATGATGAGGAAGAAATATAAACACATTGATTCAATCTTGAAAAATTATGTTTTTGAATTTGAAATGAAAGCTATAATTCTTTGTAAGATTATCTACATTATAGAATATGTAAAACTATTCAATCACAATGACTTAAATATATAAAATTTTATGTATTTAAAAAGAAATAATTAAAAACAGATGGCAATAGTAGAATTCTTTCAATGCAGCAATACTCAACTTGGTATACAAACGGTATTGAAGAAATAGAAATATTGATGTTGATAAAACAACATATTCACCAAAATACTTTTGTTTTTAAAATAATTTAGGGCAACAGAAAACGCCGAAAGATTTAAGACTTGGTCACTATATCGAACGTTCGGTTGTACTATAACCTTCAGCATTTTGCAAGTTTTAAGAGAGATTTTTGCTCCATATAAGAATATATTCATAATTTTATAAAAATTATTTGTATTGATTATACTGATGAAGAAAATTATACATATTTGTCTTGTAAACATGAAATTATTATACTATGAAAATATTCTTGAATGAGCAGGATATATAAAAAGCTGTAATTAATGTTTTGATACTGCACTTTCAAAACAGCTCTATCATAATTACTGATGAACAATTTAAGAGTGTTTTAAATCCATTTATGCTGAAAAATAATGGAGGTTTTAAATAAATATAGCATATGTCAAAGTAGTTCAAAATAAAAAAAAACTTCGAGTTTGTTTTGAAGAGAAATTAAAAATGAAATGAAGATTCATAAAGAACTCAATAAAACCAGAGATTCCATATGAAATTTTATCTCATAACTTTATTTATAGGCATAAACAGAGTGAGTATTTGTAACGATGAGTTGGTTGTATAAAAGCTATTGGTGTAGGAAAAACATAGTTAAAAATGTGATTTATGTCAAGGTTTAGGGTTGTTTACTGTGCAGAAATAGCTGTTAAAAATTTACAAGCAGTTTAGAGAGTTTTAACTATTTGATCGGAAAGATTTTTCATCTTTTATATCAATTTTTTATTTGGCTTTGATGTTTGGTAAATTTAAAATGTTTCAAAGTTCATCGAATATAAAGTTTCATTAAAGTATGTATAATTTCTATGTATTCAAATTATTTTGTTCTTCTATCAGAATCGCGAGGAAGTTTTGCAAAAGCAAATAATTTCAAGCTTTACACTGGAAGTACTGATGGGAACTCAAAGAAGAAATCTTCTAAGTCTGAATCCAATGATAACAGCACAAACAATATGAAACTGTATAAAAGTCTTCAATTGTTGAAGAACGTGAGTTTCATTACAACTTACTACGTTATTAGAACTAATATATAGCTTTGGATTTTCGAGTTATAATATGGCTTTTTAAGAGAATTTAATGATGATTGGAAAATTAAAATTGTTAGTTTTCAAAAGTTCTGTTTTTCGTAAATTTTGTTTGGTGTTTTTCATGCAAAAATTATTTTTAAAAGTTTTATTTATAACTTTAAATTTAATATAATCCATATAAAAAATTCGGTTTGAACCATTTTATAACCATTCAAAAAAAAATTTATGATACTATATTAGAATCTTATAAACGCTGAAAATTCCACAAATTCAGAAACAAATCTTTACATGAATTAATTAGCAGCCTAATGCCTGAAACACTATCTTCATACTAATACCAGCTTTGGGTCCATGAAGCTAATGAGTCATTTTAAGTTTTAAGTACAATTCTAAGGTTCCCTATTAACAAATAGTTTGTGTTATGATAAATATTAATATTTGCAAAGCATTTGGAAATGTATAGATGAAGTTTTTTTATATTTATATGCATTTTTAATTAGATTGAGCATAAAAATAAATTCAGCTTTTTTATACGAAATTTTTTGAAAGGAATATTTTATTTTACCAATATTGCTTCTTACACACTGTAAATATTTCAACACAAAACAAAGAGTTATGTTCCATTGATAAACTTCCCACAAAACACCATCAAGCACCTTTGCTCTCTTCTTTATTAAAATACTTTTCTTTGTTTCTTTTATGAATGTGTATCATATTGATCTACACTTTTGTTACTCCTTCCCACACTCTTCATTGTAAAATTCCCATGATGACTTTCTACCACAGATGGAATTTGTATTGAACCAACCAATCATAAGTCGAGTGCTATAAAATAATCTAAAAACTACAAATAAATTAAAAATTTATTCCAAAAATACTATTATAAATTTTATTACAGAAAGACTGGTACTGGGGCTCGACAAACTTCGAAGAAGCTGAGTTGGCTCTGAACAACAAACCCGATGGTAGTTTCTTGGTACGAGACTCTTCCGATGAACGATATATTCTAAGTGTTAGCTTCAGATCCCAAGGCAAAACACACCACACCCGGATCGAAGTTTTTGATGGTGAGTATATTTAACTTAGAAAAAATTTTCACTTTAGCTGCTATATAACTCATATATGAAATAGTACTGGTTTTGTTTGTGGACCTCATAAGTTTTTCACTAATCAGTTTAATAATCTTTTTTCCACAGGGGTATTCAGCTTTTACTCTCAACGTATGTTGTCATCATCTACATCTGCAGCCCCTATAGATCCAGGTAGCTCTTCCTCCATCATAGACTTCATAGAAGAAGCCGTGAAGAGATCTAGAGCGGGAGACAGCCTCTATTACTTGAGAGGTAGTAGCGTCAGTAGTGGCACAACATACAACGAAAACCCACCAACTCCTGTGCAATTACTGCACCCTGTAGCGAAAACAGTTTCAAAAAATGCCTTGGTTTGATCTGAGCTGAATCCAAGAAAAATTAATGACAATCGTGTTTATTTATTTTACTATGTGTAAATATTATTTAAAATAATTTTCTCTCGGAGTTTCATTGTTAACAGGATATTCCATATAACTAAAAGCGGTAAACTTTTTCGAAAATTTTTGTTGTTTTTGGGTTAACAAAGAAAGCTTTGATGTTTTATGTATTTAAACATGTCTTTGAATGGAAGCAGTATTTATAAATCATTTCTATCAATGGCATGGAATTTTATTCTGGAAACTTTTCATCATTATTCCAGATGGATAAAGAGTAAAGTTACTATATAAAATGTATATTTCTGTTAACGCTATTAACAAGCTACAATTTGATAGGAAAGTTCGGAATCATCCATCATTTTATACACGTTTCAAGTCCGTTGTGCGCAGATAACACAGAACTATTTCGAACTTATATATATATAGCTTCATTATATTTTCAAAAAATAATTTTAAAAAGTATGTAGCCTCGATTTTTTCAAGTTTGAATTACAAAAAGCTTTTATTATCTTTAAAAACACTTATTATTTTTTTCTGGTAAAAACACTGTTAGGAAGTAATCACTTATTTTATTATTGCTACAGCCATTCGCTCCATATTGAACATTCAATGAAGCTTTATGAATCCCCTTATTGGTATTTTTACAAACTCATTGTTGCTTTTCGTTATTGAATTTCTCTTTATAGAATCTTCATGTTTGTTATAATATTTATTTGTAATTTTGTTTTGTCACATTGAAAACTTTTTCGAATTTTTATTTAAGCCTGTTTTTGTCTAGAATGAATTTTAAAGCAGAGTACCAAAGTATTTTCTGTGTTTCATGTTATTTTGAAGTTACCCGTAAATTTTAATTGTTTCTCTTTAGTTGCTTCGGCGTTTGTGCAAAAGTTTATGCATGAAAAATGTGTCTGTCTACTTTGGAACTGTTTATCTTTACTGAAATAAAGATTATCTTTATTAGGGAAATCTATAATGAAAAAAGCTGATAGAGAACTCTTAAGCATTTTTTACAGTTTTTTCTTTAACTTCATAGAAAATTTTAGATCCATTTATAGAACTTTTTATTTTCGATAGTTTCAGTTCAATAATTAGATTAGTAGAAAATAAAACTAATTGGAACTATTAAGTTTTAATTAAAGCACATTTAACAAGAATGCGTTTATAGAAAAGTATAAAGGCATTTTATTCTAATACTTTATCATTACGAACAGATTCTTTGAACACCATTCAATGAATGAAAATCATCGGAGAATGACTAAGGTTGCAAAACAACAAATTTTCATTAGAAATTATTTTGAACCAAAAAGCTACCAACAATTTATAAAAATTCAAAGCCCAAAAAATAACTGCGTTGAAAATTATTTATACATAAAGTATATAGCAACCATGATTCAGAATTTTCAATTTTTTCCGAATTGTTCTTAATGGATCTTCGAAATCCATTGAGACAAGAACTTTGCTGGACAAATCAATATTCTTTTCAAATGAATGGAAAGAGAATATAACAGAAGATTATGTAATATGTAATAAATTTTTAAAACTTCACAAACAATTCGAATCAGTGAAAAGTTTAAGCAGGACAAAAAAAGCAAAAATATGAATTTAAAACAATGGAATGACTAATGCAAAATGAAGAAAAATGCTTCAATTTATGGAAAATCGAAGATTGTTCAGGTACGAAGCAAATTTTGAACCCTGTTTCATACGTAGTTCATTCAAAGGATAATACTTGGTTAAAATAATAAAATTCATTATTTTCTCCATAAGTTATAAAAAATGATCTTTATTTTATTAAAAAGTCTTTGTGAGGTTATTTTTGATATGTTTTGAGGCTTTCGTAGTCATCAAGGTCTTCTTCTGAAGATGAAATCCTCGAAAAACTGTAGTAACTCATTGAGTCCTTATGGCTTTCTGCAAGGGTTTTTTATAAGTATTCTATTAGAAGTTACATTTTAGATACTTTAACTCAAGATTTTCAGCTCAAATGATCCTCAAATATCTATTTCATCAATGAAATATTTTTCATTAAAATTAGGAAAAATTTTTAGCAATATTAAACTACGTTTGAAAAAATCATTAGAATTGATAGACTAAATCATATAAAACAGACTTTTCTTTGACGTTTTCAACACTTTTAGACAGGTCACATTTGCGACGCTCGCAACTCCAGATTCTGTATCACTGTCGATTCTACAAGGCATATTACCTCTTTGATTTCTTGCATCATCATGGGTCATTAGTCCTTTGATACGAACAAGCTGAGTGTCGTTACTGTAAAATGGGTTTAAAGTGTTTCTTTGAGTTTTTTGCTTTCTGTCAATACTGTTTTTGAAATTTCTTTCATTGTACTTCATTTTGTCAAGCTTATTTTTGTCTATTAGATTGATAACGTTGTCACTTCTGTAACCATAGTTAGGTTTATTTTCATTCTTGTTTTCAGCATTATTAACTACATGTGAGGTTCCTTGATAACTTTCGTTGGGACGTTGTTTATCATAACGATAATTTAAAAAACCTGGTTTTTTTAAAGGTTGATGCAAATTTTTGTTTGAGTCATTATTGAATAGTGGATAACTTGATATGTGGTTGGACATGAAATGACTTGGAGGGGCGATTTGGTTTGAAATTTGCTTAAGTTCTAGTTTCAACATTCTGGGAGTAGTTGGTTTGGTAGCTGTTTTTTTTGCAAAAGGTTTTGGTGTTGAGGGAGTAGTAGGGGCTATGGAGAACTGGAAAAGCTTTTCATTTTTTTCTAAATTATTAGAACAAAACTCATTTATAGGATAATTTTTGAAATGTTCACTGCCATGGAAACTATTACTAAGCAAATCATTGCTGTTTCTATTAAGGACCGGGCTATTCTCTTTCAATATGTTATCATGACTAATATTTAAAAAATTGCTTTTATAAATTTTGGTGTGTCTATTTTTATAGTGAGAATTCCTGTAAGAAGTTTCAATATGATCATAGTTTTCATTAAGTTTTTTGCTTTTCGGAGTTGAAGTTTGTAAACTAGGTGTGTCAAGGTAATTCTTCATAGAAGTATAACTATCATTATCTTTTTTAGAAAGAGCACTAACATCAACGTAGCTACTGTTGATATCTTCTATAAATGCATTACTGTAACTGTTATTCATGTTTATAATAAAGTCTGGCAGATCTCTACTTTTGTTTTCTTCTTTCGTGTCTTTAAAAGTATGGAGGTTACATTGTTCTGTATACATATCCAGTAGTTGCAAATGTTTCATCTCTGTGCTGTACATTGGAGTTCTGTAAGATACACTTGGAGGAAGGTCAAGCCCGTTTGTTTCATTGACTATAACATTCTTTGAATCATAATTGGCAAAATATTTTTTTCTATTATTTTGGCTTCCACTCAGATTATCACTAAAATTTTTGACGCTGTCTATCTTATTATTGAAATGGTACTGTAGATTATTATGAGAACATTTCCCGTGAGTCAAGTTATAAGCAGAGCTTGTTACTTTATCTACATTTTCTTGCTTTAAAATTTCTTTGTCATTTTCAATTTGATTTTTTTTACTTTTTTTGAAGATTTTAAACAGCCATGACCTTCTCAAAGATCTGAACATGGGAGAATTGTTTTGTTTTGTTGGTTTGACAATAAAATTATTATGGACCAACTGATCTTGTTGGTTCAGATAGTTTTCATTCAAACTAGTCGATCGTATATAATTTTGGCTTCTATGTTGAGTCACAAGTGACCAGTCTGTGGAGTTTAATGGTGAGGTGGGGGCTTGAGGTGAGTTAGATGCTATATTACTCTTAATGAATGAATGATTTTTCTCATTAGAGGTGTTGAAAAGTGTTGAAAGCGTTAGATCATTAGATCCTGGAGTGTCAGGTGGTGTGGGGAAAATATTTTGAACGTCGTTGAAAGACATGATGTGCTTAATCGGTGGTAGAGGCTCATATAACCTAGTTTCATGGCTAGAATGGTTTTTTGTGAATTGGTTTGAAACACAAGCCCGGTTCATTTGTGGTGTAAAAAAAATGGGTTTTGAAAGAAGTGAAAGAGACAATGGTTTGCAAAGAGGCACTGTGCCAAGAGGTTTTTCATTTGTGAAAAGTTTCAACTCATTTGATTGGCTTTCTAAGCGTTTCACCGAGCTAACCAAACTTTTTTCCAAACAGGTTTTTTTATCTGTATCTGAAATTTCACTTTTTTGAGATTTTAATTCAACAAATTTTTTTTCTTTTTGGCAAATTTTTTGTTTATCATTATTCAAAGAGAAATTTTCTGTGTAGTGCTTTAAAAAACTTTTCATTTTATCATTTATAGTATTATTGTTAGAATGGTTGTCGTTATTTTCTTTCACTTCTAATATTTGCTCCAATTTTTCTTCATAATATTCATCTTCAGGTATTATATCCAGTTTTTTTATTTGGCTGGTTTCCTGTTGACTAACTTCACTTATTTTATTCGTTTTATTGTTATCTTTCTTATCTACTGTATCTTTATTCACTTCACTGAACAATGATGACAAACTGAATCTGGTCAAAACATGGGGTTTATTGATGCTACTCTTTGACTTGATCGGTTTTAGACTATTAGTGTGGTAGTCTCTGATAGAAGTTGTGCAGTTTTGCTTACCAAAACTCAATTCTTTTGGATCTAATGTTTTGGAGTTATCTCTCCACTTAATCTCGGATTTTTCATACTGATATTTTGGAATTTCAAGTTCCGTGGTTCTTTGGCAATTTTTGACGTTAATATTAATGGATTTTTTTTCAGTGAATTTTTCCAAGTTATCTTCTTCATAAGATTTTTTGGAATTAGCTTCAAGTTTGAATGACTTCAAACTATTTTTAGTAGTTTGTTTTGTTAAATTGCTAGTCATAAGCACATTATATTTTGGATCACAAAAACTTTCATTGACACTTTTTTTTTTAGGATTTTCAGCCATTGTTTCTTTCATTATATTATTCACATTATTAAAACAACTAAAATCATTAGAAAAATTATTTCTTAAATTTTGTTGAGTATTTCCATGATTGTCAGTTGTTCCATTTAAGACATTATGCTCTACTTTTGAATCAACATTGAGTTCTTTATTCAAAACATGAGTAACGTCTTTTTTTAAAAAATTGCAATTCATTGAAGTGCATATTTTATGTAGTTCATCCAGCTCTTCTTCAACATCACAGTTCATCAGAGTACCAGTGCCTGGGCCATCAACCCATACCTCATTTGACACATTCATCGGTTTCATCAAATGTTTTGAATTGAAACAAGAGTCATTACTTATTGTGTTATTGAATGAATTTTCCTGAAACGGTGTTTTTCTAGATAAGACAGTAGGGTCTTCATAAGATAGACGTTTTTCCATCAGTAAACGTTCGTACTTGGAAGAGTCTTTGATACCATATATTTTACTATGTCTGTTTCTAAAATCTTCTTTGGTCTTATATTGTTTTGTTCCCATCATCACTTTTCCTCTAGTTTTTTTATTTCTGCTTCCAGTGGAACTCAACATCACTGAACTAGTTTCTGAATCACTCGACTGAAATAAGCATAATAACCATTAAGGACGTCTCAATCTGAGAAGAAATTTTTAATTTAAGAACAATATAATTCTTTCATTCGATTGCCAATCAACAAATCAAATACTTTTTATAAGCCGTTTTCTATTACCAAAATTTTGACTTCGTGTTTAGCTTAATAAATATCAAAAACCTTTTTTTCAAAAACCTGTGCAGAGGTATTGTAGGTAGCTTTTCTTAAACGTCTTCTGTAAACTCTCGAGGCTGCGGTTAACAGACGGTATTGATGTAACGTCATGGCACTATATAGTCCCTCTTTTTGTTTTTCAATTAAGCAGTTTTGATTATATCCACCTAAAGTTTTATACCGTTTCATCTTTATTAGCAAGCTACAATGACAATTTTTCTTCGTCGAAGATAGGTATTTCAATAGAAGTTTATCAACTTTGTTACTGTAGGTAAACGTTTACAATAAAACTTTAATCCTTCCACATTAAATTCAACACTTTGAACTAAGCAAAGAAACATAGAATTTATGAAATAAAAATTTTGAAGCTTAAAAGACAAAAAAACTAACTTTTCGCGGGGTTTTTTTCCGGCCATCAGTGATAAAACCTGTTGTAAATTTGTGTCTAAGTGTGTATTACCGTTAAAACCACTATATACGTTATTATCACTGGAAGTATTCAAATGTTCAGTGTTTTCAGGCAAAGTGCTGGTAACTTTAACGAAAGTCAATGTGTTGATCATATCGAAACCTGATAATTAAATGAAGCGAATCATACTAATATATACAGTGTGTAGAACATTGTCCGTGATTTGAATATAAACTTGAATTAATCAAACGAAACCTTTTGCTGATGTGTTTTCAGCCCGAACATTTATGTTCAAAATATAGTTCTTGTCTGAAAATAATTGCTTATTATACTTTGGATGTATCATTGTTAGTCTAATTGAATTCACTTATATAATGTTTTAAATGATTACGAAATTAATAACTACAAGCTATGTTACCTATGCTTACGAATTTTATTGTACTTTTTTTAAAATAATTATTTTTATCATTCGATATCTTTAAAGCATTGAGTTTTTTTTGAATTTCAGAAACATTATTTAAGATTAAGCTTATAAACAATGTGATAGATGAAAAAAAGCTTTCATAGGCTATTTAGCGCAAAGCTTTTGATTTATTGAATAATTATTGCCATGTCAACTCAGCTTTGCAGCTAATAAACTTAGACAACATTGGTTTGTTTTTATCACTTTTCAATATATCAGACTACGGTTTTCGAATCAAGAAAGATTACTTTGTAGTTTTTGTTTAAGAGATTTTTGTAGAAACATGAGCTTTGAAGTGTCACAAGAGCCAAGTTTATTCTCCTCTTCTGTGAACAACAACCATGCATAAACATTAAAACCCTGTTTGAATGAATACCAATCAAACCTTCAAAGAAAACTTTTTCATATGAATTATTCTTCATATCAAACACAATGGCACAGACGTTAAACTCAATATTTGCATTTCTTTGGTTCGATACTTTCGGTATCTCCGCCGTGGTAAGAGGTGAATCACTATTGCTGTTGTCGAGTTGAATCAATGCTGTTAACCACTTTAAACAGTAGAATATTAGATCGAAGTCTGAGTTATTGTTTTTAAGGTTATGTATGTTGTTATTGATTAAATCCGTCTTATTAAATCCTTTCTTAGCTTTTAGATCAATGAATAAGCTATCTTCAGAGTTTTGATCTGGAAAATAAAAATCAAAATAATTTTCAAAAAAACTTACTAAAAATAATCATTTTAAAATACTTATAATTCAAATTTTTTTTAATTTCTCATATAAATCATGAATATTCATGGTACTAACTCACCATCATCGCACAGCACCATACAGACCGGCTTCTCGTTCATGAATTCCTTTAGCACATCAACACAATTTTCTAGACACATTTGCAACTAAGAGAACAAAATAAAATATATTGAACAACTTAGAAAATTTTCACTGTTAGATCAGGTTCAAAATTATTGATCAAAACTATAGAAAAAGAATATATAAAGTTTATATGTATAGAATATATGAACTTACAGTGTTCTCGCTGAAAACATTGTCAAAACCCAGTGCCTTTCCTACTAATTTGTTTCCATCATTATCTCCATTGGAATGTTTTAGAAAAGCTTCGTAAGAGTGAATAATGAGATTTTTTTTAGAAGAGTCTACTTTATAGATATAAAAAGCTTGGGGTGATGGTGTGATAAAATTGACTTCTGTCGTTGTTTTTGTTGCTATCGTTTTAGCTGACTGTGTTTGGTTGACACTTTGTAAGCAAACAATCACTTTTGTCTGTTTGTGAGGTTTTATATTGAAAAATTTTTTATTGTTAATTAAAGACCTTAATGAAATTATAATTGGTTGAACCAACTCAAGTCCAAAAATTATTTTAAAAAAATGATTTACTAATTTATTTTATTCAAAATCGAGAGTTTTCAATTTTAAAATTTTTTAAAAATAGTGTACCAATCCAATAAAAAATAAAATTGTTTAAAATTTGGAAATGCTTCAGTCAAATTCATTTTTAGCGGCGTTTTGAAGTTTCATTTGATTTCGTAACCTGCTAAATTAATCAACCAATTTTCTTCTGGTTTATATAGACTAGCGAATGAATTAATTAATTGAATAATACCTTTTTTGAAATAGATTTTTTTGAGTTGTGGTAGAAACTTAAAAACTCCGACACACAGAAATCATCAACTTTTGTATTCATCTTCATGTTGTAATCTTTATAATTAAACTGTTTTTCTGAACTGTCTACTCGTAGTGAAATCTGGTCATTCACATCTCTTCCATAGCTGTTTAAGTAGTATTTATTGATAGTCTAACTATTGATTTGAATGCAAGGTTATTGCCACATAATAATCCATTTAGTATATTTTTCCGCTCTTAAAATACCATAAAATTCACGATTGAATACTGCATCTTTAGTTACCAATACTCTATGAAAAGTAAAATGATATAAAAATATTTTTCATATGGCGTAGGTTACTATTGTTATCATTAATTTATTTCAATTGTTATTATTTTTAGATTTATTAATTTTTTTTTATTATTGTTATTATTAGTATCGGTAAACGTGATATTGCGTAGCCATCTGTTCCAATTATCATATTGAAGCTATCTCCGTCTGACACATTATAAAAATATAACTTTCAAATTCATCACAAAACCGTTATGATACATAAGTGAAACAAAAAATCAATACCAAAACGTGCTTAAACATATTTTAAACATGGTGTAGAATTATCTAACATTATGAAATAGAATATAGGATATTCATACGGTAAAATAATCAATTATCATGATGTAGAAAAAAATGGTTTTAATAGAAATGGTTAAATGATTGGTAAAAAAAGTCTACACTCCAAATTCTCGCATTGCACTTCAAAAATGAAAATTATATTAAGGAATTTACTGAGGCCCTAGTGAGTAAAATATGACTAATTAATTATGCATTCATTTTTAAAAAAGCATTAGTTTATATGTTTCATAAGACTAAAATAATATATATAGTTTTATTCAATAAATCACTTGACATTGCTATCTTTAATGTTTTGAAAAAATATTGACATAAATGCATTGAAAAAATTAATATAATTATTAATTTAATATTTAAATTAACATTGCTATTTTAATTTATAATTGATATTTTTAATTTGTTTTTGTTTTTTTTTTATTATTAGTTATTATTAATATTATTATTAACTGTTATAAATTCATTATTTTTATTCTTAAACAATAGCCCATGGCACGTGTTTTGTATTATCTACTTACCTTTCAAGGCCGCCAGGTAGGCCAGTAAGCGACTTCTTATATGAAAGCATATCATAATAACAAGGATTTTTGCTGTTATTGTTTTCATTATTTGTGTTGTTGTATACGTTATTGTTATCATTGACGTTTTTGTTGGTAATATTGCTGTTTTTATTGCAATAATTTGTATTATCAATGCTATTATTATTGTTAAAATTTTGGCTATTGTTTTTGCTAATGTTTTGATGGAGCTTCTCATATATATTGTTCTTGTTGAAGACATTTTTCAGACCAAAAATACAATCATTTTTCTCTTTTGAAGTATCCTCTTCCTTCAAAAAATTTTTAGCCCCAAATTTTTTGTACAAGTTTTCCCCATTTGTGGTGCTACTGAATCTATTGGTGAATACCCTTTCATTGGCATTTTGTGATGTATTCACCACTATTTGGTTGGTATTTGAGGTATATGCATAGCTGATTTGGCGAGTCTTTTCATTCATTTGCATGTTCATTTGGCTGTTTTCTTTGACCCATGATATAATGTTGTAAGTTTTCTTGTAATCTTTATTATTGTTCATCAGAGGTGTGTTGTTTTTGATAGAAAACTTTTCATTGTTTACAAAATCTTTAACAAAAATAAATTCGTCAGAAATTTTTGCCATTGCTTGTAGTCCGAATTTGTGTTCCAAATATCCTCAACACAATTATCAATGGATGAATGATACCAAAACTATCAAAATTTTATCGAGCTTGTATTATAAGTTAGACAGATAATGATTCAATCTTATAACACTACTTTTTTTAAAACTCCTTTTATATATGAGATGCTGAAACCTTACCAAAACGATTACCCAAACAATACGTTATCGATTTCTTTGTGAGTTTTTTAGTGTGTATGTGTGTGTGTTTCATTAATTACCACGCGTTATGTTGTTTTAAATTGTATTTATTTGGCTGTAAATCTTCAATGATAGAGCTCTGAGAACCGTAAATCGTTCAAATAAAAAAAAATTTCTAACATGATTAGATAACAACTTCAAAAAAACGGCTTCCTTTGTGAAATTATAAATTCAAAGGGCTTCAATGAATTTTGAGTGTTTTAATGTGTTTTATGTAGTGGAATTAAATGAATTATTGTGAATTAAATAAAGTATTGTGAATAAACTGTTATATATGCATCAGGATAATTAATTACACTTTTATGTTTTAAACTACTTCATTATCGTAACTTAACACTTTCTTCTAGAAGCATAACTGAGAAATAATTCTTATTATTCTTTTGTATAATTCAATAATAATTTGGAATAATTTTGTGAGATTATTCTAATTTTTCAGGTTAATTATATAAAATAATCTTCCAAATTTTAAAAATCATTGTGAATAATGATTTGATATTTTTTGTTCTTAAGGTTCATGCAGTGTTTTAATAAACTTATGTAAAGCTCATCAATTGTGTAACTAAAGCCCCATTTAGAGGAAGATAACGTTAGATTTACTACCTACTATAAAACATTTTTAAACTTGCTTCAACTTCTTTGAACAATGTGTTATATTATTAAACTGTGGTTTTTAACACTATCTTACAGCATCAAGACTTAAAGTGACAAGTTTACATAAAATAAATTAGTAAAAATTTGAAGGAGTTTGATGGTTCAATATTTTAATTACAATATTTAAAGTAAATTTTATTCTATCGGTGAGTATTAGAAGTTGACTTTTAAATATTCTTTCACTACTTCAAGGTTTGAAAGAGATCCTATTCTTTAATGGAATCAAAGAAGTTTGATGGAATCAAACATTATTAAGTCACATTTGGGGTTTTCAAAAATTTTCTAAGCAGCTATCTCCAAATTTCAGTTATATTTTACTATCCAGTTTCACGCAAGCACTTGGTTTTTAAACTTTTATGATGATTCGATACTTTTTTTGAATTTATTTTAATGAAAAATTTTTCAATGATAAATTGAACAAACGTAAACTAATATCTTGATTTTCTAAAAAATCAGCTCATAACATGAAGCATTAGTATAAATCACTCAATGATCTCGATACACGTTTAAAAACTTGAGAAGACTTCACTAATCCTTCATAAAAGCACAAATAATCATTTAAATCTGAGTTTTTTTTTAATTTAACTTTTAAATAATGATTAAAAAATTGGAGTCAAAATGTTGGCAATGGCATACAACAAACTGGGTTTTATCATAAATAGTTAACGTTCACACTATCTAGGTAATCATTAAATATAAAAAATATGCTCAAAATTTTTCTCTCTTGACTTGATACACAATACTTTTCGAGACTTAGCCGTGAGCAAATCGCTAAAGACAATCTATCTAATAAATTTGTAAATGTACCGATTAATTAAACGATATGAAAAGTAGAATAAGCATAGTTTCATCTCAAACTATGTGGTAGAAAATAAAATATAATTACACGTCATTATTTCTATAAATACTACTGGCATAAAAAATATAACAAATAAAATTCAAAGTAAATATATCAAAAATCAAATAAAAATGTTTGCACCTAAAAGAATTGATGATGCATCAATTGTTGTCTTTGATCACCGTCAATTAAACACCAATTGGCATTTGCATATAAAATTGGGGCTGCATAAAATTTTATATTTTCATTGAAACAAAGTAGAATTGTTTTAAAATAAAGATTACTTTCACGCTATCTTATAAAACAGTAGTGGATAATTTCTAAAACCATACAAAAATTGCAACAAAATATCTCAAAAATGAGGCAAACACTAAGTTTTTATTAACTTACTACACAAAGCTTTGTGTAAGAAAATCTAACTTCATCGAGTGATCACGTTTCCCTTGATAATGTAAGATTTTTTAAGATAGGCTGGGTGTATAAAGTAAATAAATACTTTGTGTTTGTTTCCTCAATATTGTTTTAGGCTATCTACGTCAATCTCAACACTTCAAACTTCTGAGCCATCAGAATCATCTTGTCTCCTTGGAAGACTGGCTGGTCCTTTTTTTGCATTTTTACCTGTTTTCTGTCTGTACTGCTCTGGTGGTGGAGGTGGGGATGTTCCTTTGACATTCACCATATACTCTCCTCCTTTCTTCTTTTTCTTTCTTTCACTTCCATTTCTTCCTTCTCCTCCACTTGTCATTTCTGATCTAGTAGTAGAATTGCTGGTTACAGATGTGTCTCTTTGCACAGGGATTGGTTTCTTCTTAGAAGGATCGTATCTATTTGGACTTATTGAATCAGTTTCACTCAAAGGAGGCCTTGGGCTTTTGATACCAGAGGAGCTGTAAGTTGGTTGAGCCTGCTTGACTGGGGGTGTTGGAAAACCGGCATTGTTCCTTGAACCAGATACTTCTGTTGATGACAACGTATTTGATGATATCTTTGTTTGTCAGAAAAAGGGTTTTGTTGTGACATTTATTATTAATATTCATTAAAACTGAAACTATTTTATGATAAAACCCTTTTAAGAACTAATAAAATTATTTTTTCAAAATGGCTATTAGATCGACCAAACATTCCATGTAAGTCAACACATAATGAATATGTTTGTAAAGAGGTAATATATGTGTGTAGATATAACCTTGTTTGGAATTACTCAAACCAGGCATCCCAAGAGCTCCATGCCCACTATTCATGCCAAACTCATTTTGGTTTGCATATGCACTTGGAGCATTTTGAGTAGCAAGTCTGAAATAGCAATTGAAAAAAAATTTAAAAAAACCGATAAATATAGTATATCAGTTTTGTATATATGGTAACACAAGCGTAAGTTTTCTGAACAATTTGAATAGTCTCTCATACGTTATTTGAATATATAAATTGAAAAAATCAAATTCTTATGAATTAAACATAAACAACCTTTCATTAGCCATCTGAAGTTTCGGTTTGCTAGAATCACTTCGGGCGTAAGGATTAGTGGAAGGCATGAAATCAGAAGTGTTTGCTGCTGTATAGATGGCTTTGCTTCCGTTTTTGTCTTTTTTATTTACTTTCGTTGCTTTTGGTTTAAATGGTTTCTTATCTCGTTCTTAAAAACAGAAAATAATAATTTGAAAATAAAAAACTTTATTTCAACCGCATTCAAATCTAGTTATGTTGATTGAAATAAAACTGACTTTTCAAACAGCAGTATATCAAGAGAATGATAAGCGGCAGGATGATGATTAGAGGGATTATGACCGCAATAGCTATCACCCACGGAGCTGTAAAAATTGTTAGTTAAATGAAACAAACCATACAGTTAAAAAAAGGCATGAATTTGAAAAAAAACAATGATTTTCTCGATCTACGGTAAAATAGAGATGTTTATGAACACTCATAGTTTTCATTAAAATAAGAAGCTTTTCGTCAACACTTGAAAATTTTGTATTGATAACGAAAAATTCCGCATTTTTAACAAAAACTATTAGTGTTACTAAATCTCAATTTGAAACAAGTTTTGTAAAAATACCCGTTCCTGCTTCTACCACTTCTTGCTGTCTGTTGGATACTGAAACAATTAAAAAAAGAAACTAATTTTAATGTTGGCTGAAGTAAAGTTTAAATAAATCACCAGCTAAAGTGATGTTGAGAATCACAGTGCTCTGTACTGAACCAGTCTGTTGAGCTCTGCACAAGTAGATATTTTCTCCTAACATTTGGTCGGTTAAGACAAGGGTTCCGTTTTGAGATAGAACAGTATCGTGAGTATCCAGCCTTTAAATAAATTTTTATAGTTATGATGAAACTTTTTTAAATTTTCACAATTTATTAGCTTTTCATGAAACTTAGTCAAACGAACTCCCAGTTAAGAGCGACCTAATGGTCGACCTCAATACTACTTAATTGTATGAAGCATCTTGTTTCTCAAACCAACCAGTTGATGGTAGGTTCGGGTTTACCATTTGCAGTGCAGTTGATGGTATCACCGACATTGACGTTGTTCACTCCATTGAGGTCCAAAGAATCATCAACAGAAATTTTCGATGTCGGTTCTTGGTGAAAAAAGAATAAAATTGAAATTTTTCCGAGACATCGTATGTATTTTTCTTAGCCAAACGTTTTATGATAAGGCTAAACTTATCGAAAATTATAGCTTCCGATTCTCAATAATGTATTAAAAATTCCTCTTATTTGATGTTTTTCGTTACAAAATTGAAATTCACTTGAAAATTTTAACACATTACTAATATTCTGAACACTTATACTCACGTTTCACATGAATGTTGTATTCACAAGTTTCAGTAAACCAAGGCAAATTGAGAGAAAAAGCAGGCTCTTCATTATCTCCTTCAAAGAATATTTGACAAAAGAAAGGACCGTCATTGAAACTTTCAGAAACCGTTTGGTTTAAATTGATACTGTTTTGAAATTTTTATAAAAATTAAATATAAGATGAATTTGAACCGTTATTAAGTTTCTTTTTAAAGTGATTTTTTTTTCATGAAATAAGTATAAACTCGATAACAACTGACAAAAAATAACCTCAAATATCCATCAACATCAGCACGTTTTTTTAAAAGCACTTTCTGATTTTGATCCAACATAGCAATAGTCATCTTAAGCTGTTCAAGCGGGGACTTAAAGAAGCTTCTATAATTCACAGAACATTCGCTGTAAACGTTGTCATCTGGGTTCAAATCCTTTTGATCAGCAGGGCATTTAAGAAAATCTAGTGTCATAAATATTTAAGTTTATATGAATTATATATATGTTAACAGGTTGCCAAAATAGGTCAAAAGTTGGACATGTTGAACTAACCTATAGCAGCAACTCTTGCAGACACGTATTCTTCTGCATCAGAACAAATATAAATGTTGGCATGATCATTTGTTAAAGTTTTGATATTAATCGAAGAGCCATCGGCCTTCGATGTATAATTAGGGTTGTTTCCATTAGGAAATATTTGTAAAGGATTGATTATCCACGGGACATGAACCTGCCACTTCAAACTAGCTGCTTCTTGATCGCTGGTGCAGTTTAGTTCTACATTTTGTTGGTCCAGTTTAGCCGCAGTGTCTCGTGGTTTGAGAGTGATTTTGGATGCTACTGATATTACTGAATGTTTGAGAGTGATCTTGTGAATAATCCATTTGTGAGAAAATTTTTAAACTATATTGAAACTGATGTGAATGGTTTGAAAATTAGTAAAAACAGTGAGACATACTTTGTGAAAGAATAAAAAGTATTCCTATAATATTCCTCATAGTCACTCGATATGATAAACACGTTTCTCGAAAATATTCCGCTTTATCCCCAAATCTTCAAATATCAAAATATTTCGAATTTTTTGTTCAACTTTTGTTCAAAAAACCATATATCTTACAACTCAAACAAAAAATTTGAACTTTTGAAAACTCAGAAATAAGAAAAAGTATTTTTAAATTTGGACTTTCAGGTGTGTTCAGGTATTTCATACAGGTGAATAATCTAAACTTGCATTGATAATATTCATGAAGTAAGTAAGCTACATTAAAAAAAAATTTATTTTTAACCGCAAAAGTTTAATATCTTTTTGAAATGTTTCATCGAAGTTTTTCAATTTTAATTTGAATAAAATAGTTTAAAATGTGAATTTTGACAAAGAAACCTAAAAACAAAATAAATGCCGAATCTCTTTCATAAAATACTATTAGACTCTATTCAAACACGCTATGTATTACTGCCTTAAAAGAAATAATCAATTAAAAACAAATTAAACGGTAAAAATTACATGAAAGTTTGATCTTATTGAATATTCATATGATAAAATGCAGGTGTTGCCAATAGTTCAGGTAGCTTATTGAATACTTTTCAAGGGGTTTCTAAGATATTAAATGATAAGAACATCACGTTACTATAAAAAAGTTTTCTTCTTAATAACAGTTTGAAAAAACTTCAATAATTTTTTTATAATAAAGGCTAAAACTTAAATTACTTAGTAAGTCAACTGCAGTCACAAGAAGTCATATAAATAATTCAATTATTTAGATACGAATCGGTTCTTAATGATGAGTCGTTTGAACTTTCATTAAGGATTAAGAATTTCATTTTTCAAGTACATACTCATAAGTATACGCTCAAATTTTATTCTCCAAAAAAAAATTTGTATAAAATTTATTTCCTCAGAGTTTGGTAGGTAGTAATTTATAAATCAAAATTTCTTGAAAGCAAAAAATTTTATCCAAAATTAATTGAATTTTACAAAAATTTTCAATGATTTTTATTGTTCTCATTTTTGTTCTGAACGTTTTTTTTCCGAACTATCGTCTTTTTTCCATTCTTCGATTTCTTTTATGGTTACCGGCAGAGAACGCCCTTTAGTCTCGGGTAAGTAGGTCACTGACAGAGCAGCCAAAAAAGAAATGATTCCAAAAAACCCCAAAGTCAAGTTTTGATATGAAATTATCTGTTTTTAATAATTGATTCATATAATAATTGAAAATTCGGTTTTTTTTAGAAACAGACTATTGTACGAGTGAAAGTTGCAGACAGATTCCCCACTCTTCCAAAAAATGAAGCTAGTCCAATGGCGCGGTTTCTGAAAATGTATTTCAAATTTTATTTTTTAGGCATAAAAAAATTATTTTTGCCCTTCAATCAATAAAATAAAATCAAATATAATTCATCAAAAACTTACCTCAATGTAGTAGGGAAGAGCTCCGCTACGTACAAAAACAAAATAGCAAAGCAAGCAGTTATGCTAAACTTTCCCACAAGACTTAGAGAGAACAGTAAGTATGATGTTACAGTCTGGTCCGAAACTTTTTTGATGAAAAAAAATGAGTGATAATTGGTAATCAAAACGAAAACATCACTTCTTAGACACATCTTAATGTACTTTTATGCAATATCAATAATCATTAACATAAAAAAATTTTAGTGCATTTATTTGCAAAATAAGCGTTTTTTTAGAAATCTGTTTCGGGTCTTTTATTTTTTTTCAGTTTACTTATGTTTTTGTATTTTTGATCCCTTCTTTTTCTAAAGTCACCTTTGACTGACGCTAACTATACTTTTTTTCCCTTTCTTTTACACTTCAAAAACTAAACCCCTGTCTTTATTCTGTTTCTTTTTAAATGACTTTATGCATCTTAAACTCAGTCTTTCAAAACAGCGTTTCATCTATCTCCCTTTTTTCTTCTTCTCATAACAATTCGTTTTTCATCCAATATTTTCAGTTTTTGAGTTTTTTTGACACTTTTTTTTTTTCAAACCTCAAATGCTCTCAGTTATATTCCTTTGTTTCTACTACCTACATTATGAAAGAAATATTAGACAAACATACTTATTATCAACACGATATCAGTTTGAAACAGAATTTATGGATCTAGTTATTACAAACTTTAACCAACTTATTTTTGAAATGATGGCCATGAGAAGCAAAGACACTGAAGCAAGAACATAAAATATTATAGAAGTCTTTTTGTTTCCTAGCCTTCAGGTAAATAAAAATAATATGCATTTATCATTGAGTAACAACATTTCAAACTTATGGATCAAAGCAGTGCCCGCTAGATAAGCTGGAATTTCTACAACAGCATTGAAAAATCCATTCACAAATCTGTTGCTTCCTAGAAGACCAGTATTGAATGATAGACCATAATAAACTAGAGTGACTGATATCCTTCAAGTTTTATTAGCATTAAGAGTTTAATCCATTTTAGTTATATTTTTTCATTACCATTTGAAAGAACATATTATCAAAAATAAAGTCAATTTCTGGCTTCTTAACAAATCTATCATTGTGTATTCAACTCGAATATTTTCGGAATCAGAAGAATTTCTAGGCAACAACTTATCTGAGTTACCAATTTCAACACAGTCCAACCGAATTAGTTTCATTTCAGTAACTTGTAGTTTATTAATTTTGGCTGCTTTAGTCAAAATTATTTCCGCTTCTTCAATTCTTCCATTTGCATACAACCATGGAACAGATTCTGATATGATCCTTCAAAGATACAATAATAGTCATCTTAAAATGATGGTTTCATTTGTAAAAAAAACTACCAAAAAAGAGGAATGACAGCTAAGCCACTCAAGCAAATGACAAGCTGCAATTGTACCCAAGTGGAAGATAAATAAGCAATTAGAGCCAATATTCCAGCACCCACGCCCCAAAAACAGTGCATATTCATACAAGCGTTTGTTCTTTCTTTTGATGAAAACAATTCCGAAATGAATACATACGCAGGCAATATTGTAGTCTGAAATGATGGTTTGTTTATTGGCCAGTTTTAGATTGTTTATTTCCTAATATATTCAAATTATTTTTTAAAAATGATTTTCAAAATCTCACTTGTTGTAATACTCCGACTACAAAACGTAAGAAGACATGAAAGTAGTAATTTGGCACAAAAGTACTAATGAGACTAAGAGTGTTCAATGAAATTGACCCGAGTATAAACACAGATTTTCTACCAAACCTATCGGATAGGATTGAAGAAAAAAAGGCTCCTACCATTACTCCAGTCACCAGCACTATTTGAGGTAACTGAGCGTAGAAGCTATCTTCACACACCAGATCCCACTAGAGTTAAAGTTATATCATTCAAAAAAAAACTGATTTTAAAAAAATAATTTACATTTTTAAAATTTGCGACTAGTTAGATAGAAAGCTGGTTTAAAGCTACCTTTGACTAACACCCGAAAACTCTAAATGTTTGTTTCTGTACATTTTTTTGTAGCTAAAATGAATTGTTCAAAGTGATAACCTTGTTGACTGTTGTGTAGCTGTCATTCGGGTCATAGTCCCAGCCTTGATCGCATGGGGCCGTTTCGTTGTTGAGTGAATAGTTAACAAACTTGTAGCAACTTGAAAATTTTCCATCATTATCTCGAGGTATTGATTGTTCAATAGAAGCATGCTGGGGAACTTTGCAATGATGATCGGGTGTATGTCCTGTCATGGAATAATTACTTAGAGATGAGACAACAATACTTAACTTTTATTCAAACCTATCCAAACTATAGCAAGCATGTGGAAGCTTGGGTGGAACATTCCTAAAATAGCAACAAGAAAGTAATTGTATAACTGCCATTTTTTCCAAGATCCTAACTTTTGCAAAGCTTCTTCTACATCCATTTTTGAGAAAGTTTAAACTTGGTTAATAAGCTTGAATTCTGAGCTTTATCGAGAGTTTTGATCTGATTTTAATACTATTGTAAAAGTTTTATGAACTTTTTTAAATTCTCAAGGACCATCGAAAAGTATTAAGTTAAACTACAAAATAAAATAGATCTATGTAGAAACAGTTTGGCTTTTACCTATGAAACAATTTATGGATCAAAATAAATGGGTGAGCCTGGATGAAGCCAATGACAAGCAGAAAACAGAAATGAGTAGAAGAACTAAACTTGGATAAAATACATGATTAAAAATTTCTAAAAAATATGAAATAAATGGTTTTTAAAACATAATTTTTTTCTTTAAGCAAATATTTTTCCGCTCTAATATTATTTTTAAAAAACTATTATACACTCGTACTTTGAAGACTATTTTTTTTATGGTTTATAAAAGTTTATCTTAAATTTGCATAATTTCTTTTTATCAAGTGAATGAGACCACTTGGCCGATTTTGAAATATGAATACTGAAAATTTTATGATATATCGAAAAAATTTTTATAAAAATAATTCAGGTATTTTCCATTAAAGTTGTCATGAAGATAATTTTTGGAAAAACTGCAGACAGGAATTTATTTAACATAAAGTGGAAAATGTGTGAATAATAATATTTTTAGCGTTTAATAAACGTGAATTTAAAAATTCAGCAATACAAAAATTGAATTATTAATGTTCAAAAGTATTATACAATAATAAAAAACCATTTTGCTTTGAAATTTGTAATAGTTCCATTTTTTCATATTTAGTTTTATGAGTTTTAAAACTTAAAAAAGGTATTTTTTCAAACATATTTAAAAAATTTTTATATTGAATTAAATTTAAGGTATGCAATAACATCATTGGTAACAATAGAGAGTGAATTCAAAAACGAAACAAATAAAAATTCATTTGAACAGCCCCTTATAATAAAGATACGTGAAATCTATATTTCGCTAAATTTCATGAAATTTTTCGTTAGTTCACTTGAAATATTATAATTTTTTTACAAAAAAATTCGTATTTTTTGAATTATCTATTGCGTGTTTGTTCCAAATGGAACAATTAAAAAATGAGTTGTTTTTTTCATACTTTGAAATTCTTATCTGATTAGAGCTTTTGCTTGCTCCAGATGTTTTTCATTTTATTACTTCTTTCAACGTTATATCCATAGTTCCAAGTTTCAAATCAATTATTATATAATTGAAAATACTTTTTTTATATTTTTAATTAAACAGGGCATAAACAAGAAAAAAATTAAACTACTATATAATATTGAAAAAAAAAAAACTAGAATCATTATGATAGTAAATAGAATAATAAAAATCATAATAAGAAAAGTAGAGACAATAAAAAAATCATTAAAATAATAATAACAATAATACAGGAAATAAAAATAATGACAAGAAAACACAGGTAATAATAATAATGATAACAATGATAATGATAAAATTTAAACAGGTAATCTAACTAATTATTTCAATTTAATTAGCGTTAAACTTCTAGGCAAATAGCCTGGCACAAGTCTGTTAAGACTGGGAATGAAGCATCGTTCAATTAACCTTAGTTTCAATTGCAGTAATTAGTATAAACTCAGAGTTATAAACTGAAGAGGTGACATGAAACATTTTTGAAAATATGGAGTGTGTAGAGTTGAGGATTTATAATATTTGAGATTTTACATAAAAGAAACTTAAAAGACTGTTTTTGATTGGATTCTATCTTCAAATACTCAATAAGTATTCAATCATAACAAGTTATCACTGCAAATTAATAGAAAGGAATTAGAAGCGTCGATGACAACTTTTTGTCCTTTTTATTAAATTATCACTAAACTATTCATAAAAATTTTCAAGAATAAAAATTGTTTTCAAAACTTTGGTGTTTTTGTTCAACTTTTTAGAGAAAACACAAAGTTGAAACCCAGAAAAGGATTCATGAATATTCAGCATTGGAACACTTCTGAAAATTACTGTGAGGTAATTTATGTAAAGTATTGTGATGTAATGCGGTATTTATAAATCGCTTTTCCTTATAGATCAAAGCGCTTGCTAAAAATTTAATGTAGCAAAAATACACTAAAAAGGAGCTGCTTTTTGTCGGCTCACGCGAGATCGAACCCGGTAACTTTAAATGATTATTCTGATCTCAAAGCTTTCGCTGACGCAGCTTTCAAAATTCAAATTCAACTTATCGAGATACTCGATAATATGAGTTCAACTTAAAAAAATTCTTGCGAACCATGATAAACTTTGGAAAGTGTTTTTATATTGAATATTTATTGTTAGGCTTGAAGAATTATAATAAAAAAGGCTTTGTATTGTGTTCTCAGATCGTTGACTCATCATTGTCTTCATAATGTATATATAATTATATCTATTAAGGGTTCTTTCATATTTTAAAACGACTATATATAGAAGGAATTTAAATATTTTTCATATTATTAAACTTTCAAATGGATATTCCCTGCTTATTACTTTTTTCCTTGATTGTTTTCAATGTCGCTAATACCACAAATTTCCTAAAAAGTATCAAATCCAGTATTTTTAAAAGTAAGCAAATCAAAATAACAAGGCTGTGTCATAAAAAATCACTATTTTTTTTATGTTTTTTTTTAACAACAAGTCTTTTTGCTCGCTTCTTGCACACTGGCCCAACCTTGTTATCAGAAATAGAAAACAATAGTCAATAACTATCTTTATTTTTGTAAACAGCAGACTTCCATATTGATCAGGATGCCAATATCATAGAACAGATTACGTATACAATAACGGAAAAAACAGAACTCTTTTTTATATGCTCTCATCAAACGGCTAAATGGCTTCGCAACGGAAACTTGTTGAAAACTTCAGAAAAAATGTTGATACAACAAAATAGAGGTTTATTCTACTTGAGGTTTAACCACAAGAATGTCCTATGTCTGCATGAAAAATATAAAAGAAAAGACTACCTGAGACTCCCCAAATTATTTATAATGAGTAAAATTAAAAATTCTTTTAATACCTCATATGATTTTCGTATCTATAGTAACACAGATTATGAATTAAAATGTCAAGAGTCTAACGAAAGTAAGTGAATTTAAATTTAAAGCTTGTTTGAATTCTAGCTAGTCTTTATGATAGTTGGATAATAAATAATTATTTTTTTTATAAATGAAGTTTTTATAATTCTTTGAAATATTAGTATTTTGATTTAATTGTTTAACCTTGCTAAAAGTTAAAAAACCTTTTGCAAATTTAACTTATATTATCAAATTATAAAATAATTATTATATGGATAAATTCAAATTCTTTTTAAGATTCCAAATATCTTTCCAATATGAGAAATACTTTATATTTTACATTCACCTGTCTTCTATCAACTGATCGTTGGAGAAATGCTTTCAGCCAGAATGAATATATGGAAATGGTGCCAACGATAGGTTTGTTGAACATTTTAGCCATTTTCAGATCAAAATTTGAAATAATTATCAAAAACTAAAAGCAAACTTTCTTAAATAAAAAAAAACATGCAAAAACTAGAAAAAGTTGAAAATTTTTGAAACCTCTAGGCGATTGTGGAAAAGATGTATCGATGGGGTATGAATGGGGCCCAAAAATCAAAGGCAATGTTGAGAAGGCTCCATGCTTAAACTATAACCAAAGTCAATTATTTTTACTTCAAATACTTTCCAATTTTTTTATGGTATAACTTTTAATTTGAAGATAACGGCATGTTGAACAATTTCAGCTCTAGGATATATGGTCAGAAAATGTTTAGAAAATGGAAAATGGGGTGAAGTTAACAATTCGTTTTGCATCGACAAAAAACCTGAAGTTATAGAAAAAACACGTTTAGTAGTGGAAAAAGATGAATTTATAATGCTTTGTCCTGCTCCAATACATGCCTCAGAGTGGCTTCACAACGGTACAGCTATTATACCTTCAAAAAGAATTTCATTACAGAATAAAGGAAAAAAAAGAGTTCTTCGTATATTTCCCGTTTTACTGTCAGATGCAGGACAATATACGTGCAGTTCGACGCAAACACTTTCTCAAGAACTTGTGGTAAAGCCACTGCCTAAATTTTACGTAGATCCCCGCTTTGAAAAAATTAACGATTTAAAAAGGATTGGTTTTAAAGTAATCAACGAATATAATGACTTAGTAAAAATAGAGTGCTTTATCGCTGAAACATCAGAAGGTAGTAGTTGAAAATAAACAACTAAAAATTTAGTTAAAATAGTTAAAAACTTGGATTTTGTCTGTAAATTCAAAAATTGAAATTTTTTTGAAATCCCATAATTGCAGAAATTGAAATACTCAATGGGAGACTCTTTGTTAGTACTAATTATTCCATAACATTGAATTGTTCTCTAACAGTTCTTGGTCGGAACCATACGGTTAACTCACAAACATATATAGAGTATGTACCATTAGAAGGTCAGTCAATAAGATATTATAAAAAAATAGTATAATAGTTAAAAAATATATTCTTTTAAACGAATTAATAAATCATTTCTTTTATAACTAACTAGATTATTTTATTTTAACTTAAGTACTAAATAATTTTGTTTACTTAAAACTAAATTTATTAAACACCTAGGTGATTGTGAAAAAGATATATCTATGGAATATGAGTGGGGTCCAAAAAACAAAGGCGACGTTGAGAAGGCTCCATGTGATATCAGAAACCCAGGTGAAAGCTTTGAAAAGTTATGATATCAGTTTTTGTGGAATTCATACTAATTCTGATTCAAGAGTTTAGAATCGAGTTAAAAAGATAGCTTAAGTTGTTGAGTGTGTATTTCACTTGAGGTTGAGACGTTAGCCTGCAAACAATCAGGTAAAGCTGGTGATGACCAGTAAAGGAAACAAACAAAAAGTATTCATTAACTTAACCTACAAAGGTTTGTGGTTTTAGTAAATAAATACTTTGTGTTTGTTTCCCTTACTAGTGTTTCAGGCTATATCACGTCATTCAAATTATGATTCATACTTAAATCGAAAGGCTTTGTACAATAATGCACATATACAATTTTTTTATGTATGATATTTCAGTTATGTTTAACTAATTTTTTTTTTGATTCTATATTTTGAAAATTTTTTTATATTAAAAGATTTAGGATATATGAAAAGAAAGTGTTTGGGAAATAGAAAATGGGGTAAAGTTAATTTATCTCTTTGTGCTCAGTATGAACTTGAAAGTATGGAAGAAAAGGTAAATATTTCTATCGCTCTTTGGAATTAAGCTTTACTTATCAGTCTAACATATTTTTAATTTAATATATTATTTCAATTTTTTATAAAAACTTCAGTTTAAAGAGGTTCATGACAAAGAAATGCACTTAGATGGTGAAAAAATGAAAGAATTTTCAAAAGACTTGAACAAAATTATAGATAATTACGATTCAAGCGACGATTATAGCTATGTTAATTTACTTTACAAGATGGCTGAAACTAGAAAAACTGCTGATAATGATTATAAAAGTTATATAAAAAAAGGAAAAAATAAAGATGTGGAGCCTTTTAAAGAAGAAATGAAGGTAAGTTTCAGCTTTTAATGGAAATATTTTTTTAAACAAAAACATCAAAACTTTGAATTTTGAAAAAAAATAGAACATGGTGATGTGTGTAGAAAAACTTACAACGAAAATTTTGCCAAACGAAAATAGTTGCAATGTAAGTAATTTATAACTATATATATATATAATGAAAAAAATTTTCGAAGTTCACTACAGTCTTTAAAGCTTTTCGTAAGTTGAACTCGCATTATAAAATGGAGATAGAAATAAAATGCTTCGACAAATTTTTTCATTTTGATTGCTTGTCATGCTATAAGAACCAAAGGTAGTTCTGTTTTGGTTTGAAGCCTATATGTTTTAACAAATGAGTTTTGTGTACAGAAAACATGCTCAATCCATCTGCTACAAACTTTCAACATTTACGCCAACACAAAGCTCTACCAGCCGGATTTTGAAATGCAGTTTGGAAATATAAGTATAAATGTTCATTAGCTTATTACAATTTTTCATAAGTTTTGTATTTTATTTATATTAATTAGTTTAGTCTTATATAATTTTAGAAATATTTTTCAATATTCTTATTGAATTCTTACATTTATAACAGCTTTTGAGAGACAAAAGTTGAAAAAAAACATAGTTGAAGCTTCGTTTCCCGATTGGAGCAAATACAAACAGAAAAAACAGTCAAAAATCTCAATTTTGTCTTTGTTTTTTAAAAATAGAAAAGGCATGGACTATCAACAAATTAATAATTTGATAAAAATTTTTAATGAAAGTATCACTTAATTTATATGAAACTAATGACTATCATTACTTATTTCAATATTCTATGTGTAACTTGATAAAATTTCAAAAAAAAATGATTTATTTTTTTAGATTCTGCTAACTATTACATTAGTTCTTCCTACTCTGAAGATCTGGCGATAATTTTGGACACAGACAGGTTAATTTCAACTTTAGCCATATTCTGTATGATTATTATTGGCCTGAAAGCTTCTATGGCAATCGAGGTGTATTTTTTTAAAAAGTGATAAGCACAGACATTGCTTTATAAATGTATGATATAGCTGGTTGCAGCCTAAAAAAGTTTCCAAAAGTCATCTTTGAGCCATTAACTTCATGAAAAGCAATTGGAAATGCTTTACACAAGTTGCTGCTGCCACTATACATGGAAATTTTCAATCTTTAACTGTTGTCAAACCGCATTTTTAAATCCATAATTATTTACACAGAAATGATTCTTATATCAATTCGGGTCTGATATCTTTAGACATTGCAATGGAAAAAGAAGATGTGAGAGAAATGAAGGGAGAAAATTTTATACAGTGTACTATTGAACATTTACATGTATGTTTTGCCATGCTTAAGTTTTTTAAAGTTGATTAAATTTGTTTCACTATCTTTTTTTTGACATAAAAAACAAAAAATAGAAATTAAAAATTGAAAAAGGGTTCATCAAATTTATTTTTATAGCCAATCAAAAAAGGGGAACAAAGTGAATGTGTGTTTTGGAAGTTTGATTCTGGGTTATAATTTAAATTTTTAGTGGAAATTTTCTAACACTTTTACATTTGACAACAAAAAATTCTTTTTATTTATTCAAAACTCATTATATTTGACTTGTTGAAGAGGTTATTGGTCAAGTGAGGGATGCACTGTTATATCAAGCACTGAACGAAGAACTGTTTGCAAATGTAACCACCTAACAAACTTTGCTGTTCTTATATCCCCAAACCAGGTTTATAATTAACAAAATAAAATTTTCAAGATTTTTATAACCAATACTTCAAAAATATTTTATTTACGTTTTTGAATGATACTCAAACCATTCTCTATTTTTTCACTCATAGAACTGATTTTTTATTTTCATGTACTACTCATGACTTAGAATTTATCTGAGAAGGACAAGCGAGCATTGAGAATAATATCTTTAGTGGGTTGCATCATATCCGTCATTGCTCTCATCTTGACATTCATTTACTATGCATATATGTGGAAGTGAGTGGTATTTAGAACATTTTAATTAGAATAAACCAAATATTCGAATTGCTGAAGATCAATCTCAAAAAAGACTTTTATGCATTTCTAAAAAATGAGAACTTTTGTGAAAAAATTATAAAAGCAATGCCTATTTCAAAAAAAATATTTCATAATTTTTGAAGACAGGTGAAATCAAAAAGAGTAATATTGGTTTTAAATCTTTGCCTTGCATTGTTAATAGCTAACATTCTACTTCTCATAGAATTTGGTTTGCCCGATTCAAACAGGGTGAAGTAATTTTTGAAAAATTATACTTTCAAGCTAGTTATATTTTTATAAAAAATAAAATAATTAACTAATTATTTCAGGCAGCTTGTACAACTTTAGCCGTTCTTCTCCATTTCTTCTTCCTCGCTGCATTCTTTGCAATGCTGGTCATCTCAATCCACTTGATGATCTCCGTATTCTTTGTGTTTTTTTTTTTCACGAAAAAATGCACTTCTATTTTATTACTTTGTTCCTGGAGTGAGCAATCTAATTTTATTTGATTAAGACAACTAAATAACTCAAATTTGCCCCAAAATATACTTTTTTGTTTGAATTAAATATCATTTTTTTTTGTATAAAATTATAAAGGAACATAACTAAATTTGATTTTTTTATTCATTATTTTTTTTGCCAGTTTTTCCATTAATAATCGTCATTATCTCCATGTCTGTTTCAAGACTTGAAGGCTATGGGACTCCGTTGCAGTGAGTGAATCTGAAATTATTGAATGCTTTTTAACATAAGCAAACATTAAAAACTTATTGATAAAAAACTTATGTTATTATTAACATTTCCAAAATTTTTCCACTTAGTTGTTGGCTGTCTTTGAAAGACGGACTGTTGTGGGCGTTTGTAGGACCAGCTCTGTTCATCCTTCTGGTATTCTTGTTTATATATTACAACCTGTTACACTCACTGAGAAATATAGCAAATTCAAGTTTATTTTCAAAAAAGTTTTATAGAATATTTTTCTTATGTTAAAATCTTTTCAGTTCAACCTGGTAGTAGTTTTGGCGGTTTTAATTAGAATAAGCAAGACGAACAGTTTGAAGAATGACGATAAGAAAAACAGACTCAAGTGAAAAAATTTATTTGATTCAAATAATTGCATCACCATAAAGTAAAACTTATATAAAATCATTTTAGGTCTTCAGCCAGGAATATTTTCATTTTGAACCCATTATTGGGACTAACATGGGTTTTTGGAGTGCTATCAGTGAACGAGCATACAATAGCTTTTCAGTACATTTTCACCATTGTTAATTCTATACAAGTAAGTTACCAAATTTCATACTTCGAATCTTTTAATCAACCTTAATAACAAAAAATAAACTCAACTTTCGACTTTTCAGGGCCTATTCATTTTCATTTTATATGCCATGTGTTACAAACCAGACAAACAAAAATTACGAAGATCTAGAAAAATCGGTTATGTTAAGGGTAAAAAACTCAATGATACATCATCTAGTACAAACACTATATCGAATACTAGAGAGAACCAGACCTTCTTTACCGATTCATCTAGATAATAATTTTGCAATTATCAAAATGTCTTAGAAGAGATTATAAAAAGCAATTTGAAAACTATTTCTTGAATTTGATAGTATTTTTTGATAATTGATCATAAGCTATTGAAAAAAATTTTATACCCCAATAGATTGAAATATTTGAGTATAATTATGTTCTTAAATAGCTCAAGCACAATTAGAATGTTTAAATTTGGCCAAGAACAAAGCAATAGTATTCAATTTTTATAAATTTTTGAAGAACATGATATTAGCTCATCAAGCGTTTTGCGCTTATTTAAGGATTAGTTAAAGCCGAAAATGTCTCAGTATTGTAAAGTTAACCTGCTAATGTTAATAAATAAGGTTTCAATACCTCTAATCAGTTTCACAGACATATAATTTTCACCAGTTTTTAATTTACCAAGAATATGTATACCGAGAATAATTCTTGAAAACTCAAATTTTTTTGAATTTTTCAAACTTTAGTAATTGACTGTCATTTATATTGCCATTCTTTTTTGTAATGCGCCTATAAATATAGTCTTCCAACTTTATTTCATTTGAAACACTTTTTGTCTCATCTCCCAAATCTATCAACATGGGATCCCAAATGACTCAGAGCAGTGTCTATATATCATTTTAAAGACATTTATGTTATTTTAAACTTCAATTTCGTATATTAATTTCAAAAACATGTGAAATTTTAAAAAACATTCAAAAAATTGTTTCATAATTCCTAATGAGATTACCTGTTATATGACGTTAACAAAAAAATTAACTAGTTTGTACTTACATTTCTTGCTAACAAGACTAAAATTATCAAAATTTTGATCAAATTTTCAAATAAATATTTTATACAAAATTTTTTTAACAACCTGATAATAAAAATAGCAACGGCGGATTATGGGAGTAAGAAAAAAACACTGATTTAAGTTAACACTGAGAATCTCTTCTAGTTTTGTTAGTTCTATATTGGTATATATTTAATGGTTTTAAATTGCCTATCTGATTTAGAACAAAATTTTTATATTGAGTTTTATTAAGGCATAAAGATATTGATCTTAGCACTAAAAATATTTTTTAATCTTCTGACTCAAAGTGACTGGTCATGAGTAAATGTTTGAACACTTGAAATAAAAAGTGATTATTATTCAAAAATCTAAAAATATCTCAAGTTCATATTAAATATTAAAACCACTCACTTTATTAGATTTATTTTTCTGGAGTTGATATTTTTCTATAAATAATTTATGACCAATTAAACGAAGGAAAAAGTTTGATGACGTAGTTTTATTAGTCTGATTTCCCATGTATTAAATGAAATAAAGCAGTTTCACTACTCTACTTTCTCAGGGTGTTGTGCTATTTTACAGGTTTTATGTTACTACGAATTTTTTATTTTTTTTTAAATAAACATGGTATAAAATGTACTTAATTATGAAATTCAAGGACTATTTCACTATAGATAATTGTTTACGAAAATAGTTAAAAGCATAAATCTTGTTTGTTTTGAGCTTTGTAAAACTATTTTTTTTCTAATTAAATATTTCTCATTTTTTTTCAAAGCAATCAAATACTATGAAAACCAAAGTTTTTGAACTTGAAATATCGACATTTTAATAACATTAATTTTTGCGAATATTTACTCAATATGGAATAAACAAGCTATTGGAGAATTTAAATTAAAAAGTTGGCATACTAACAATAGAACTATCTCAAAACGAGATTAAAAACTTAACGCCATTCTTTAGGTGTTAAGGGGTTTGATTGTATTGCTCTAAAAAGGAAATTATAATACGATAAACAATTTTTTGACGTCTGAAACGAAGCAAAATGAAGCTGTTTTATTTGATAGTTTGTATTTTTATTAAACTAAATTTTGCCAAATACAATTGCAAAATGAATTGCCTGGATGATTATGGAGGTATTTGAATTTCAATACATCTTATTGAATCTTTTTTACTGAATATCTAATAAAAAATTGAAAGATATATCAAACGATGAGGTTGTAAATGAAAATAAGAAACTTCAACTAAGTTGTCCTTTGTTTGAATCCCAAAAAGCCCATTGGTATTTTGAAAAATCAAAAATCAAACCATCCAAGAGAGTTTCTATGAAAAGAAATAGAACCCATAGCTTTCTAGAAATTTTCCCTGCTTTACCCCAAGATACAGGGTTATTCAGTTGCCGAGTTTCAGATAAAACTCGTTATATGACCGTCCGCGTTTTAAATACACCAAAAATCACTATATCTCCCATGTTTACAAAAACTGTCAAAAAAGAATATACTTTTCTATTAACGCGAAATTACTTTCCAAGTTTGACACAATGTTATGTCAATGGTGAACTTTACTATACAGGTCTGCTTATAATAAAATAACAACGATAATTATTATTAAAGAGTGATATTTAAATCCAATCTAAACCTGATCAAAATTCTGATTCATTTAAAGGCTACAATGAATCCTTGCGGATTAAATATGATTCTTCCATAATATTGAAATGTTCGTTTTTGGTTCATGGCTTTCAAAAAGTTTTTAGTAACAACGTGTACTTAGAACTAGAACTCAAAAATGGTGGGCCAATGAATTAAACTCATTTTTTTTATTATTAAACATAAAAACAAATGGTTTTGTAGAAAAAAGCAGTTTAACGTGAAAAATATGAAGTTTACTAAAGTTCTGATCCAATGAATCTAGGTGACTGTGAGATTGACTCATCTGACGATTATTTATGGGGCCCAAAGATGAAAGGAGAAGTTGAGTACGCCCCTTGTAACAGCCAAGATCTAGGTAGTCAAGTAAACTCAAAAAATTGAATGTTCTTCAAATTATATTTTATAAAAACCCATATAAATCGACTAATTGTTCTTACCGGAAATATAGCTTTTTTTAAATAAATTTATCTAATAAACTTCGCATTTCAGAGTTGAAATGTAAGTATAATCTTCCCAGGTTTTTATTTCAAATTTTAAACTAAATAAAACCATAATAAAGAATTGGGGTTCATGTGGAGAAAATGCACACGAGCGGGAAAATGGGACAGAGTTCAAAAATCAAAATGCATGACAAGGGAACTAAAAGAAATGGACAAAGAAGTGCCTATTCCAAACATTTTTTCCAACTAACTAAATGAAAAAACGTAGAAATAATAATGTCAAATATATCAGTTTTCATTTTTAATATTTCTCACTTCGCCTTCAATGGGAAATATTAAAAATCCTAAAAAATGATTGAAATATTATGAAAAAAAATTTCAGCTTAAGATCATGAACGATGACTTAATGGGTCTTGACACTAAAAGAATGAAAAAAATTACAAAGGAATTCAACGATATCATAGACAATTACAACTGGAATGAAAACGACTATGCTTTCGTAGATTTTCTCTACAAGTTAGCTGAAACAAGAAAAACTGCCGACAATGAATATGAAATTTATATTGAAGATGGCAGCAACGAAGACTTGGAGCCTTTCACAGAAGAAATGGGTGTACGTTATTTTCAATTTCAATGCATGTATGAACTTTTCTATGTTTAAAATGGTAAAGTAGAATTAAATTATTGAATTGATATAGAACATGCTTATGTGCCTGGAAAAGATTGTGAAGGTTCTGTTGGCCAAAGACAATTGCAACGTTAGTGATTCAATCTTAAACCTATACTTTTCCACTTTTATCATAACCAATAGTTGTTGAAATTTAATACTGTAAATAACTTCATAAAAACTAAATTTTCAAAGTTTAAACTATGAATTATGTGTGTTTTAACAGAAAACATGCTCAATTCATCTGCTACAAACTTTCAACATTTACGCCAACACAAAGCTCTACCAGCCGGATTTTGAAATGCAGTTTGGAAATATAAGTAATTTCATTTACTTCAAATTTTTGAAGCATTTTCATGTAAAAAATAGTCAAAAAACGAAAATCTATAAAATATAGTATATACTACTACAAAAGCTTTTCATTTTTCCTCTCTTCCATCAATAAGTTTATAGTTTATAATTGTTTAAAAAACTAGGTTCAGTCATAGTTGTTAAGCCACTTGTCGTCTGTTTAAACAAATGCTTAAGATTCGGTAAACATTCAAATCAAGTAGAGTTTTTAGTTAAAGCATTAGTTCTAATGAGATTCTTTTGTAAATGAATACCCTATTTTATCAGTACTTTTCCTAACTAGTTTTCTCTTAGAAGTTGGGTGTACAGTGTTTTCATGTATCTTCAGCTAGAATTTATAATTTATTTCTTTTTGTTCTTTTTTCATTTAGATTTTTTTTTCTTTATCCAAAATGATTTTTATCACATTCTGCGATTTTTCTAAATACATAAATACACCCAAGTGGTAAGTAAAATAATCAAATGAATAAATGGCAGATTCTTGAAGTTTTCAACAAAATACTTTTTGAAAATTCTTTTACAGCTTTTGAAAGACAGATGTTAAAAAGAAATGTTCAAAAAGCTTCATTTCCTGACTGGAGCAGGTATCAACATAAACGACTATCAAAAATTTCCCTTTTGCCTTCGTTCCTACAAAATAGAAATGGTAAGCGGTGTTTTTGAATGAATATTTCTAAAAAGAATCTTTCTTTAAACATAAGATCACATAAAATTTTAGTATGTATTCATATGAATTGAAAAAAAAGTGATCTATTTCAAATCTATTTTTCAGCTTCTGCTAATTATTATACTAGTTCTTCCTACTCAGAAGATATGGCACTAATCCTAAAAACAAAAAAGTAAGTTTATCAAAATTTTTATATTAAAAAAAAACGTATTTCTAGTGAAATAAGCTACGTGATTAATGTATTTAGTGAAATATTCTGAAAACTTTTAACTATTATTTCACAGAGCAAACTCTTATATCAATTCAGGACTAATATCTTTAGACATTGCATTCGATAAAGAAGATTTGAGAGAAATGAAAGGAGAAAATTTTATAGAGTGTATTATTGAACATTTAAATGTGTGTTTCAATTTACTTCAGCTATGTTGAAAGCTATTTTTATTGAAATCAACTATAAATTGGTCCTTTAGTCTCCACTAGTTATCATTTTTTTTTTTTTTCAACCAAATAAGCTTTTTTCTTATTATAAGAATAATTCATCCAGGAATACCTTTATAAAATACCCTTTTCCGTTAATAATGTGAAGCTTCTGAGAAATTTTTTTCGATGTATATTTGTTGCCAAGTTCGCTAAGGCAGTAAAATTTTTAATTTTGTTCTTACAGCCACTTAATGAAAGTGAACGAAGTGAATGTGTGTTTTGGAAATTTGATGAAGCTACTGGGTTATTAGTTTGGAAGTTTTATTAAATATTTTTATAATTCTTGCATCTGTGAACAAATAAACTTTTCATACTCAATTTTAAACTTATTATACTTGACTGACTACAGAGGTTATTGGTCAAATGAGGGATGCACTGTTATATCAAGCACTGAACGGAGAACTGTTTGCAAATGTAACCACCTAACAAACTTTGCTGTTCTTATAACTCCAAACCAGGTTCTATAGTTTAATAATAACAATAATGATTTAGAGTTCACAATATTCATTGGTTCTATATGAATTATTACAGAACATATCAGAAACTAACAAGCGAGTGTTGAGAATAATATCTTTAGTGGGATGCATCATATCCGTCGTTGCTCTCACCTTGACATTTTTTTACTATGCCTTCTTGTGGAAGTGGGTAGATATGCATTTACTTGTTTGAAAAATTATTTGAAATAACTATAACCTCCAAATAAGAGATTCATTCATTAAATTTTTTTAAAACAAACTTCGTTGATGTATGTCGTTCTGTAATCGGACTTTTTTCAAAATTGTTGAAAGTTCTCATGTTTTATTTGATATTGAAGTATTGAAAAGTCACTTTCCAAACCCGTATTTATTTTTGCGGGTTATTTAGGCATATATGAAGGATTTAATTATTTTAAATGGAAGGATTTTAAATTTGAAAACGTTACAAAAATAGTTTTTTTACCTCGGCCATAAATACAAATTTAATTTAATAAATTATAACTCATGCTTTACAAGCTTCTATTCCATTATTCAGACAAGTGAAATCGAAAAGGGCTGTTCTGGTTTTGAATTTATGTTTTGCATTGTTGATAGCCAACATTATCCTTTTGATAGAGTTTGGCATTCCTGATTCAAACAAAGTAAACTTAATTTATTCTGAACTTCAGTTACAATTGAAAACCATTGTTTATAAAATTGAAAAATAACTATAAATAATTCAGGCAGCTTGTACAACTTTAGCCGTTCTTCTTCATTTCTTTTTTCTCGCTGCATTCTTTGCTATGCTAGGCATATCGATTCACTTGATGATCTCCGTATTCTTTGTGTTCTTCGCCTTCACCAAAATGGTTACAAGTCTCGTGGTAGCTTTCACGTGGGGTAAGTGGATGCAACAATGATTGAAATTTGGTTTCATTCTTACTTGTCGGCCCTCATAGCTCAGCGGTAGAGCATTATACTAATTATATAAAATTACCGGCCGCGATTCTGCGTGGAATGACAATTAGCACCTGTTCCAATACATTACATTTTTAACAAGCAATTTGATCTATAAAAAAAAGCGCTTTATGAATAACTTTTTACATTTTATCAGTATTGATGAATTTACTTTCAAATTGATTCTTAGCATTGAATTATTTCACCAGCGTGTCCTCTCGTAATCGTTGTCATATGTATAGCCGTGAAAAGACTTGAAGGCTATGGCACCAGCCTGCAGTGAGTTATTCGAATCAAATTATCAAAACTCGTGTATAATGAATATTCAAAGTCATGGTGCTATTGTCAACTTAAAAAATTTTTTAATTTAGTTGTTGGTTGTCTTTGGAAGAAGGGCTATTGTGGGCATTTGTAGGACCAGCTCTTTTCATCATTTTGGTATGTTTTACACTCTGTTTCAAAAAGCTTATTTTTTTGTTAATTTTTATAACTGGGAAATTTTTAGTTCAACTTTGTGGTGGTTTTGGCAGTATTGATAAGAATAAGCAAAACAAACAACTTGAAAAAAGACATCGAGGAAAAAAACAAACTCAAGTGAGAACAAATTTTAGTTTCTTTAAATTATGTTTTTAAAAACATCTTAACATTTTCTCATAGATCTTCAGCCTGGAACATTTTCATTTTGAACCCATTGTTGGGACTAACATGGGTATTTGGAGTGTTATCAGTTAACGAAAACACGATAGTTTTTCAGTACATTTTCACCATTGTGAATTCTTTACAAGTAAGTTTAACAATTGAATGTCTTACGAATAT
Source organism: Pterobdella sp. o SKG-2022 (assembly GCA_964035795.1). Classification (NCBI taxonomy): domain Eukaryota; kingdom Metazoa; phylum Annelida; class Clitellata; order Hirudinida; family Piscicolidae; genus Pterobdella; species Pterobdella occidentalis. Next base: position 4,285,294 of record OZ038326.1, on the reverse strand, counting down.
ATATTAATAACAAAAAATAGCAAATTAACGCAATTTTTTAAAAATTACCAGGGTCTATTCATTTTCATCCTTTATGCCCTGTGTTATAAACCAAGCCTTCTGAAGCCTGGTAAAAAAAAGAAAACTGGAGTTATTAAAAGCAATAAAACGAGTGAAACATCAAAGAGCGAAAACACAACTTCAAACACATATCAAGGTCTCACGGAGCTCACAAACTCATCTAGCCAAGATCTACATGAGTATGAAGAATTAGCTTTGCCTGAGGAACATATTCCAAAAACCTAATTCTTTCAGAATTTTATTAATTTAGTACACATAGTCAGTTTAAACTCGAGCTGAGTTTCAATTTATTGTATATCAAAGTTTTTACTTTGAACATTTTTGTTCAACCTTCAATTGAGGTTTTTCAACTTTTAAATTTTTTTAATTTAGCTAACTTCAAAAATGATTTTTTGATAAGATTTATATGTTTATTAATTCAAAACAAACGTAATATAACGATACTTTTTACCGTGTAAGCATTTCATATTGTTTTAAAAACCTAGAATCATTAGCTTTATAGTTCATTCTTCCATGCTAAAAGACAATTATTTGAAGGGATTCACGAGGTTTCTCTTTACTTTTATCACCCGTGTAGCTCAGCTGGTATAGCATTAGACTAATTATCTAAAGTTACCGAGTTCGATCCTGCGTGGGTCGACAATTAGTAAGTGTTCCACAGTGTGTTTTTGCTACATTAAATTTGTAGCAAGTGCTTTCAACTACAAGGAAAAAGGTTTTAAAAATATCGAATTACATTGAAAACTTTGATGTGTTTTAATTAATGTTTAAATGAGGTATTTTAGAGCATAAATAAAAAATAAATATATAATTTTTAATTCAATTTTGATGAAAATCGAAATGATCCAAGATACATTTACATTGTGTGCAAAATCACTCATCTACAGTGGTATCAATAACAAACCTATACAATCAAGTTTTAATAAACCGGGTATTTTAATTGATTGCAGTTTGCGAATTTGAAACAATTAAGAATTGAGTCTAAAATATAACTTGCAATATGAGAATCAAACATTCAGTCTCTCTAATACATGACTACACCTAGCATCAATTTTCAAATCGACTATGCTATCTGCTCGGGTAGGTCCGATGTTTACTATTGCAATCTTTTTGTTCTCTTCTCTGCCTTTCAGTACAAAACGGAAACCAGAATATACCTGATAATATTTAGAATTTTAGTGATTTTATTAATAGAATAAATGGTTTTTTAAGAATAATGTAAAATATTATTTAATATTAGGAGTTAAAAAAATATTATCATAATAAAATAATTACGAATAATGAAGATCCCAAAACTAGAACAGTCTCTGCTTGTGAAAAAAGTTCAAAAGTTTTATTGAGAATGATTTTTGGAACTGTTTCTCCAAACAACACCACATCTGGTTTCAATATTCCTCCACAGAAGTCACATGATGGAATCTGAAATGTTTTTTCATCAATGTCGATTTTATGCTTGAAAACTAAAAATTTATTGTATATTTGTTAAATTTATGAATAAACGACCTGGAAATCATAGACAAAATGATCATCTAAGGCTACATCACCATCAGGTCGAATTTCATTTGTGTAAACTGCATCCCAACCCTCATTTAGAGTTTTAAACTTTTCTTGAAGATAATCCCTTCTATGTTTTTGCCCACAACCTAGACAAACAACACTAAAAAGATATGTAGTAAATTCAATGTAGTTAATTCAAAAATTGACAGTCAAAAATTTTTATGAACTTGAATAAGGATCCATGAAGTTCAACTATATTTTGATTTCCTGCTTTTAAATGTAAACCATCTACATTCTGAGTTATTAAAGCTTGAATGATGTTTTTTTCTTCCCAATTTTTCAAAACATGGTGATTAAAATTAGGTTGGAAAGTAGAGAATTGTGGCCAAGCTAAAAAACTTCTAGCCCAATATCTTCTGCGAGATAAAGAATCTTTAGTGAATTCTTGATAGTTTATTGGTCTATGATTTCTTCTTGCATACAATCCAACTTTCTCAGATCTATAATCTAAGAAAAATAAGTAATTTTTACTAAATTACTTAAAAAATTAATTGATGATTAAAATGAAAATTTCAATAACCAGGAATTCCACTTTCAGTTGAAACACCTGCACCAGTTAAAACTATGAGAGATTTAGATTCAGTTATAAAGCTTCTCAAAGAATCAATATCTGAGTCAGAAGCATAATTACTATTTGGAACAAAAATTGAAAAAAATCTAATTTTTTTCACGATTACAGCGTTTTTTAAAATGTCAATGTTTAAAACTTTGAAAGCAAACATGTTTGAACTTTTGGGTAAACAAACGAAAACATTGAAATATATTTCAAAAACTGATTGGAATAGAATTATTTTATATGAAACTAGTAAAAAAAACTAGTCTTTTATTTTCAAAAAAAGTTCTTGCTTTTTAGTAAAACCTTTCATATAGCCGAGTTGCCATTCTTCTGTATATTTTCCTAAACTCAAGCCTATTTCATATCGTCTAAAAGCTGAGAATTGACGTTTTTTCACTTATTCATACAACATGAGTAAAAGATCTAACGAAGATGGTGAGATTTGAATTAAGACACGCGGGTTCAAGAATTCCGTGTTTTTATATTCAAGATAAATACAAATTTTATCGAAATTAATTAATATTTTTTTATCAGATGGTCAAATGATAAAAGCAAAAAAGCGTAGATCAAGGTGGCAAGACAACGAAGAAGATAAAGCTATCCTTAATGGTCTTCCAACAGTGGTTCCTTCGGGCTTAACCAAGGAACAGGAAGAACAATATTTAAGTCAGTAAATTTGATTTTTGATTTATTTTGTACTCTAGAATCATATTAAATAAACTTTTATGTTTTACAGTTTTCATTGTTGATTATTAAACACATAACAATATTTTAACAAAAATCTTTTGAATCTGCCCTCAGAACAACTTAAAATAGAGGAAATAACACGTAGATTACGAACTGGTGAGCTTGGAATTCCTTCAAGAGTAGAGGATAGATCTCCCAGCCCTGAACCTTCTTATGGACCTGATGGCAAAAGGACCAACACAAGAGAGGTTCGTGTTAAAAAGAAGTTGGAGGAAGATCGTCATAAACTTATTCTTGAAGTTACAAAAGCTAATCCTGAATATAAACCGCCCTATGATTATAAACCATCAGCTATAAAATTAAGTGATAAAGTACCAATACCTCAAGAAGAGCACCCAAAAATTAATTTTGTTGGCTTGATAATTGGACCGAGAGGAAATACACTGAAAGCCCTTGAAAAAGAGGTTTCTTTAACTTTTTAAAAAAAATTTTCTAAACCTTTGTAGTAAATAAAAGCTTGTAATTTTTGAGCACCTATACAATCACATATCTCCTTTTTCATATTTTAATCTCCAGACAGGTGCAGTGATAATAATTAGAGGTAAAGGATCAATAAAGGAGGGTAAACTAGGATTGAGGAATGGGGTTCCATTACCAGGCCAAGATGAGCCTCTGCATGCTTATATCACTTCCTCTGATCCTGAAAATCTCAAAAAAGCTGTGGAGAAGGTTTGGCATCAGTTTTGGAATTGTAAAGCTAACTCATTACATTTTTTAAATGTAAATTAGTGGTGTTCAATAATTCAAATCCTTGGTATAGGAAACAGATATAAATTAATTGACAAATGGTAAATATTTATTTATTTTAAAAAAAATAATTTTTTTAGTGTTTTAGCTTGAAAACACTAAACTTTTTAGCAAATAAGAACTAGCTTAAATAGGGCATATTCAATTATTAACCAAAATGACATCTGGATTGGTTGAAACACAGATAAAGAAGGTGATAAAGGAAGGGATAGAGAACCCAGATGGTGACAGCGATTTGAGAAAACAGCAACTAAGGGAGCTTGCCCTTCTCAATGGAACTCTGCGTGAGGGAGATCCACTTCAGTTAGTTGAATACACAAAATATGTTCATTTTTACTTTTTTGAAAATTTCATGCTAAAATGTAGCTCTCAATAGATTTATTCGAATAAAGCAAAGGTAATTTTCATAAGTAAAATCTTTCTCTTGAAGGTTATAATAATTTTTTTGTTAACAGGTTCATAAAACAAGTTTAAAAAATTGATTTTTTCAATGAAATCTTTTTATATAGTTTCATCACTATCATCATTAACATCTTTTTCTAAACTATAGTTAACAAGTTATTAACTTAAATGGACTCAAACTATATACAGTCAACTAATCAACTTCAAACTACAGGAAGCTGCGACAGTTGCAAGAGTCACAAACCATTGTGACCAACAAGATACTGTGCACTATTTGTGGGGGTGCTGGCCATATAGCTCTTGACTGCAAGCAACAAAGGTGGTTTCCATAGATTTATCATGCATTATCCCAAGATTTTAAGAACATGATATTCTAATTTATAATGATACATTCATTTAGATTTTGTTTCAAAATGTAAGTTGACTTAAAGATAAGTAATTTTTTATTCAATTTAAATTTACTTTATAATGAGCTTGAATTTCAAAAAAATATATTTAAAAATTCTACCATAATTGAATGATAAATCGAAAATAATAACTACTTTCCTCCTTCATAAAGACCCTCTGAGTCACTGAAAGTCTTATTGAACCAAACAGCAAACCAGACTGACGAATCCAACCAAAGCACCACCGGCAACAATGAAACTAACAACACTCAAGTCCCTGTTGTTGTTGATAAACAAAAAATGGACCAGGAGGTGGAATTTTTTGTTTTTATGATTACTGTTTCAATGATTTTTATTCTAGGGTTTTTGGTAGTTAAAACGGGGTAATTTCTTTATATTTATATAAGGGTTAGTTTTATTATATCTTATTAATACATCATGGAAATGGACCTAGAACAATGAAAATGGTGGTGATGATTTTTATATATTTTAGCTATTATATTCATTTATAGAAGATTCATTGAGAATAATCTAACCATTGTAGTATTTGTCCTTGATGGCTGAACTTGGTGTGCCAGTGAGTTCGTCAGCTGACAGCATGAGTTCCAACCCATCCCAAAACAGCACTCTTCCAGCTTTCAGACCTCCTAACTTCATGGTTTGATTAGTTTACATTATCCTATATATAATGTTGCAACCCCTTAAAATAGAAGGACTTACTAAAAATATATAAATACAAATAATCATTCATTCTACCGATTATTTTGATAATGATGTCTATAATCTTTTTTTCTCTTTTTAAAATTATTATCTCATTTTAAGTCTTTTTTTTCTTTATAAGGGAATCAATTTGGTGTCTAACATACAACATATAGTTGGGTATGTATAACTGAAACAATATGTTTATGATACATCATTATCACTGACAGGGCGGCATGCAGGGCTGGATGCACCCTGGGATGGTTCCTCCCTGGCAACAGCCTCCATGGCAGCAAGATAGCAGGTACACATGGCCCCAGGTCCCCATGCCTCCGATGTGGAGCAACCCCTCATACCACATTGTCCCTCCTCCCCCTCCTCCACCACCAGAATAATTGTAGAGATTTCTGCCACTATATTGTCTTTTGGTTTTTCTTATGAAACTTTTATGCTATTTATTTTATGATGAATATAAAATTGAATTCATTTATTATTTTAGTTTTATTATTAAATAGCGTGGGTTGTTTTCCCACCAGAATAAATCAAATGTTTTAGTGTGAGTGACTTAAAAATACCTGCCTTTCGCTGTCCGTTAAGATGGCCTTCACGTAAAAAGTATTCAGACTTGAAACGAATAGCATTGGTTATGTCGCTCTATGATTCACGATTTCACCTGAGCTCATTACGAGTAGATCTATATCGGTTTTAAAACTGAAAGTTTTAGGAAGCAGTAAAAAAACTGCTTAAGAAAGTCTTACCACGACCAAAATACACAGCTATAAGCGTAGACGTTTTAAAAAATAAATTGAGATTTATGAAAAAATGATTTGGTTTTAAGTAAAGCATGTTGAATGCCACCAAAGTTGATTACTTTGAAATGAATATGAACCTTCATGTATGTTTGATTGATGGATCTGAATTTCTGAAAGCTTTTGTCCATTACGTAAAAGGTCAATTGGGTCTTGGAAGTCGTTTTTTTGTATACTACGCTTGCTTCAAAATATCCGAAGCGACACGCAAAAATAATAATGAAAAATCCAAAAATTTAATGCATGACAATTTTTGGACATAAAAAAAAGAAGCATGTACAGACACTCGAAAGATTCTTTATATTGTCTATTATTATCTAAAATTGTGTTCTAGAAAGTTTTGCAAGCGAATCTGTTCATTTAAATTGCTTTTAGTGACTTGGTGTTTGCTTAGTAATCGTGGTAGAAAAATTTATGACAGGCTGAAATTTACAATATCTTCTATTTGCTTGTCTGCAAACAAAAACATGTAAATAGATAAAAAATAGATTGTAAAAAATATTTTTTCAGAATGATTTTCTTATTTTTAAAAATTTTTTTGAAAACATTATTCCTTTGCATGCTTCTTAAAAATGTATTATTTTGTATGAATAATGAAACAGATTAGCAAAAAATTTGTCTCCATGAAAATTTTCAATTTCTGGCAAAAATGCATATCTTTTCAAAGTTTTAATTACTTAGCTAAAAATATCTACCTTTCCAAAACAACGTCTAATTGTTCACAATTATCTTAAAGTTTTTACCGCTTTTTTTTGATGATTTATAACAATCACTAGAAACTAATGTTGAAAAATTGAGAAAGAAAATTAAAAATTCATGTGTAAAAAGTCCCTTTAGCGAATTAAAAGCTTCAATTGAACATAAAAATATAGTTGCGATGGAGAATATATTTGAAAAAATAGTGCAAAAATTACACTATTTTTATTTTCTAAGATTAATATTATTTTTTTAACCTTTGAAATGATAGATAAATACTTTTGATAAAAGCACATAATTTGGTATTTCACTCCGTATACAATAAACTGTTTCCTTCAATTGTTGAATGGAAATATGTAATATCAAATGCAATTGAAAAAAAATTGTAAAGTTTATTTATCAAAAATTTTAATATGTTGAACTTTTTCTCTAGTTTTTCTCTTCCAATAGTTCGTTCAGCAAATCTTTTAGAGCTCAAAAGTTTTGAAGTTTCAGCATAATAGATGAAAAAAGAATAAAAATATTTGTTTGAGCAAAATCATTCGTGTATTAATTATAAAAAAATCAATTATTTTCTCATAAAATATGAAAACGTCATATCTATAACCTAACTACTTTTTTGTATTAGTTTCTGTGCGAAAAAGCGATCTAACTAAACTTTTTCATTTTAAAATTAAAATAATATTGAATAACTCAAGTATGAGAATGATTGGAAGAAAAAAAAAGTAATGAAAATAAAGAATAAAACAGAATAAATATTAATAAGTAAAATATTTTCAATATTATAATATACATTTTTACTTTATAAATATTAATTTGCACTGCTGTACGTGTCCCAGTAGAAAGGGATGACAGAAGTCGACCAAAATTATTAATATCACATATCTAGTAATTTTTAAAACAGGTAATTTTATTTTGATCTAATTTTCATAGACTGCCAACCCGAACTAACAACCAACTTGAATTTTTTGATTTCAAAATCCACCATTCCCACACTCGGCAATTTGTTTTGCTATTGTCAACTAAGACTATCCGTCAAGCTAAATGACAACGATACCGGTCTGTCGATACCTGCTATTAGAGCTTCTCATAACTAATTTATAACAGAAAAGCAGTCTGTAATCACAAGCGAATATATGGACAGAGTTTGAAATCTTTTTTGTGATATAATGTAATGTAATGCGGTATTTATAAAGCGTTTTTTCTTATAGATCAAATCGCTTGCTACAAATTTAATGTAACAAAAACACTCTGAAGAACAGGTGCTAATTGTCGACCCACACGGGATCAAACCAAGTAACTTTAGGTATCAGTCTAATGCCCTACTAGGTGAGCTATTCGGACCAATGATAATGAGGGAAAGACTAACAAAAATAAAAAATAAAAATATATACAACGTGAAGATAATGAAATGAAGTGCATAAAATTTGCAAACAAAAAATAATCCAATTAGAATAATCCTTCAAATAGAAAATTTTGAAAATCTTTCTAAAAACTCAAAAACTTCAAAATCTTTTGAAAAATACCAATGCTAATGGTCACCTCAGATTTTTTCAAATACATTTTCCAGCTCTATTTCTTTGTAGTTTTAAGTATATTATTTCATTCTCTCTTGCTCATATATTATATGAAAAGAAACTAAAAAGCTTATTTATTGATTGCTCAAATTGGCCTTAAAGATATTATTATAATAAACACTTGGAAGTTTCTTAACGATTTGACAAGTAGCATTATTAGTTAGTGACTATTTGTTAGTTAAGCAAAATAATATTTTTCTTTTTTTTATATAAAATAAAACTTTTTTCTCTATATTTCATGCAATTATTTCCCTTTTATGCTCTCGAGCTATCTTGGAAAATTAATGTTTTGTCTATTTTTTTGTGTGATTGGACTTAACACAGGAATTCAAAGTATTTAAAAGTTTTATTACATCACTGATTGAGAATATTTTTTGCAAGGTTGAGACCTTTTAGTGACTAGAGATACAATATACTAGCAAGAGAATTTGTGTTCATATTTGAAAAGCAAATTTTTGTGCATATTGGAAGTTTGAAAATAACTATACCGAATTTAATTTCGAGTTTATATTAAAGAGGATTAATTTTATTGAAAATGAAATTTGAAAGTATTTACAAAGCAATGAGCAAAAGAAGGCGTCGTCATAAAAATATTCAAAAGAAATTTTCATAAAATTTCTGTTCGTTTTGAGTGTTTTTTTCGTTTTTTTTGGTTTCTTTTGAATAAGAGTCTAAGCTTTCTGTTTTTGACACTAAATCATTTACAGAAGATTGTTCCAGGGTTTTGAGAAATGAGTTTTGGTGTTGTTCCGATTGGAAAAATGGAGGTTGAGAGAATAAGTGTGTTAAACCATCGTTAGAACCGCTTTGAAATTGGTTCAAGTTTTGCTCAGTTTTTTGTTTGTTCGTGTTTAGAGCTACGTCGTTATTATAAGGGAATGGATTATAACTGTTGAAGAGATCTGCACTTGAAATATTTGCATTTAAGTTATACATTTCGTTTGCCATTTCAAACTTTGACTTATCATTTGAGTTATCGTTTTTCATGAAGTCTGTATGTACATTTTTAGAATCCATAGTGTTATCTACAGGAAAGAAATTCTGTGAAAAAGTATTTTCATAATTGTTCAAATTATTCATAATGGTTTGTTGTTGAGTGGTTGTGGCATCAGTTATGACAGCAATTTTTGATTGCTTCTTTTGAAGAGTTTTTGATGGTTTTTTCGGGTCATAAATGATTTCTCCAGCAACGTTAAATCTTCTCTTGTGATTTTTTTTCAAGTGGTAAGAAAGACTGGGATATCTGGGTGTTTTATTTTGGAGCCAATATTCAAGCAAATATTTAATAAGAACAAAAACGCTGATAAAAATCTAAATAAGACATTAATATTATGTTTCCAAAAACAAATAATAAAAAAACTCATTCTAAATATTCAAAAAAACAAGTGAATTTAAGCAGATAAATAGCCTTAAAAACAATGAATACAAACCGATTGAATTTAGCCCCGCAAATGGCACAAACAATAGGGGAATGCTTGTTGTGAACAGCCCTTTCATGGTCCCGCAACACACCCCAGCTGTGAAACTGTGAAGGGCACAAGGAACATTGCAACGGCTGCCCCAAGTGGCTTATCCTTGTGTGTTCTAGGAGCTGGCTTTTACTTCTGAATGGCTGGAAACACCTATCACAAACATACCGTAGTCCTTCGTGATCCAGCTTTAAAATAGTTAATTCATTTGTTTAATAAAAAATTTCTATATCATTTTATATTTAGATATTAGAAAAACATTCATTATAAATTTCTGCACCTTTTTGTGACGTTTTAGGTTGGTTTTGTAGAGGAATGATTTGGAACACTGGTCGCATTGGAAAGAGTGGATGCTACTTTGATTGTTGTGTATCAGGCTTAAGTGCTTCGCTAATCTTAACTGGTTCTCGAACTCCATCGAGCAAATGGAGCACCTGACGAGTATTATTTGGTTGTAGTGAGTAAGGTTATGAAGTTTGTTGTAAAACCTCTGTGTAATTCAAGGGTGTATAACAATTAATTTATGCACTATGACCAAAAAACAAAACGTGAATTTTTAATTAATTTCTAAAAAAATATTTATCGAAAAAAATTAATATTTTTACATTTTAAATTAAAATAATCTCAAATTTTATGGAATCCCAATTTTTTTTAAAGACAAAACGGTCGGAATTTTTTCCAAAAATTTAAATCTTAGCGATTTATATTTCTTCGGTGACCTTAAACTATTTAAAAATGCTCTAAACGTTTGCTAACTTGTGAGAGGTTTTTTCATGGATCTTATTAAGGTGGCTTTTCAGTCCTTCTTTGCAGGCAAACACTCTTTTGCATAAGTTACAAGGAAATCTTGAGTTTTCATGAATCACTCTGAAACATTTTGAAAAAAACTTGCATGAAATTCAAATGGCTTGGAGTAATTTAATCTGTTCAACTATATCAAAAACAAACTTTAAAGCTGAAATTGGATATTTTAGCCGATTTTGAAATAGAAAGTTGAACAAAAAACAAGACATTAATACAAAACCTGACGTGTTTGAGAAGATTGCTAAATGTTGAAAACACTTTACCACACTTAATGCACGGGTTAGGGCCATGGCACCTCATAGCCTGGTTATCAACAGATGATAATAAAGCTTAATATTTTTCAACAAGTCAATTAGTTTTCCATAAATTTTTTTAAAACGTATAAAAGCTTTTAAAACCTTAGTGACATCCAAAGTCGATTTTTCGGTGGGTGTAGGTGGTGGTTGGATTTGGGGCAAAACAGGAGTCATTTGTTGCGTTTTGATCATCATTTGCTGTGGTTGTTGAAGTTGGTTGATGCTTGGAAGCGCTTGGTTGAACTGCATTGAAGTGTCTGTCTTGTCTAACTGGTAAGAAGGGTGGCAGAAGTTTACATGGTCTGCGTAACTTTCCATTGAATCTGCCACCTGGAATCACATGGAGATAGAAATCTTTGAAGGTTCAAAAAAAAATGTCTTCATTAGATGCAAAACACGTGATTAAGAAATGAAGAAGTTACTTAATGTCAATTATTTTATGAATTTAATTGAGAATAAAAATTGATTAAATAATTATGATCATCAACATATCATTAATTATCATCATTAAAAATTAATGTTATGTTTCATAATATATACTTGAATTTTTTAAAGAATAACAATGTTAAATCTTTATGAAGTTGTTACTTTATCACACATCCAGCAGGAGAACAACTCGTGTTGGTTGTACAAGTGCTGGCTAAGGAGGTTGTGAGTTTCAAATATTTCATTGCACCTGCTACATTTGAAAACATCTTTGCAATATTTCAAGTGTTCCACTAGAACGGAAGAAGAGGAAAATGCCTGTTGTATTAAATGACTTTTGTTAATTTGAATTTGGAGGTTAATTTGACAATTAATTTTTAGTTTTTAAAATATACCATTCATGAATTTTTATTTTTCAATTTTTTAAACGGAGAAAAACATAAATTAACACTCACTTTGAGGCAAAACCTACAAGTCTTACCCAATGATTTTTTGCTTCTTTTCGAAAGAGAAATATTAAAGGAATTTTTGTCAACGCTTTTTTCATTACCGCCATCAAAATGGAATTCTCTTTTATCTCGGTTATTATCACTGTTGCTATGGTTTAGATCAGCTGTCATGTTTTTTACGGTTGCATTGCTTCTATTTTTATCCATATCAGAAACTACAGTGCTGGTAACATTTTTACGATGGATAGATTTTTGATGCCTTATTAAATTACTTTTATTGAGAAAAGTTTTGTTACACAACTGGCAGAAATTCGAGTTTTTGTTATCTTCGCTTACAACACTGGGAACGCTGTTAATGTGAGTATTACTACCATTTAGGTTACTCTGTACCACATTACTGTGTGTAGTCTTCATAATCCTTTGGTTATCATCCAGTAGGACGTTGGTAGTGTAAGTGGATGTTATTGGTATGAATGAGTTGTTCAAAATCATTTGAGAACTGCTGAGGGGAGCCTTGGAGATCTGGTTCATTACTGACATTTGAATATTTTCAGTTGTTTTGTTGGGAGTTTGCTCTGTCGAAAAATCGATTTAAATTTCTAACTGTTTAAATTAAACAAAAAAAATTTAAAATGATAATAGAATAAAAATTTAAAATCGATTAGTCTCAAAAACACTCACCTTCCTAAAAAATAATGAGCTATAATTTTGGTTTAAGACGTTAGCGGAAAATGTAACAAATAAAACAAAGTTACGTTTTTTGCCACTGTTCCAAGTTTAATGTCAAGTTTGCAAAAATTTATAGCTTAATTTTTTTGAATGAACATGTTTTTCAAAAATTTTTTTATAATTGAAGTTATTAAAAAAACCAAGTTAAAAAATTACACGATGTTTTCAAGAAATTAAAATTAGTTAAATTGTTTTTTACCAATGCAGGTTTAGTATTTAATTATATTGAGTTATGATATTTCGTATTAGTAATTCAATAACATTTCATATTCTTAAAATACTAACGACTTTCATTGACAAATTAATTACTTGAATATTTTTATTATTAATATAATTAAATTATTTCAAATTATGACTTAAATTCCACTTTTTAATTCTTTTTTTTTCGAAACTAAACCAAAAAACTTTAAATTTAAAAAAATTCTGAAAAAAAAACAAAAAAATAAGGTATATTAAAATGATGATTTGATTCAAATAAAACTACAGTGTCTTATTTAAATCACAAAAAGCAATTAAATTAATGCATAATAAATACAAACCCTGAATGCACAAGTCTAAGATTGCGGATGATAAATTAACCAATTGACCTTTATTCTTTGACCCCGTTTCAAAAATAGATTCGTTGTTATTTATATTAAGAATGTTATCAGCACTAAATGTTTCTTGGTTACATACATAATTAACAGTTTCACCATTTTCCAAAAGCTGTGGAGGGTTGAAATTAAAGAAAGGGCTTTCTTCTCCATTCATTTGTTGCATACTATTGAAAACTTTAGTATCGTAGTTATTGTTTGTGTTCTGGTAGTCACTTGATGTTTGGATATTTTGAGCTGTGTGATTGCTATACGAAGTATTTTCAAAGTTTTTGCCTAGCAAATATTCAACTAAATTATCGTCTTCATTTTTTTTTATGTTCATCATCAGTTCTAAGGTTTTTATGTTATCTTCATTATCGTTGTTGAAGTTATGCGCAAAAGCACATTCATCTTGTTTTTTATCCAAATCAACGAAATTTCGGCACATACTCGTTTCCTTTATTAAAATTTTTTCTCCTTCATTCTCCAACAAATTCCCTTTTGGTGCATTCTTTCCATTCTGATTATCCGCATTGTATATTTCAAAAATGTTCATAATAGCATCTAAGTCGTTGTCAATTTCATTGTTGTTATAATCAGCATTGTTATCTCTCAAATTCTCCGCAAGAAAATCTTTTGTCTTAACAGTAGTTTTTTTGCTAAATGTATTTTGAGAAGAAATTCTAGTCGTATTTTGGTTGTTTATAATCTCATTGGCATCGTGTGAAACAAACTTCCCTTGAAATATTTAAGCAAGACTTATTAAATTCAAAAATAGAAAAGCTTCAGATTATGAATTTCTTTTTCATGAATTTTGAAAATAATTAATGAAAATAGCTCAAAGTTATCAGAGCCTAAAACAATAAGAAAAAACTTGTAGAGGGCATTACATTTGAAAGCAAATAATACTAACGTTCAACATTATCACCATTATCCTTTGAAGCAAAGCCACTTTCGTTAAAAAAATCAAAAGTATTCTCTATGATTTCTCCCAGCTTGTCTCTAGAGACTCCATTAGAAAACTTTGCGAGATCGTTACTTGTGTTAGGGGTTTGTGAGATTAAATGCTTGTATATACCGTTTCTTATGCTTTGTACCTCATCCCATGAGCCCACCACGTAACAGCAAGATTCATCCGCTCTCAACTCAACTTTGAACGTTTCAATCAAATTATCAAAACTCAATTTTAGATCTGTGTTCAACGCAAGGAGATTAACAAACGTAACAGAAAACTTTGCTACTACTTTAGAAAATATTTTTTCTTTTTCTATCATTCTAATGTTTTCTTAATGTCTAGATCTCTTAAACAACTTTTATTCAACTTAGCAACTGCTTATACACAAATTCAAAGTACAAGTTTTCTTACGTGGACTTTAAACACAGTTTTCATACATTCTTATTATTTTCTATTCGTAGCTAATATTTAGGTAAACAAACACAATTGAAGTTTATCAATTCGATAGCTGTTCTATATACTTAATTAAATACAGGTATTCAAAGCTGTTGACGAACAAGCACTAAATACATTATGTCAAAGTTTATAGCATTTTAGATTGGTAAATCTTCTGTTATGTGAGTAACACATGGAAGGGTAAATAAATCAGTGAGATCAAATCACATCACTAGTTATTTTTATTCGTGCTCACAAAATAGTCAATTGAAGCAACATAAATGCATCTAAACTATCAGAACGAATGAAGTCATTGAACAAATTTAATATACACATTTTATAATTGTAGTATTTTTAACTTGGTAAAAATTAAAGTCTTTTTGTTGTTACATTGATTTTGTTTTTCAAAGTAACGAACATTTTTCATGATAATGACGTTTTATTATTCTGTATATCTTTTATTTCATCAAAATTTTTTAAAATAATGTTGAAAGTTAGTTTAAATATTCATCTTAAGTCTTGGTTTTTTAATTTTTTTTAAAATATAAAGAGAATATAAATAAATGGAAAATAGAAGAAAATACAAAGAATTTTGAACCATAAACACAGAAATTTGGAATGTGAAAAAACTAAAGGGAACGCTAGAATTCAAGTTTGTGAAAAAAAAAGTATACAATGCAAAAATTTCTAGGAAGTTTAATAGGAAAAATATTTTTGAATCCTAATTGGTCCAATGATTCTTAAGTAATTTTACAGATTGAAAAAGATTTATTGTATAATTTTACAAAAAGTTTTTCAGGAATGAAGAAGATAATAAATTTAAGTTAATCGAGAATTATTTGATTATATTTAATGGGAAAATATAAGCAGACAAAATAGAATTTCGACAAAAAACTTTCCATAACGATAAACAAATTAAAAAAAAACTAAGTTTTTTTCTGAAACCTTTTTCTCATATTTTTAAAACATTAAAAACAAAATTGCTGATCAAACAAAAGATTTGCGACCTGCTATAAAAGGAAAAACTTTTAAAAGAAGAACAAACTAATCATCAATGCAGCTTTCGATTTCAGCTTATAACTAAGCTTTTTTCTTCTTTCATATTTCAACATTTGCCAAGTTTTTCTTATTTACACATCATTCGCAGACATCGTAAAGTTAATTGAAAAAGTGTAAATAACTGAGTGAATATGGTCTGCTGGTTTGAAACTGTGAGTCAAGCCAGATGTCAAGAATTTTAAAAAATTGATTCACTAAACATAATATAAAGACGCGATTTTGACAAATTGTTGCAGCAATCTTCAAACGAAGACGAAAAAAAACAAGTCGAATGTCTACATCATTTGTCAATATATATTATACCTAAACAGCAACTACTCTTAAACCGATGGTCAAAATATTTAAAAATGCCTAGGTTATAATGAAGTTTCAATAATAATTGTTTTATGGTAACCGGGTGAAATTAAAGTTCAGTTCTTCACAAGAGTTCCTGCGACTGATGTGTAGTGTCTTTGGTCATTAAACCTATGCTGAATGTATGGGTGTTGTTCTGCTGCTTTTGCATGTTTGGATTCATTTTTATGCTCACTTTTTGCTTTCTGTTGAGGTGATAATGGTTATGAGTCTTTGAGGAAGCTCTAGACCTTTGAGGTTTAAGTTTTATGATATACTTTGTAAGAACCAAACGAACTTTGAAAATAAAATCAAGGACTTAAAAAAGCAAAAATTTTAGACAATTATGACTCTTCGTATGGCAAAAAAGTTGAATAAAATGGTGTTTTTGAAAAAAAAATTGAACTTAATCTCAATGGCTTTTCTATTTTAAGTTAAAAATAACTCAAAAAAATTGGCATTTGGAATTATGAGGTGAATGACTCAAATGAACTTCCATTATTTTGAATAGAAACTTCATGAAAGTTTTTCCAAGCTTTTAATGTTTTTTTTCCTATTAAAATTTGCATAATTAGATTTTTCTTTGATGAAAATGCTTGTTAGTTGGTATGTTTTTGCTTTTATTTATAGATAATCATTATTTTTTTTCTTCTGTTTTGAAAACATTGCAATCATGTTGAATAAGTTTTTTCTTTTAGGAGCTTGACAACTAGAAATTTTATGTCAAATAAATCTCAAAATTTATGCAAAGTGAAAAACTTTTATCAAGCGGAATCTTTATAAGAAAACTAAATGAATTATAATGCTTAATCACACCTTAAAGCCCGCTCATCGAACTAATTGAAATAGTTATCTTTTGTGGAAATTTTTTCAAAACTCTTTTTTACGTCTCTATAAAATTCCGTATTTTGTGGGAGTGTCATGTTTCTTCAACTTTTTCTCTGGCCTCAAATGCATAGCTTATAAACAAAACATCATTTTTTGAATATTTGATTGTTGATTTTGTTGAACGTTTGTTGAAACTTTTGTTGGTGATTTGCTCATTATGAGCTCAACACTAATGACAAACTGTTGAATTGTTTATGCTTTTTTGAACTTTTTACCTTAGGGTTAGTTATTTTCTGTTGAGATGTTGTTAGTTGTTCCAAATCTACTATAGTTTTTTATCTAAATGTTTTGTTTTACGCTTTTAACAATATTATCATTAAACGATATTATCACAATAATATTTAAATGAATATGCTTAATATCCAAAAAATGTGATTATTACTCTTAGTTTTTTCATTATGATTTTGATTTTTTGGTTCTACATTGTTGGCTACAAAATCATTTAAATTATAAAACCAATTTCATGTTAAAATATATGGAATCCGTGTTTTTTAGTTATAATCAGTGTTATTTTTTTTTCATATCTTTTTACACATGTTTTATCTTATCTTTTTCCATTACACCCTGGACACTTCATATTACTCGGCTGTTTTTCAATATTTCACGTTTCATTTTTTATTGTATACTATCTATATTTTAAAAACATTTTATCTATTAAGTTTTGGTTTATTTCTTCATGTTTTTTTTTGTGTTTTTATTTTCTTTATGACTTTTTGTTTTCCTTTTCTAATCTCCTTCTTTTATTACTTATTGTTCCTTTAAGTTTTTTCATTTAACCTTGTTTATTGTTTCTGCTTTCTCAATATCTATCCAAATTTTTTTGATTTTAAACACACTTTCTCTACTACCTATTCCCAATTGCAGACCCTATACTTTTAGTCATGTTTTGCAGATTTTTTTGATTTCTCCTCTTGTTTATTGGACAAACATTTTTCGAAGTTCTTGGTCTCATACGCGCGTTTGCAAAAAATACTCAAAAACTGTGATATTACATTCAAATTTTGTTAGGGGTTTTTTGAAAATTTTGTTCAAAAAAATTCAAAATACATGATTAACAAAGAAGTCTGACAAAGCATTGATAATCGTTAAAATATCCTAAAATTGTCTGAGCTTATTGCTGCTCTAGTTTATTACAAAAAAAAAATTCATAAAGAGTTTAAAATCTAATGAAATTATCTTTGTTTAGCAAATTTGTCAAGTTGCAACGCATTGAAGTTTTTTCCACTATGCAATTAAGTCGTGCGGTCGCATGATTGGATGTTTAATTTTTTCCCATCAATATTATTCTTCTTATTATTATTGTTTTTATTAAACGCGCATTTTTGAATTCTAATTTTTCCTCATTTTTATTAATTTAATTTTTTTTATTACTATTATTATTATTGTTAATATTTTAACTCGTATTTTAAAACACGCCAAAACTAAACCTTTCAGTATTTGAAGTGTCGGTCCTCCAGTTGAAGACCAGATAAATGATGGGATTCACGGCGCTGTTGAGAGGAGCCAGAGTTTGGATGAAGATTGTGAGCAAGGGAGGGTGGCTGGTTATCACCTTGTAAACGTGCAGCAGGTTGAAACTGAAGTAGATGCTCCAGCAAAAAACAAACGCTGTAGGGTTTAGCGTTAGGGTGGTGGGATTAAGAGATACATCGTACTATATAAATATATATAAATATATATATATATATATATATATATATATTCTCATGAGGATATTGATAGGAAGTTTGTAGTACTATATATAGACCAAAGTGGCATGGTTTCATAAACGAATGGAATTAAAAACAATATAATTTGTAGCAAGCGCTTTGAGCTATAAAGAAAAGCGCTTTATAAATACCGCATTAAATTACATTATTTGGTTGAAATCATTGAAATGAAATTCAAATATATGTTTTTAAAATTTTTATCATGCGACTTATTAATGTTGAGAAAGGTTATATTTTTCAAAAAATTATTTACATACCTGAAAACTGCTTTACTTTTGAATTTTATACAAGAAATTAAATGGGTACAAATGAGTCTTATGCATCTCTTTTGCTTCAAGATATTTTAGTTTTTTTTATTTGAATTTAGAGAAGCTTTTAAACATACTTATTTCCAAAACAATTTAATTAAAATAATAGAAAAATTCAATATTTAAGGATATATAGAGATATCGTGAAAAATTATTTTAACTTGCAGCACGCCATGTTTTATAATTAAAAAATTTTGAAACTAAGTGAAACATTAATAAGCAAACTTTCGAATAAAAAAAATAAAAAAATAAACAGAATAATTTGAAAAGTATTTTAAATATAAATAAGAGATTTCTAAGTTTCTGATTATTTAGAGTACCTAGTACTCCCTCTCTGTGTGGCCATACTTATTGCTTTTAAAAGAAAAGAAATCGACCGTGGTTATCTTGGACTCCTTTTCATCAACTTTTCTAATTAACTTTAACTCTTTCAAATCCATAAAAGCCAAGAGTTTCAATCCTATTGGCACAACCTCATAATCCGCTGATAAACTGCCATATTGTCAACTTAGCTGTCTCTGCGTATAAAGATCATTGAAAAAAAATGTTCTCGAAAAAGAGTTAATTGAATTTTGGTCTTTTTTTTGTATAAATCCAACTTTTTAATTTTTTATTTATTTGAAATTTTTTCGAAGTCTTTCAAGTCTTAAACGCAATAAAAATGAGAAATGTCTCATTCAAAATGCCTTTTCAGTAACCTTTTTGGTTAAAAGTTTAATATCACTTGAAGCATCACTTTAAGAGTTTTATTGCTGTCCATATAACTTTAAAAGAATTTTTAAAAAACTGAAGTTTGATGAAAAAATAATATTTAAAAAAACTCAATTAAATTTTTTATAAATCTTTTGTTGAATTTTCTTCCTATTTTTACACAAAACCTACAAAATGGGGAAAACTTCGAAAACATCCATTGTTTTTCAAAAAAACTAGAGCTCTAAAAATCAAGCAACATTTGAATTGAAAGGTACTAATATTTATAAAAATCCTTAAACATGTAAAAAAAGCTTCGATAAAGTTTTTGATTTATATATATATATATATATATATATATATATATATATAATGTTATATGTTAAAAGCAATTTTATTCAGCAATTGATCACTTGCTCAGAGTTTTCAACCAATATACATGTTAATTTAATAATTTAGGAAATTTTTATTTTTTTTGCTGAAGTCAGAGTTCAAATTTAGTTTTTAATACTTTTCAAGTTTCAGAAAATTTGACGAATTTAAAGGGGTTTATGCAAAAAAATCATATGTCAAACAAATATGATAACACCAAATCATTCAAATTTAAAAAAATAAAGAATTTTTAAAGTTTTGAGAATAATATAAATCATCTCATATTTAATGCATGTTTGACAAATTAGTTCAAAATTTTGACACAAGCACATTGAAAAAGTTGTGTTTATAATTTCTCATGCAAATGTAAGTTTAATAAATTCAAATACATAATGATCATAGTTCATCCAAATGAAACTACAGTACTTAAACTATTTTATAAACTCAAATAAATTCTAAAAACTAAATGAGTGAAGTCACGCAAGGGCTATAAGCTTAATTTATGAAATCTGGGTATATACCCTACCAAGAACTATGGCGAAAGTAAGCTTGATAGACTTGATTTTTGCTCTGGTTAGCACCCCACCACTTCTCTGTGATACATGACCTTCTTTAGAGTTTTGAGCCCGAAAAAAAGTTGTACTACACCGTCTTTCAAAACCATTACGCCTGAGACGTCCATCATCTGAAGATTATTTTTCACAAGTTGGGACTTTTTTTTCATTTTATGAATAATGATCGTCTTGAAATTTGTTTTTTAAATGTTCTTTTTAGACGAAAAAAATCATATATTCAAAAACGCCTTATTTTGGAATTTTAATCTCAAACGGCAAAGTGGTTTGCAGTAGGGAGAATAAATAAGGTTGAAAATGATAGAAGGGATTTTCTCGCTACTGTTTCCCAAAAAGGGAAGTAAACTTAATTGAAACCGAGTCTACTTTTTACGACGAAGTCATGCGAAAAACAAATGAAAGACCGATAAATTCATTTGGAAAACTTTATAAAAGATTATTTAGGATAAGTTCATTGATTTCGAAATCATCACGCAGTCTTCTAATGCGGAAATTTATTCACATTCTTTCATAATAAAATTTATATAATTATGTTATAATGCTTTTTTATGCAGATTCTTCAATCCTCCAATTATATTGTGAAAAGTTCACTTTGATCAGCTGTTATTGAATTTTTTCACTCATCCAAAATTACCGAACCCTGAAGAGTTTTATAGAGCACGAAACCCCAAGCACATTACTCAAACACATGGTAATAATG
Organism: Pterobdella sp. o SKG-2022; assembly: GCA_964035795.1. Taxonomy (NCBI): domain Eukaryota; kingdom Metazoa; phylum Annelida; class Clitellata; order Hirudinida; family Piscicolidae; genus Pterobdella; species Pterobdella occidentalis. The sequence goes on along the minus strand of OZ038326.1, from coordinate 4,264,289 downwards.
TACTTGAAAAAGAAAATTTTGTACCTTGTAAATACCGAGCTTTGGTATATGATAAATCATTCATTTTAAGACTGGCTTGATAATTTTTCTGTGTTTTCTACTTTAAGTAACCTTATTTTTTTAGAGAAGCTGCAAGATATTACAATTGAAATTAATTGAGAACAACTTATAAAAAATTTCATTTTTATTAACTGGCGTAAACAAAGTCAGTGAAAAGAAATTTTAAAATAAAAAAATTTCAAGTTATATTTTCACCAAAAAACAAACTACTGTGAATAAAAGACGTGTTTAACTGATGATGTGTAAAGAATTTAATAGAAATTTCTTTCACGCAAATCGAACTCAGAAAATTGAAATCCTTTAGTTTTAAAAAAAAATGTCTGAAAAAAAAGTTTTTTTGAAAAAATTTATTTGAATTTTAAAATCTCAAAGCATTAAAAACACCAACAAATCGATTGAAAAAGTTTTCTCTTAAAATTACAACAAATATTGTTATACTAACTTGGCATATCAAAGGTATTGTTAGTAGACTTGTAGATGACTCGGATTATAACGACATAACAGACGGTGATGATAACGGCTGGAACCAAGAAGATATCAATAGCTGTCAACGTCATGTATGGCTGTGAGAAAATAATATTGTGTACAATCGTTACTGTCTTAGGTCGTTTTCTTGAAAAAAAAATTATTTTATATTGATTTTGTGTGTTTTAAAAAATTTAGGTTTCAGTTTATTTGTGTTAACTTTTCGTGGAATAAGTCTTTTTTATGAATATCTGCGATTCTTTGAGAATATTATGTGTCGAAATATTTTAAACTTTGTTCAAAAAATTATAATAAAAGCACCAAAACAGATAACATTAACAAACAAAAAACAATCAAATAATGTTTAAAAACAAAAAAAATTTACACTGTCAAAAATTATGAACAATGGTTTTGAATCAAACGGATGAGTTAGTTGTTTTGAAGGCATTGTACGCGGGAAATTCAACATGGAAACACTTTTCAAAGTTTAATTTCCTAAAATTTTTTGTAGGTAAAACTTGCATTGTTAAGTGAAATATACATATAGAAAGAATTTAAACGGCATAAGTTACTTTGTAAAGTTACTTATATTTCAAAGAAGCTTTGCGAAATTTTATAAATATTAGCAAGTGTTTTCATGTTGGATATTATGTTAGGTTTGAAGAAACCTAATTCAATTTAATGTGTTTTTAAACAGATTAAAAATAATATTTTGTCTTGACATCGAAACAAATATTGGGGAAAAAGATGGAAGATAGCTTTTTGAATGCTATAAAAAAAAGATTTAAAAAAAGAAAACACCATGTTTCTAAAAAACTTTTTTAGATTATAAATATATATTGATTTTCGTCCAAAGACATAATCACAGTTTATAATGAATACGGATTTTTAAATTAAATTTGAAATTTTAAAAAAAAAACAAAAAAAAACACACATTTTAGAGAAAAAATTAAATTGGTCGAAAACTTAAAGCCCTTCCTAGCAAACAAGATAATAGAACGAGTTTAAATGAAATTGTAGAACAATTAACTGCACAAAACATAAAGATACGCTGTGAACAATTGAATTAGCAACATAGGATAGTCTTCATTAACACACACTATCACATCATAATAATATTTGAAACAATAAAGTCTCTACAAATGAAATAGTATTTACATCAAATATAAAAGAATTTACATATTCATGTAGATAGTCATAATGAAATGATTTGAAAGCATAAAAAAACACGTCTAAGATGAGAAAAAATGATTCGTTTTGAGCATATAAAGTTAAAATCAATAAAAACAATGACAAAAGTTATGCAAAGATAAATTTAAAATTTTCTCTGGAAAGTGGTTTTATAGAAAAAATTAAACAAATACTATGGTTTGGATGTCACAAAAGTTAGAAGATGTCTTGATGAAAAATAAAGAGAGAATAAAATGAAAAAAAATACACGGAAGAATATGAGGGTTTATTTTGAGAAACTGAATAAAATACTCGAATAAAAACTTCCAACGATAGAAAATATAAAATTTTTTAAAAGTTTTAAGTGGAAAATTACACTAAAAATGCGTGAAAAAAACGGAAAAAGATGAAGCTTTGAAAAATTTTTCATTGGAAGGAGATTTGGCGATAAAAAAGAGGTTGGAAGGAATAAAAAATACGAAAGTTTAGTTGTTAGTTTATTTAAAAACAGCTTTCCGTCCATAAAGTCTGTAGAAAAAAAAAAGAATGAAATAAATCTTGTTTAAACTTGAATTTTATAGATGCTGATAAGCCGATAAAATTTTAGATTAATAAGCAAAACTCGAGTGATTAAATTGAGTATTAGATCACCCGCAACTAAGTTTTTAGTTGTGTGATTGATAGGTTTCACAGGAAATCATTTAAAAGTAGGGATGAATATTAGTTTAGATTATAATAAAAATAATTAATAAAAAAAACATTAGTGAATAAAAAATTGTTGTTTACTTGCAAAAACATAAATATAAAACAACAAAACAACCAAATAATATAAAAAACTCGACACTGCAGTGAGCTCAAAACTAATTCAAGTGAAACACAAAGGCTGATAAAACTTAATGGAAACAAAAAGAGCATGAACAAAGTTAAACTTCCTCGAAATAAAAATAAATTTATGAATGAATAAATAAATATTTATATTTAGTAAACTAGTATCATAATGAAAAAAAAAAGTAATATTATACTTTTTATTGTATGGGAGTATATATTTAAACTAGCAGATATTATATTGTTCTTTAAATTATCTGTTTCAATTATTTGGAAAGCAATTATTTCTTTAAAACAATAAATTCATTTTTGATTTTCATAATCTCAGAATAAAAAAAATTATAAACACATTTATTGGTTTTGAACAAAATAAAGTCAAAAATTTTAAATCACAAATGAAATTTTCAGAAAAATTTGATGAAAGCAGCTCAAGTTTGCTTGATTTTGAAGATGATAAAAACCTAAAAAAGTTTGAATAAAATGCTTGTGAAAAATAAAGTGTAAATCCTCTAATATTGAATTTTAAGCTTTTTGAGTAAAAGCTATCGAATGCTTTCAAAATGAACTTCAAAATGTTCGAACTTAAATTGTCATAAAATAAATAATTATCATAAATTTTTTTTTTTGGAAAATTAAAAAAAAATAGTTTCCATTGTTTTTTTTGGCATTTTTTTATGCATGTAGAATTTCTTTTTTTGTTTTTTTCATTTCAGATAACAAACACATAAAACAAACTGAAAAATAGTTTTTAAGATAATCTCTTATTTAACAAAAACAATAATTAAATAATAATCTTATTCAAATTATAAAAAAATATAATATCAATAATGAAAAATGAGAAGTCAGTAAAAACTTGATAAAACAAAACAAAGAGCAATTAAAAATGAAAAAAATAACCCAAATACATAAAAAATTTCAAAAAAAAATAGTTTTGCATCAAAATGGTTTTATACCAAAAAAAAAAGCTGTAAACCAAGAATGAACTATAAAAAACAACAACACACACTAAAAAAACAATAAACCATGAGAACCAAAATAAGAACAAAAAAATAGGCTTTTAAACATCAAAAAAACATGAAAATACTTCATCAAAACTAACCCCCCAAAAGTTACGACCACCATCTAACACTGGAAGCTCTAAGTTGCATTCAGCTGTTTCGTTGTTCCTCTGAACGTTGGCCCATATGAAGTGAGGAATACTGAAGAATGAAGAAAAAGCCCATGCTGCTCCCACTAGCCAATATTTGCTCGTTTCTGGAGTGGTTTATAATAATGTTAAAGTTTATTTAATATATAAAAGATAGAAGAAATTTATAAGAAAAACTTGAAGATTTAAAAAATAATGATTAATAACCAGATTGAGTATGAGGCTATTGAAACAAAAATGTGAGGTTTTATAGTTATGGAGCTGGGTTCGCGTGAGATAACGCCCTTACAAAACCTTTCATTTGCACAACCGAATCTCCAATTAAGAGCGACTTTATGGTCAACTCACCAACTTTGTCTTCTAATGCCTATTAAAAAAACTATTTCAAGTGATAGAAGACTTTTCTTAACTTCTCTTTTGAATAAGACGATAATAAGAATAATACAACAAATATTTTATCGTTATATTTTTTTCAAAACTCTAGTGGAGTTTTTTTAAAAGTTCATTCAAGTTGTCAACGAAAAAGTTTTTTTCTGAGAATGCAAACTTCAGGGAAACTCCATGAAAAATTTGACACAAGGAAAATGAATACGGATTTTGAAAGTTACCAAAAAAATATATGAAAATGAAAAATTTTTCAATGCTTTTTTACAAAGAAAGTTGAGAAATTATACTCATCTTTATAACATTCAAGTAAATAAAAGAATTTTTCAATTAAACAATGTATTTTTAAAAATTTATAAATTATGAAAAAAACTTCAAGAATAATTCCTGTTTTAGTAAAAAAATTTCCCTCGATAAAAAATATAAATCACATTAAACTTAGTAGCAAAAAACTTTTTCAACTTCAGATCTATTTGAACTAAATAACACAGATGTAAAACTTCCAAAGAAAAATCCATTAAATCTTTTATGGAGGGTAGTATTACTGAAATAAACTAAACTTTTATTCGTTCATCAAAAATTTTCGTTTTTAGTTGAAATATATTTCAAATGAAGCATATGAACACAAGGAGATTTTTTTTCACACAGTTTTTTTTCATTACATTTCGTAACCAAGACAAGTTAAAAGCCGATGGATGAAGTATTTAACGCTGGAAATCACTTATAAAGACAGTTGAAGTGTTTTTAAGCCTTTGCTATGAATCAAAATCTTAAAGGTATTTTTGCCACAATTTATCTCAATATAGACCAGTTTGCAATAATGTTGGGTTCATGAGTTTTTATGAACTTTTTTTGTTTTTTTTTTTATTTTTATTGTCAAATTATTCTCACCATTTGTCTTTAAAACCGCTGATCGAAAGAACTCAAATTGATCACATGGGTTTTCGATTGAGAATAACACTGAAAACGTTGCTAAGCGTAAAGCATGCTTGAAAGAGTTGATTAATACAAGCTATCACATTTGAAGCCTAATGATTGTTTGCTTGAAACCAATACAAGCATTCTGAACTTTACACGCTAATATGAAAACAAAGATTCAAACAATATTCAGAGTTTTTCAAACCTATCTTTTTTAAGCCTTCCATTTTACTGCTATTACTTTTAAGCTTTAAAGAATGCATTCTTTTTAATTCTAAACAAAAACCATTAAACAGGCTTTGCATTTAGAACCACATTACTGTATAAAGCTATAAAAAATTAAAATTGTCTACTTCCAAAAACAATGACTGATTGTTCACTCGTAATCTTTTTTTTTCAAAATTAATTTACTTTTATGCCTATCCAAATTAAAAGTAAACTTTATTACTTAAAAATATAAATATTAAACAATAATAAAAATTTTTTTTCAATTTGTTTCAATAATAATCATATTATAATATTGTATAATAAACTATTGCATACGCAAATGAAATTAAGTTAGGCCATTTGATAAACCACTTTAAACAATAAAATGCATTATAAACCAAACATTGTCTATAAGAACAAAGTGCCCAATTTTTAGAGTATTGTAAAGTTTATGAAACCTTGAACTTTACATATTTCAACCTATGAAAAATTTGAATACACATGAAGATTTTTTGAAAAAAAAACGCTTATTTAAAGAATTGGGCTTCAAATTTAGCTATTTGAGCCTTCAACATAAGACGTCAGAAAAAATATTTTATGGTTGTGTAGTGGTTTTACCGGAGGTTAGACGGAAAAATATAAATTATAAAAAACCAGAACTGTTAAAATTATCTTCTATGTTATCAGTTCAAATTTGATAGATATTCTTAATTTTAAAAAAAATTATTCAATGATGGAGATAATTAATTTTATAAATTAAATTTCAGCTTTTCTTTTCAAACTTTTTCGTCATTTTTTTTCTATCTTTTATCTTTATATTATGTGATTTTCAACAGTAGGTCCCAAGCCTGGGTGTTTTCACGACATTGTGGACCCTAAAGGCGCTGACAATAAAATCATTTTTTATTTTTTCGTGAAAGATTTTCTTGTAAGTTTTTTCTGATAGCGTTTATGATAGCTGGTATGTCAGTTTATTTCCTTTGAATACATTGGCGCGAATGCTCGGAGTTTTCTGCAATATGCGAATAAAAACCATGCAAAATTGAAGACTGTTAAAGCCAGCCAAGTTGATACCATCAAAAAAACACAAATAAAACTGGCAGAGATGTGAAAATTTTAAATGTCCATCTGTTTAGGGAAGAATTTTGTGTTAAACGAATAAGCGTTAACACGATAAAAATCGATTTAGAAAATTGATCTTTTTTTGATCAAATCATTCAAATAAATTGAGTGAATTTTTCCTTCCACAATGATTTTCCAAAACAGTTTCTTTATTTGATTATAAAGATTTTAAGCCTCAACTTTAAACTTCATAAATAATCCATCAGTTTTTAAAATAACCATTTACTTTCGATAATCCTAGCTTTACTCTAAAACGCAAGATAATAGACAGTACATCATGGTGAAAGTCAAACCGTGTTTGTTCCAGTTTAGTGGGTGGCTGATGGACAAAGCTCTATCCAGACTCATCGAGACCAGTAAGTATGAAGAGGCGTACAGAATTTGACACTGAAAAATTTAAAAAATAATTAGATCTTTGAAAAATTTTTCCGAAACACTAAGAAAACGAGGTGTAATACGCTTTGTTTAAGCAAAGCTTTTCACTTGAATAAATCACATTAAGTCAAGTTCATTTTTGTTACTTTAATATATAAAAAATTAACTTAAAGCTTTGAAAAAAGCTAATTTGCGGTTTTTGGAAAAAGTTAAATGAGCTTTTTTCTTTTTTTAAATTAACAGAATTCGTACAATTTTTTAGAAATTTTATGTGAACAAAATCTCGAAAAGATATTTGACTTTTGAGAAATATTTTTTCGCTAGCAAGTTTTGCACCATTTTGAAAATTACTAAATAATTTCATTTTGAATTGAAAAGCAAAAAAAATTTTAATTTAAAATAATAAATATTTAAATTGAATGAATTTTAAAATACATTATTTAATTTTTTTTAGGATGCTCCAACCTCTGCACCAAACATTTCTAGTTATATACCTTCATTAACTCTATTACAAAAATAAATTACACAGTGGTATTCGAAAGTTTCCAACCGCGAAATAGTTGAAAGGCTGTCGACTATATCAAACACACAAAAATGATTCTATAATTAAAAAACTAATTACGAAATATGTGTGAAAACTTCGACAAAAACGGCTTAACAGATTTTTTTTTTAATGAAACTTCTCGCTCACCATTCGTTGCATAAAAACAATAAGATTTGAATGCGAGGAAAACCTTCAGAGAAATTTCCATTCAAATAATGCTAATCCTTTCACAATTATTTTCAAAATATCGACGGATCAATTTTAGAACTAAGAGATTTTTATTGGTTATTCAATTAACTAAAACCAATTTTGATTCAAAATAAAATTTCGATATTCTTGGCTTCAGAAACCCTCGTATTTATGTTGCTATAACTTCAGCTGTATTTTGTCAGTAGGTTTGGAACTATCTGAGAACTAAGCGAAGTTTGAGTAATTAAGCCAATTTTCACAATAAAATGGTGAAAAAATCATAGAATAGAAGTGCTAGAAAAAATACTCAAAAAAACGTCTTTGTTGGACTTATGTGTTTGAATACAATGAATTTGAATGATAATAAAAGTAGTCATCTAGATGTTGAAATAAATTTCAAGATGTTATAGAAGAATTAATTCCTCTTGGAAAATTTCAAAAGAAAGCATCTCTTCAACAACATTATAAAATTAATTATGGGTCTTTTGAACAAAACTTCAAACTTCTAAATGTTGAGAGAAATGATTCAAACTATTTTAAGACTCCATCTTAAAAATGAAAATTTTTGAATATTTTTTGAAAGTTTCTCAAGCATAAAAAGAATTCTTGTAAAATCTTTTAAAACTTTAAAGAATTAAATATCAAAATACTTAAAGTTCATTCAAACCTCCGAATTAATCTGAAAAAGCTAAATAACGCGTTTCAGTCACATAAACGGTGCTATACAAAGATAAACTATGATTAAATAACCTGGAAAAAGCGATGGATTTTGCACAAAATAGTGGGACCTCTCCAGGGGTACATCTTAAGGAGCATGTCAGCCAAAGCCACCAGCAACCCGGTCAGAAGGTCTTGGAAAGTTGATTTGATTGCATTGATGGTTGGTAAACAGTGAGGTTGTTGAAGTAACATCATAAATTTTAATGTGGTTTGAGGGTGGAAATGTTGATGGTTGTTTATTTTTTTTAGATGACGCTCCAGTAAAAATAATAAATCGTGTTGGGATGTAATGATATTAGTGAAATTAACCTGGTGAATCGAGAATACGATTATATTACTGAAAGATTTTGTTAAATATGAACAAAAATGTTTTTTATATTTTAATTTAAGTTTTAAATTAATTTTTAGTAGTGAAATAGAAAAATTAAAAAAAAAAAACAACTTTAAAACGGAGAAATTTGTATTTAAAAAAGTAATCTTGATTGACTAAATGTTAAACTTTAAACTCAAACGTTTATACTTTGAGGATTTAAAATACACTTACAGATAAATAAAATCAATAAAATAAACCTGAAATACAAAAAAATTACTTTCAAATGCAATTATTCAATCTTAGAAAAACATATAATTAGTTTTCATGTTATATTTAAAACAGAAACGTTTCGAAAAGGAAAGAGAAAATAAAATTAAACAACAAAGTTCCCCTAATTGGACGGGAAAGGTAGGCTGAAAGTGGGAAAAGAATTGACGAGTAACTTAATAAATCTAAAAATACTACAACAAAAAGTCAATTATCAAGTTTGGAAAAATGAGGATAATGAGCATGAAGCTAAGAATATTTTATTTAAAAAAATTAATCAGTTTTTTAACATCAACTCAAAGGTTTCTAATTGAAATTGATTGTATGGTTTGAAGTCAATTAATTCTAAAGAAAATCGACTTTTTTTGTTTAAAAATTTGCAACGATTATAAAAAAAGAGAGTTTTTTTATTGATGTTTTTGTCATAAGACAATTTCCTACAAACCCCGTCTTCCAATTTTGAACTTTAAATGAAATGTTCCGAAAAAATCTTATTTATGAATTCTAATTCATATACATTAAAAAATACATTTTATTCTTTAGTTCTACATTAAAATAAATTTGAAAATTTAATCAAAACTGTACGGTTTTGAACTTCTCTATCGGAAAAATGACTGTGAAAAACATACGATGTCACAACTCAATGTAAAAGACATCTCAAAATGTTTAAACAATATAAATGATTGTCCAATAATTGTCCAATTTAACATGAGATTAATGAGCTTTCAATGTTTCAAACTTCAATTCTCAGTCTATTTTATCAATAAGTTCTTTAAAGTACTTGAAATTTTGAATTGAGCAATAAAAAGGTAATTATTTTTTTAAAATTTTGTAAATTATCATTCACAATTTCTTAGTAATAAAGGTATCAAAGTTTGTAAAACATTCATTAAAAAAATTCTTAGTTGAAAAGAAAGATTGGGGTTGGACGAGAAGTATAATATATACGTAATTTTGTTTTGTAACTTCATGTAAACTTCATGCCTATTTATTGCTAAAACACGGGAATTTTATTATCTAAAATCTTTTGTACCAGTTATCTCACAACTTAAATAGAAGTTATCTTCATCTAATCATCGACGTCAATTTATGAAAAGATTTAGCAAATTAATTAAGCAAAAATAACTAGAGTTTTCGGTAAGTATAGCCTTACCATGATATGTTAGCATTGATATAAAAGTACATTAAGATGCCTCTGAAAAGTTATTATCATTATCACGTTTTTGTTCATTTTCATAGCAAGATGAGTTTTTTTTAATTTATTCTTTAAACCCATAAAAAAATATGAAGTATAAAATATTTTCTCACCAACAACAGCAAGATGACAAATGAAAAAACTCATTTTCGGTTTGATTCCACAGTTACTGGCTGCTTTTATCAGAACAATGATGTTTAAAACCACTACCACAGTGATCAGGACTGTCTCAAACACTTTAAGTTCAGGCTGTTGGTTGTATTTGGTATATTAGGGTTACAATCTGTACAAAATCGATAATGATTAGTATAATAAGATTATAATTGGTTATTTGAAACTATTTAATTTGAAAATGAGTATTATTGTTTCAATAGTGACATAGAAGTTATTGGAAATTTAATTTGAGCAGAACTTTTAAAAACACTTTTTCATAAAAGAGGGAGATTTTATCAATTTATTTCATATCGATAATTTCCCAACTTATTTCAATCATAATTCATCATGAAATACAGCCTTCGTGAGTGATCAACAACAGAAAAAATTAAGATTTTGATGAAATTCTTTAAGCTCATGAAGTAACAGGATGCCATTGAAGGTTTCCTCAGTTGATAAATTATTCAATTTTTTTAAAAACTTGTTATTTTTTTGAAAAATTCATTTTTTAAAGTTGAATTGAAAAACATAGTTGCTTATTTCATAATATAAAGTTAAATGTTTTTTTCAAACAGTTTTTTGCAATTTAAAGAACGCAATATATGTATGGTATCCAAAACTAAAAGGTTTTTCTGAAAAAAAGAGTTATTCATAAACTCTACTAATAAAAATTTTAATTATTCTGAAATTTATCCATTAATGGCTTGCTTCTGCTGAGCACCCAATCAAATTAAGCCTTTTTATTGTGAAATAAGAAACGACAATGACTAGAAAATACATGCGTAAATTTGAATGCTTGGAGATGGTCTCCCATTATATCGAATAGCTTTGTTAATAGAATAGTCTAATAAGAGTGTTCTGCGTATCTTTTCAATAGTTCTTCAATTCTTTCTTTATTCATTTTTGATTTTTTTTCGTTGATGGAAAAACCTTTTTTTTAACATTAGACAAGCTTTTTTTTCTTTCATTAATTTTTTCATTAAATTAAGTTCTTACAAGGAAAAATGTAAAAAAACTATTCTCTTAATTTTTATAGCATATTCATTCCGCTCTTATTTGAAAAAAGAAAATTGAGTTTGAGTACGTTCAGTATTAAGTTAAAATTTCCAAAATTTTCAAATTTTAAACCAATATTCTCGAAAATAAGTGATAATTATTTTAATTTATTTGCAACCAGGTTTTCTTGAGGGGTAAAATTGAAAAAATTCACTAACTTTTTCAACTTCAAATTGAGTTATTCAAAATTGTTTGAATTCAAAGATTTTTATTTTCTAAAGGAAAATGTTTTCGCAATCTTCTCATGCTAAGGGCTCTAATTAGTTTTTAAACTGCTGTATCTGAACTTAAGGATAAAAATATAATTTCTTGTATCAGAACGCAGTATTTTTTTTACAAAACAAAGCTTTTTTAAGTTGAACATACATTATCACTTGAATGTAAAAGCTTCGTTTTTTTTTTCAATAAATACTTCGTGCTTGTTCCTCATAAAAGCTATTTTTTACAATTACAGTTTTAAATTAGATTATAGTGGGATTAACTTCAAGAGTTTCTAGGCCAAAATCGATTTCAACTATAAATTCATTAAAAGTTCACCGTTTGCAGAAGCAGCTCATATTCCGATGGCTCATAAGACAACGATGGAGATGACGATTTGTTTGATGAGTTTGATGATTTCAGCATTTTTGTCGAAAAAAGATATAAAAACGATTTTGGTTTATCTGTGCTGTCTGAAGGTGGTAATGTGGAGCAAGAAAAACTTTTGAAAAAAAAAAATATCGAAAAAATCACCGAGATTATTTTGGATAATGAATAAAACGATTTTAAAGAAGATATGAATTTAGAAAAAACTCTCAAAGGAGAACTTAGGCTTTGTGTGCTGGTGTAAAAGGAAGATTTCATTTCGATCTGTGAATGGTTTTAAAAACTTAAATTTCTTGAAGATAAAATCATTAAATGCATTTAAAAAGTATCATTTCTATAGTCATTTCTATAAAACGATGGAATATACATGAAAACCCCGTAAATCAGACGTACTATCAAACGAGTAAATCCCCTAAACCAATAATTTTTCAACGCTCAAAAAAGCGTATTTTGTATCGAGAATATCAGCATGCCTCATACGATATTCAAATACATACTTAGTATTTTATATACGAGGAATGTATATATACAGTGTGTATACCAAATATTATTTATAGAATACTCATTATTTCATATGCCTCACTCAACATACAGAGAAATTTCATAATGAATATTTATTCATTTTTATGAAAGAGGTTCGTAATGTAAAAAAAAAGGAATCTATGAATTTTAAAATTCAAATTATATTTTTTTTAATAACCATGGGCTAACTTTTAAAAATTTGATTGCCTGGAATTTTTAAATCCTGATTGAAAGCTCAAATAACTTAAAATCAAGATTGGGTGTAGATCTGGGTTGCTGTAAATGTTTACAACTAATGATCATATTGTTAACATGAATGAGTGTGATATTATTTGTTCAGTAATTCAAATATTTATATAATTTTGGAAAATTAATTTTGAATGTTGGAAATATAATATATATGAATGAGTTTTATAATAGGCTTGAATACATTATAAATTTAGATATTTATTGGTCGTATCAGTATTTTTTTAAATGCTGTTATCATTTTCATAATTTTTTTTAATTCGAGTTTTTATAATGCAGTTTTCACGGAGATGCGTAGTGAGATTTGAATGAGTGTTTTATAAAACAATTAAAAACCACCGTTATTTTGAAAATGGAAAGAAAAGTTCAAACCTAAAATAATATTCGATTTTTTATAAAATCAAAGATGAAGTTTTGAGTTAATTAAGATATTTTTAATGAAAGATGAATAATATTTTGTATTTATGAAGGTTCAATTTTTCATATTTACATAATAAAGCGATGTCTTCAACTTAGCATTATACCTTTCAGGTTTAATTTTATATTATATTCATTGAGTTTAAACTTATTTACACATGAAAACCTAGAAAATTATTTGGTTATCTTTTTATTACGTAATTTCTTGAACTAATGAAACTTTTATTTCAAAATAAGTAGGTACCTTTATTCTTGAAAACTCTGGTTAAGAACTAATCGAAAATATTAAGAATCAATATGAAACAGAGTAATGTAATTATAGTAAACTGTTCTTTTGTTCTCATGATTTCTGTTTTTATAAAACATTATCAAAGAGTCTGGTGAAATTAAACTTCAAGAAGTCATCTATTTATCATACACTAACGGGCAAAAATGTCAGAAATTTGTTAGCTTTTGCGTAATATTTTAAAAAATTTTCAGTTTTAAATATATTTTAAAAATTTTTTTACAAAGTTTTAGCTATCGAGATTGAAAATGACAAGGAGCTCGTAAGCATTATTTATAGCTCTTCAATTTTATAAAAAATATTTAAAAACCAAGACTTTGAGGTTTTTTTGTTTGTTTGTTTGTTTGTTTGTTTGTTTGTTTGTTTGTTTGTTTGTTTGTTTGTTTGTTTGTTTGTTTGTTTGTTTGTTTGTTTGAAGTATAGCTTCGTTTTTCACTAATAAATCGTAGAAAACTGATTTTAATTTCAAAATTGATCAAGTTTTATAGGTTTAAAAATTCTATTACCAAAATTTTTCTATTTTGAGCAAAAATATATTCTTTCAAATTAGATTTTTCATTCAATAAATATACGCAATGATTCAAAATATAACTAGGCTATACCAGAAGTTACGGTCCAAAAGGGATACCTGAAAATCGAAATTTCAATAAAAATCAAAAAAATTATTTTTTCAAATGTAACTACTGATTAGTTTCTGAAAAATCATTTAAAAAATTTAATTTGAGCACAAATATAACCTAAATTCATATATTCATAGATTCATAGATTTATAGATTCATAGATTTATAGACGAGACAAATCTTTGGAGACTGTCTAAGCAATGTTATTCATGTTATTAGAACGCCAACTTTCACACGATATTTTTTTCGCCATCAAAAACACTTTGTTTTACATTTTGAATAACCAATGACGACTTTTTCGAGTTTTGAACGGTTCTGATTTGAGTGATATGTTTTACTGATAAAAAGAAAAAGTTCTCTATGTAATGCGGTATTTATAAAGCGCTTTTCCTTATAGATCAAAGCGCTTTTTACAAATTTAATGTAGCGAAAACATTTTGTGGAACAGGTGCTAATTGTCGGCCCACGCAGGATCGAACTTGGTAACTTCAGATAATTAGTCTAATGCTCAACCATTGAGCTATAGAAACCGAAAAAACTTTTTAAAACAATAAGGACGTAGAAAAAAATTAATCATCTCATGTTATTCATGCAAGCTTCAAACTTCAATAATACAATAGTTAAGTTTGTGTTTGAACGATGATGAATGGTTTCAATGGTTTCTGTGATTTCTTCCAAAAAGTGGTATTCGTATATGAGAAAAAGTTAGCTCTAGCTATAGTTTGGGAAGACTGTCCATTTATAAGTTTGAAAAATAAGTTAGAATCAGTGATGTTTTTTAATTAAGAGAAAATAGCATTAACAACAAAGATTGATTATAATGGATTAGATGCAAAAAATAGTTTTTCTGAAATAATTTTGATTTTAAGCTTGCATGTAATGCAGTCAAATCTAATTTAATCACTTTTACTTATATAGCGCTTGCTAAAAATATTTTCTTCTCTTCTAAGACATATTTTCTTCTATTCTAAAACAAAGTTAAAGCCATTCATTAAATAATGTTTATATAAAAATTCCAAATTAAAGAGCAATTTTTTGAAATATAAATAGCTATTGATTTGTGTTGTGTTCGAACATAAATTCAGGGATAATGGAACAGTAATTTTTGGTCACAGCAAATTATTTTGAATCACTACACCAATGCATCATTCATTCTTTCAAGACACTTTTTTGTAAAACTTATTTTTTTCGTTCTTCATCTTTTATTGTATGACTTTTTCATTTAATTAAGCTATTTCTCAATATATATTCTTTAAAGTCTTTACTCTGCCAATAAGAATGTTAGAGACGATGATGCAATTATTGGAAATGCAGACAAGAATGTAAATACAAGAGTTCTAGTAATGTTTCAAAATTTCCGAACAAACACTCAACGACTTTGATTAATTTTCCTAGAAATTAATTTGTCATAGATCTCAGAATCAACAAAGTTTGTTATCTTAAAGTACAAATATTGAAGTACTGAATAAACATACTATCTTTCTCTTTGATTGCCAAAGACGAAACTTATGATGGATAGTTAAGGTAAGATGGAATTAGCATTCAACTAGTTTCATTATCCCAGTGTTTCGTGAATTTTTAAAAAATTTTCGCCTTACAGTGTTTTGTAAATTCCCGAAAAATTTTTCAAAAAACAGTGATTTGTCAACTCATGGTTTTTTTTAAAACACGCTGTTAAGTGAATTCAGTTTTTTGAAAAAAACTTATAATCATCTGTAATGTAAAAAGTTCTTTTTATATAAATCAAATCCATTTCTATTTTATCAACATAATAAAATAAATTTAGAAACTAGTTTTTTGATTTTATAACTTTTCAGACATCTTATGTATGCTTTATATAGTAATTATCTAGAAAACATCAATTTAAGAAATTCATACATTCATTAGAAAAAGTAATTTTGAAACAATGTTATTATTTAAGAGACCTTAATCTCAACACAACTCAGTACATAATGATTACAATGAAGCGTGACTCCAAGTTAACACAAATGCAAGGGACCGGTACTTTTATTAAAAATTATAGCTTTATTTTTAATAAATGTATGAATTTTTCGAATGGATGTTTTATAGGTAATTTTTATAACTGTCTCGGAGTCGTCTCGTATTACTATCGTCCAGTTTTTTTCCGAGGCTATTTGTTAGGGTCAAATTTTCTCATCCATATTCGGCTGGAGGGAACACGTCTCCAATACAGTGTTTTACTCGGGAATGCCAAAAATCTCTGACGTGATCAGACAAAGACGTTTGAGGTTTGCTGGACAATGCTTCAGAAAAAACTACGAAGTCGTTGCAGATCTAGTACTCTGGAAACCAAGAAATGGTAGTGTCAGTAATGCAAGACCAACAATGACATTTGTTGACAGACTGGTTAGAAACTGTGGCATGAAAATTGAAGATCTGGCTGGAGCAATGAGAGAAAGAAGTCTTTGAGCTGGCATCGTGGCGGCTACTATTTCTCGACATAATAGTATGCCGTCCTAAATAAGTATGTAACTGTATAATGTGGTTTTATAATCAGAAGCTAAGGGGGAAACTTCCCTTTTTATAATTTTATTGCATTTTTAAAAATTTATTGTGAAATAAAAAATTCAACATGTTGATTGTTGAAATTATGGTTGGGAAATAATTAACAATAGAATTTTTATTTCGAAGTAACCTATCGGAAATTAGGAAAATTATTTTGAAAATATAAACTTCGGGAAAAAAAATTCACTTCAGAGAGCAAAAAACATTTTTATTTTGAAAATATTCTTAAATGATATAAAATAACAAAAAAAATAAATTGGAAAAATATTTCAAGGTATTTGAGTTTATGTATCAATTTAACACTAGTTTTGCAACTAGTAATGTCTATCGGGTACACTTGTTCAAAACACAACTTCGGATAAAAAACATGGAATCTTAACTTTTGAAAACTGAAAATTTCATTTAATTAAATTAGCAACACCAAGGAGAACAAAATATTCTATGAGCTTTTACACTAACTATACCACACACAACTTATGACTTATCAAGTTAGTTTAACATAAATAAAATTACAAAAAATTTATATGAAAGAAAACCTTTTTTTCTAATTAATCTAACTAATGTTAATTTTAAACTTAACATGTGTTAAATTGAAGTTCCACTGTTTTCAGTGCGTTTCTACATTCAAAACTATAAACATACTAAGAGTAATTAAATTACAATTTAAGCGCCAAAGATTTAAAAAAAATACCGGAAAAATGCTTCTTTGACAATACAAGCAATAAAGAAGTGAAACTCGAAAAACAAAGTGTTGTCAAACTGCCAATTGGTTTCTAAAAGGTTTTTAAACAAGTCTTTTTGATGCTTATAACGATTTTTTGGCTTCAAAACGCGTGGTTTATGCTTACGTCTTATATAGATATCTGCACGCAGCCAAACGTTGTTTCGATATATTCATTGAAATAAATTATTTGGTTACTTGGAAACTTGTCAAAAATTTAAATTTCACTTTTCCTATTAGCTGTTTGGGGAGTGGAATTATATAGGAAATGCATGTGAAAATTTTCGATATATTTTATAAGTTTATCTAATTGCTTCTTTAACAAGATTAAATTTTTTCCTATAAAGTTTCTTCTAGTTCAGTTGTTACTGATTGTTTCTGAGTGATGATAAAAGATTCTTTCATGTGAATTTCATATGCCAACTTCAATCGTAACTTCATTACACGTTAATGAACATAATTTTCTGACAGATGAAAACTCTGCCTTATTGGAATTGAATTATATATATAAAATTTTAGATCAAAAATGATTTATCTTTTAGTTTTATCATTCCTATAAGGTTTCTCAATTAATTACAATCTATCTGCAATTTTTTGCATTGCTTGCCAAAGAACTTAATAACTAATCAAAAAACTGCGTGATAAAAAATTTTTTTAAAATAGAAAAAAAAAAATCGAGATTTTTATAGATGATGTTAAAAAAGCTGAATTTTGGTCAATTATCTCACTTTCAAATCCTCTGTTGTGTATTGAGGCTCTATACGCCGCCGTGGAAACATTTTTCTTATCTCTATTGAAGAATTCTTCGAAAAGCTAAAAAAAACTATAAGCTGCGTTAAAAGGACACTGGCGGTTTTAAGGGTTTTGAGTTCAGTTTACCGAATATAAGCAAACCGGCCATACTGAATATGTGTTGATAAGAACTTATTTGTTTGTGTTTATACATTCCATTTTTAGCTGTTAATATGTGTGATAATAAAGTTTGAAAATACATAAACAATAAAGAATTTATCAAGTTAATTACTATGTGTAAAATTATAATTCAAAAAGAAGACGTTTTCATATGTAACATTTAATAAAAAATGGAATAGTTTTGCTGTATTGGTTCATTATTACCATGGAATCTTCCTGCAAGATTAAGCACAGATTCAAATTCGATTTAACTAACTAATCTAAATCATATGATTCATCTGTTAAAACACCAGCTTTTCAAAGGCATTACAGGAAAGTGCAATACCTTCAAAGAATAAATTTAATTGAATCTAATAGAAAAATCCAATACATAACTGTGTGTATGTATTATATATGAAAAAAAATTCTTCTGGTTAATTCATTAGTACAAACCAGATTTAGAAGCTTTTTATCGCAGTAATAGCTTTGATCTTGTCAATCTGTTTAAATAATTAGCATCATTCTCTTTCATTTATCACAAATTTTAAAACGAACTTTATCATAATAACCAAATGAGTATAGAACGCAATATAAAAGCTATGTGAACCCTGATATTATCAATCTATTACACTTTGAGCCATGCAATATAACAATGGTTTGGAATAATAGAAATAAAAAACTTAACACAATTTTTCAGAAGTTTATAGAGAAACAAAGCTTTTTGGAATGTCAAAGAAACCATCATCAGGTTGGTCTGGTGACGATTTCTTTGACATTCCAAAAATCCTTATTCAATTATTAACCTACAAACTATGATGTTAAGTTGTATTTTTATGATATTAAAACCCTTATAGATTTCTCCCAAACGCTTGTAACTTGTCTTGTAGTTCCTGTTGTTATTTGTTTCTAACGTTTAAAAAAGGTAAAATATTTTTTATGATTCAATCTACGCTTGTATCGAGTTTTCGCATTAATTTAGACTGAAAACGTGAAATTTATTTCAAATAGGTTCCTTCTTCGGTTTTGAAATAAATAACATGAAGTCCAAAAAGGTTGATTTAACACTTGCGACCTGGGCCATATATGACTTATTTTTGCAGTGTATTTTGTTGTAAATTCTAATCGAATTAATTTTTTTTCAATTTTATAAGTTTAAATTTTTATATTCGAAGATGACAGAAAATTTTAACTTTTAAAATTAAAATAATTCTAATTAATTCTCAATAACTTTAAATAATTCTAAATAACTCTGAATAATTCTCCGTTTGTGTAGTTTTATAGAAGTTTCATGTGTGAATTTCATTGCATGACACACGTAAATACGTTCATTTAAACACGTCAAGTGGCAAATTTTATTTTTAAAGGCCTAATCTAACTCGCACATGCATATTACCCGCGTTTTGGCAAAATTTTTTTTATCAATTCATTTCTTCAATTATTTTTTCATTTATTTATTCATTTATACATTTATATAGCTCGCTTCACAGTTGATTTTAATTTTATTTGCTCAGGTTATTTAAATGAACTTATTTTATAGTTTTTTTTATTTTCACGTTGAAATATGAATTTGAGCCACAATTTTAAACGATGTAACAAAAAAATTTTTATCAATTATATTTAAAATTTATTTCTTAAAGCATCACATGCGAAATAAAAACCATTGTGTTTGCTATGATTAAATGGAATGGGCTGTAGAATAAATTAAAAATGGAGGGTTTTCGACCAAAAAATGAGCAACCTCATATGAAGATTATAGTAACATATATGGAAGTTTCAGAGGGAATTCAAATTTCAAATTTTTTTTCTTTCAGGAAAATTATTTTTGGAATAAAAAATATTGTCGATTTCTGAAACTAATTGAACTAAAAATAACTAGTCTTAGAAACTGAGAAAATCATACAAATGAATATTAGACTTATGAATGATAAATAGATTAATCCAAGAAAGAAAGATAAATTTTTTTCATTATTTTATCTAAAACATTAATTAGACATTTTTTTTTTTTTTAATACATATTTATAATTTACAGAAAATTATAAAGCCTATTTTAAGAATTCTGCTGAAAATAATTATGCATTTTTTTTTTGAATGTTTAATAAAAATTAATTGTTTGAAGTATATAATTGTAAACATAATATTTGATATATACTTGTGGTGTTAATAATTCACAATTTGATAGTGGGAACCAATGGAAATGATTGATATGGAAAAAGGCAATTATATTCTCAGTAAAACTTTTTTTGAAATGCATTTTCAACAGTGAATGTTTGTTCAAAAATTAAATTTTTTATCCAAAAAAAATAATTTAATATTTCTAAAAGTAAATTTATGTAAAAGTCATTCTCATTCTATACTAACTATTAGATTTTTACCTTTCAAACTGAATAAGATATATTACTGATAACTTCGAGTTTGGGAAATATGAAAACCCTAAGTTGATTTATACACTGCTTTTATATTTATATTTATACCTCCACTTGATAATGTAAGTTCATCTTACGAAAAGCTTCGTGGAATAAAATAAACTCTTAAAAGTGTTTTCAATTGAATATTTACGTTTGGCTCGAAGAATTAAAACACTGCTTTTAATCGTCAACATATCCTGATTTTTGATCCAGATTCAAGTTTTGAAGTGTTGAATAAATTCCAAGCAGCCCTTAAACTATTTTTCCAACAGATACTGAAAATGTATGTTTTCATTTATGTAAGTCGTCCATCTGTCATCCCATATTGGAGTTTCTGTAGCGCAGTAGGTATGTATCACAGACACTACTCCTTGTGTAGAAAAGACTTGAAAATATAGAGTTTTATCAATAGTAGAAAATTTTTATTTTTAGAATGATTATTTATATCGTTAGTTGTAGCAGTCTACAGTTATTATAAATTATCTCTTGAAATTCATTAAATTCATAATTTCTACATAGATGTGTTGCGAAGAACAACTTTGGAAAACCCTTAATCACAAGCTTAAATACCAATCAAACTCTTTTAGGGACTTTTGGTCTTGCCCGATCTTTGTTTGCAACAGTTGATGAATAACTATACATTCAGAGTTTCCACCTTATTTTGTTGAAATATTTAAAGTCGATATAAATATTTTTTTACTGTATTGATCAATAGGGGTGTAATACTAATAATCGAAATTTTAGCTTCAATTTAACATTCGTCCTGATGGCATAACGACCTTCCCTTGGAAGCATGGAAAATGCTTGGTCTGGGACGCAACAGTCGTCTATGCTTTTCCCAAGTCCCACATTATCGCCAGCTCCATCGAGTGAGGATCCAGCTCAAAATCTGCGGAAATATTAAAAAGCCGCAAATATCAGGGCTTGGTGGGCAACTTCCATTTTCAACCCGTTGCATTCGAGACATCAGGCTGCTGCGGACCTTCAACCAGTAGCTTTGTTGAGAGGTTAGGTAGAAAAGTTATCGAGGCGTCAGGGGACCCTTTGGAGGCAGTGTGGTTGCGCCAGAAGATTTCCCTTGCAATTCTACCAGTATTCTTTCTTGTTTCCGTTCTTCTTCCTCTTTCTCTTAAAAAAAAACTGCACTTAGTGCAGTTTTCATTTTATATTTCAATTTTCATCTTCACCAATGTATCATTTGTATATTGTTTATATGCTTGTTCAAACATGCTTTTAGCTGTAAAATAAAAGATAGATAAATGTTAAAAAAAAGAAATTTAACATTTAAGTTATTTATTTTGTTTTATTTAAACACCATTAGGTGACCCCAATATGCGGCTTCGTTTGTCTAATTATAAGTTTTTCTGGATAATACTTGACATGTAATATAAAATTATGCTAGTTGAAAAGCTAGAAAACTTAATGCAAAACGGTATAATATTGATTTTTTAGAAACATCTCATGTAACTTTTGATTCAAATAATTTAAAATTTTTATAATCTTCAAAGTGAGGATAATTTTTTATATGATTATTGGAGTCGGAAAAACTGAAATTTTAATGAAAATCATTTGGTTTTTTTGAATGAAAAAACTTACCTCTGTTATAAAAATAACCGAGATTATATAATTTACAAATAAATAGTAAGAAAATTCAAATAAAATAACACCCTAAACTTAAAACACTGTAGTGAAGCTAAATGTTTTAAAATTAAATCCAAATGGTATCTTACAAGTTTTAGCTCAAAATAAAGAAAAAATAACAAACTAAGTTTAATTCGAAATGTGAAGTTCGAAAAAAAATAAACCATACGATATTAACTTAAATAAAAGTAAAATATGAATAATATTTGAAAGGAATATACATCATTCACCATCATCCATTTTCATTCAAAAGAGATTCTTCGTATTCATCATTCGCAGACCCCAAGATTCGGAGTCGAGCTTCTCGATAAGCTGCTTCTCTTTCTTCTAAGCTCTTCATTGTTTTTGAGTTGGCTGAAGTTCTGAAGAATTTTAATTAATTAGTATGGGTATTGAAAAGCAATGGAATTTTATGATTAATAAATTTCATTGAATGAAGAAGAGATATATGTGATTAAACTTATCAGAATTTATAACCTTTTTCAAAAGATTAATTTTTCTAAAAACTACCACATTTATCAATTTAAAATTGAAAATATTGCTTTAGAAATTTCAAAAAATGTCTATTAATTATAAATTAAATGTGGAATTATTCTCACCCTATGTTATTTCATATTGCCCACAGTGATATAACAACATTCACTAAAAAGTAACTAACATGCTGTTAGGAGTTTCTGGATTGGTGTTATTGGCTTCTTTGTTATCTTCTCGTTTAAGAATGCGGACAGCAGAGAATGGGATAAAAGGTGAAGCATCACAATTTAAAGTTGTTACTGGTTTAAACTTCAATTCTTCCTTCTTTTTAAGCTCTTTTTCAACGTCATCAGCCATTTTTTGTAGTTTTTGATCTAAACCCTTGAAATAATGAAGATATGTTATATTAAAAATTTTAATTAAAAGCCATTTACCAAAACTATTATGATTGAATACAGCACTATAAAAATTTTATAAGAATCTATGAATGACAATTTGGAGTCAAAAACTCTTGAAACTTATCCTACTATAACTATACTTGTGCTGTAGAATGATAACTCATTTTATGTAAAAAAAATCAAGTAAAATGAATAGAAACTTGCATGCTGCAATTGTTATTTTATTATATAAATTTTAAAAAACTATAAAGTTCACAAAAGTACAGGATGATTTTCCAAAGATTCCCAATCGTCTACTATGTCATCTTCTTGGTTAGACATCTCAAATATAAAATTTAGCAACAAGTTTAAACTGTTAGATTCGATAAAAAATATTAATATTCACACTGTTATTGAAGATTTTACAAATATGCTTTCACAGCTGAAAAAACTTCAAAGGGGAGTTTACTTTTATAAATATTGTGCGTTTTATTAATTAAATAAAACAATTTCATCTTTTCAAAATAATGAATAAAATTTTTTCAAAAAAAAAATTTAAATTGATTCAGTTTTATTAAAAGTTTGTAGTTTGCTAATCCGTTTATTGTAACTTACAAGTTCTATTTTTTTAGACTCAATTGCTAAACAAATTTATAAAAACCAAAAAATTGAAAGTCATTTTTGATAAAAAAATTTGTTGGTATATCGAAATTATTTGTCTTTTTCTCTAGTATTTCAGTTGGTACTAAAGAGCTACGACATTGGATATCAAGTCATTTTTTGAAAGTGAAACAATGAAATTTGATCAAAACTGTTTGAGAATGTTTATAGCACAAAATTTATATTTTTTTCAAGTCAATAAACACAAAAGCTTAAATAATATATCTTCCATGTAAACTGGCATTTTCTTAAAGTGATAAATAGTCAAATATACATTCAAATCTAGAAAAAAAAACTAAAAACAAGTAATACTAAAATCATTCTTTATTGGAAATACTATTAGAAAAATATAAATAGAAGCCCAGTGTTTGGGAATCCAAAAGGAAACAAAAAAGAGGTTCTTTCTAGGAAACTTTGCAGTATGTTGACAACGCTGGGGGCTTTTCCACTTCTATGTTGCATCTTTGACGTACTTCCTCTTTATGTGGAAGAGGAAACAAGGGTTATTTTTCTCGTTTTATTCATTAATGAAAAACATGCACAAAAATGATTTTGAATGATAATTTTTTGAAAGATACAAAGCTAACATACAATTAAAGAACTAAAATATTTTTGGGAAATAATTAGGTATAAACAATTGAACGATAAATACCAGCTAATTCTCGACGGCCAATTGAAACAAGAGCCTCAAACAGTTTTTTTATTGGGTTTTCATTCTTCTCAAGTCCATGGTACCATATCAACAAAAGTCTATACCCGTGTTCTTTGTAGCTTTCGTTTCCTGCGTTTTAAAAAAAAATAATTAAAACCCCAAAAAATAATTTGAAAAACATTACGTTCCAGCTTCATGAAAAAGTATTAAAAACACATAAAAAAACCTTATGAAAAACACAAATATATAAAAAAAAGCTTGATAAATGAATTCATTACTATAGGTAAGCCTGTACCACAAAATCAGGAAAAATTCCTGTATCTATAACTATTAACCTGTATACTGATGCTCAATTGCCTTGATGTGGTTATCTGTGAAATGCCAGTGATTTGCCAGAGATTTCCAATCAGATGACTTGAGTTGTTTGGTTGCAAGTTTCCAAAAGACCCCTTTGAGAAAATCATCTTCACCCTTGTTGCTCTTTTTGTGCCAATCTTTTGTCTGGCTTATCTGTTATTAAAGTGATTATGAAGATGATTGGAATTTCATGATCAACTCATTCTATGTTAAGTTCAAAAATTCAAAAAAATATAGATAAAGGAATTTCAAATAAATAAAAAAAGTAAATTCGTAAAATAAAACACAAAAAAATTGGGTTAGCTGTAAATTCGTAAAAGTATGTAACCCTCCATACATTGGCAAGCTCAGAGAAAGAGCCATCAAAGGCATTGCATGAAGTTTTATAGAAGCAATAGTGGTGATGCTGGCATTGCGTAGAGTCTGATAAGTTTTCTTTATCGCAGTTTTGGTCATGTTCAGCTTTTATTATCATATCCACGATGCCTATCAAACTTCCTCTTGATGCCAAGCCCAAAGCAGTTTTACCACTCTGTTTTTAAAATTAGATTAATGTTTTTTTGAGATGGTAGAGACTAATTTTTGCTTCTGGGTAAAACAACTCAAGTGGCTAAACACGAAATTATTAAAGTGGAGAACTTTTCCATTTGTAAAGTAAATAAAATAAAATTACATTTTTTAGTAGTACTCTGAATAATTACACAAAATATTTATTATTTATTAATAACTCAATACAATAGAATATAAATTTTTCTATTAATCAATAAACTTCAAAACAATTACTTTTTCTTGTATATGAAGATCAGCATTTGAATGTAACAGAACCTCCAAAACTTCCACGCTGGCCTTTTCAACACCCACGTGCAAAGCTGTCTGCAGGCGCTGTTGTTAAAATAGTACTAATATTATTCAAATAATGTTTTTGAAGCACTGTGAACATTATAATAATGATAATACTGCTGATGCTTTTAATTTTATCTCGAAAGATGCCAATACAAAAGCTAGTAAATTTTTTATACTACAAGTACTATTGCAACTATCATTTTCAATAGAATTGCTATAAATAAATTTGATTGTCATTTAGTTTGTAAAAAACTATTAAAAAAACAATCACTGAAAAAGTGCTTAAAATAAATATCGAAGAAAATTATTCTTCAAAAAACGCAGTGTAAGATCATGAGCTTTAGCTAAAAATATACTTTGAATAATAAATGAGCTAAATAATATTCATTGACACAGAAAAAACAAATTTATTATTAGTTATGAAACACCAGGTGCACCCACGTTGTTTTGGGCATTAACGTCGGCATGGTGGTTGATGAGAGTTTGCACAACGTCGGGACTTGAAGCGGAGGCCGCTGCATGTAATGGAGTGTTGCCTTGCTGATGGGTAAATAGATGAAAAGATGGATAAATAGATAGATAGATAGATAGATAAATAGATAGATAGATAGATAGATAGATACCATGTTTTTAGCATTGACGTCAGCTGAATGCATTATAAGCAGGTTGACCATATGAACATCATTGTGCACCACAGCTGCCATTAGAGGCATGCAGCCTTTCTAGGGTTTTAGTGGTTCGTAGTCAATCCATAATCAATGATGTGCTAATGAAAGATGAAAATATCGATGGTGTTAAATATTGTATACAAAAAGAAATAGGTAGAAATTTATGAATTGGTAAAATAAACTGAATACCCAATACGTTTCGCTTCAGTCTTATCTTTTAAACTAAAATTCTTTTAAAAAATCGAACTATTTTTAAGATGGAGAAATTCTAACGTGGTTTTTCACATTGACTTCTGCTCCATTTTCCACCAACCACTTCAGCACCTTCACGTGACCTTTCTCTGCCGCGCTATATAAAGGCGTGTTTCCACCCTGTGTTGGAAGTAAGTAGAGTTTAGTACAGATTAAATGTGTTGTATAAAAAAGTTATCAAACAATGACTAAAAATAAATTAATAAGCAATAAATGAAGTAAGATAAAAGGTGATAATTAATAAAAAATGCTTATATACAGTTGTAAGGCTAATAGTCTTCTAAATACATATAACTAATTTTGGTATATAAATTCACTATTGACAAAAATAACTAACCACATCTTTTTCATTGATGTCTTTCACAAAAGGAAATAGAATTTTCATGATTTCCAAATGACCTAATTTAGCAGCCAGTTGGAAACTTGTCTGTGAGTGCTGGTTTAAATTGATTGGTGGTTTTATTACTCGACTGGTCAAAGAATAGAATAGAGATTAATATCAATTAAAAATATGTTTCTTTTCGAAAATTAACAGTTAATAGATACTTTGATACAATAATTTTAAAAATTATTTTTATTTTTAAACGTGTATAACACAATGCAATTACTAATGTGCTTATAGTGGCGTTAGTTTCTAAAGTTTCATACCTATCTTCATCTTGTTGAGTTATAAAATGTCATGAATTAAATTTAATTAAAAAAAACAATAATAATAGTAATAAAATTAATTTTTTTTCATAAGCACTTACTTTATTTTTTGCATTCAAATTGAAACGTATCTCGTTAACTCTGTCATGATAATCTGATTGCTCCTTCTTGGTTTCGCATTTAATGTTATATTTCTCCTGTTTTCAAAGTTTCAGCACGTTTGCAAGAAGTCGAAAATGTTTTCTTTTATATATTTTTTAGTAATATTATGCCATATAAACATGATTAAAGAATAACAATGACTATAAAAACAAGAATAAAAAAATAATAACCTTAGCCTTGTGTGGGTCTTTGATAATGTCGACCAAGTACTGGATAACTGCCATTTGGTTGTTTTGTGTAGCACAGTGGAACAAATTCAGAGCATGCTTCAAAGATTTAATTCATTTTTCATATTTATTGGTTTGATTTTATTGTAATAAAATCTATACATTTACTGGTTGTGAATATGAAGACATGAAATAATGTCAAATAAAGGAAGAAGGTGAAGTAATATCAAGTAGAATTATTTCATTATCTAAAAAAAAACAACTGAAAAACTCAAAAACAACAATACCCAAATAAAAACTTCTTTCAAAATACTTCAGTTCAACTCAGAAAGTTTGTTTGTAACCTGAAAGCCAAAAGCGCGACATCTTTACATCAACAACTCTCCGACACCACATAACACAATACTGTAATCAATCCACCACACCAGCAAAAATCCACCACACCAACATCGACCCACCACGTTAGAGAAGGATACATTAGATCCCTTCTTCATCAAAAACTGCATGACACCCACGTGTCCAAACCATGCAGCCCATAGCAAACCAGTCATTCCGTGCTTAAATATTTATAGTTTTTTAATTATTATCTTCATTATTATGAAAAAAATTCATAAAAATTGTACTGATACAACGCTGAATGAAAATGATGATAACGTCGATATTATGCCATTTCACAAAGGTTTTGAAATATTTCTGAGTTAATTAAGTATTCAAGCGGTACCTTGTCTGCAGTGTCATCATCAGCACCATGATCAAATAATTCATGCACTGTCTCTTCATGGCCATTGGCTGAAGCGAAGTGTAGGCCACTCCTATCTAACTGTTTAATATTCATCAGAATACAAGTTAGGGCATCACGTACTGTCATATATGACACAAGCTTGCCACATAATTTTACACAAAAACATTTGAGAAACATTCAGTTATAAAATTATGATACAGAATGATTTATCCTGAATAGAGAGAATAAAGACACTTTAATATATTCTCAAAAACCAAATATTATGCTATATTTAATAATCAAAATAAAATTAAAACGGCAATGAGTTTGACGTGAATTGTTGTTTCTCTATAATTCACCCATTATTCTCCTACCTGATCTCTTATATTGACGTCTTCATCATCAGACAATATCCTGTTGATGGTGACAATGTCATTGCTTCTGCAAGCCTCGTGAAACTCGTTTTCAGTTTTCATTAGCACTGTTTGTTTTGTTGCGTATATTTCATGGTTTGATATTTATTTTGTTCAGCTAGTATTTTGACTATTTTGGTTTTCGAAAAAAAATTAGTTTTTTTTATCTAAAAAATTTACATTTGGTTATGTCTATTAAACTAAACATTTTTCAATCCCTCATTTGGTATGCACTACCTCTAATGACATTAGAAATGAATGACATGAAGAAACTCACTTTCATGGCACTTAATGAGACTGGCTACAGACATTTCGAAGCCTGGAGAATATTTAAGAGATCCTTCGTAACTGGATCTTAGTATGGAATCCGTTCTAGAATCTTCCAAATTACTTCTACTCATTTTGTTTTCCAAAAGTTTTTTCTTTTTTTAAACTTTTTTTTTTAATAATGTTTGGGGGTTTTGGGTAATCTGTGACATGAAATCTGACGTTTTGAAGCGTTTTACGATTTGAATGCTTGAAGGTTTGTATGCGTGCAAAACACCGAGGGTTTATCATAATTTATGTCTGCATCGATCGAACTCTAGCGAATGACAAAATTTAAGTGTTTTTTTTCAAATAAAAAAAACATTAAATTTGAAAAAATTTATTTCTAAGTTGACAGTACAAACATAATTATTCAATTTCCAATGAATTGCAAAATGTACAATACAAAAACTCTCAATATCATTTATCAATCTCGTTCAATATGGAGGTGCTGAGATGTTCAAAAGATAGCTTTTCACCCAGCATATTCTCCACCAGAAGGTCGGGAGGGACTTCTCCTCCGTGCTTCAAAAGGCATTCTCTCAGTTTGGTGCCGTTTGCTTTGTTGAAGGGGTCTTCCTTGAAATAACTGCTCCAGATTTGAGAAGCGATTGCTTTTGAGACGAGGTATGAATAGTATTTGGCGCCGTAACCCACAAAATGACCAAATCTCAGATACCATGCGGTGTCAGGTATGGCGTCGTGATAAAAATACTTTTTATGCAGTTCAACTATGGTTTCGGTGACTGGTTTATGTTGAAGTTGGTCGCTATGAAACACTTGATCGACAAGAGAATAAAAAACTTGAAGATGAGTTTCTGAAGCGGAAAAAAGTTTTTTATTGATAGAGAACTGAGCAGCTAAATCATCAGGTATCAAATCTCCATTTCTCCAATGCCTCGCAAAACTTTTCAGCACTCTGGGATCAAGTGCAAATTGCTCCATGAGAATGGAAGGAACTTCTGCGAAGTCAGTAGAGCACCTAGTGCCTGTGACGTGTTGGTACCTGGTTCTTCCCAGCATCGAATGCATGGCATGACCGAACTCATGGAAGAGGTTTTCCAAAGCCATTGGAGAGAGAAGACACGGTGTGGTGTTGCTTGGTTGGTTGAGGTTCAAAAGAAGTACCACAATTGGTTTTTGATAAGAGCCATCATCTTTCAACCTACCACCTTGTATTGTGAAATGGCAATCTTGATTAGGTTTTGAATGACGTTCAAAAAAGTCACAATAAATATGACCAAGAACTCCTTCAGAAGAGTGACTAACTTGTAATTTGATGATGTCTCTTGCCCATACTTCCCCTGGGTCAGTTTCAACTACTTCCATTGTCACATCGAAGAGACACTGAAAAAGATTGTTCAAACCTTCCATACAAGCTCCAAGAGATAGATAATTTGAAATTTCGAAAAGGTTGGATTTAGACTTGCTTTTTCTGTACATATTTGCATAGTAAGTAACATCCCAAGGCTCAAGTGGTTTAGAATCTCCACTCTTATTCTTCAAATCTTGTAGTATTTTTAGATCATTGAGAGATTTTGGTTTGATGGACTCATTGAGTATTTCCAAAAACTGCAAAACATGAGCAGGATTTTCAAGTAAAGTTCCCTTAAGGGCCCGATGTGCATAAGTTTCAAAACCTGCCAACTGAGACATTTTATGTCGACCTTCTAACAACATATTTAACCTATTTGCTTGTTGTTCATCGGGATACAAATACAACTTGTAACCTGCTTCTCTCACCTCTGAATATGAGTTATCTGAGTGCAAACCATTTACCCTTAAGTGTCTCCCATTTCTAGCAAAAATATTTTGAAGATGTTCAGGAACTTTTTCTATAGGTGTTTCGGATGGTTTATAACAATTCTCCATAAATAATGAACCAATTAAAAGAATATTTTGATTGAGTTCTACAAACTTTTTTCTTTTTATTTCATCCAGGTGTATTCCTGAAAGTTGAAAATCAAAAAGAAACAAGTCAGCAACCCTTTTAT
The DNA here is from genome assembly GCA_964035795.1 of Pterobdella sp. o SKG-2022. Lineage (NCBI taxonomy): Eukaryota > Metazoa > Annelida > Clitellata > Hirudinida > Piscicolidae > Pterobdella > Pterobdella occidentalis. Next base: position 4,233,625 of record OZ038326.1, on the reverse strand, counting down.
CAATTTCATCAGATCCAAATATATCACCATTATAAACCACATTTTGCAATGATTTATAAATTTCTTGGTTAGTATTCAGAGTCTCCACCAATGAACTGACAACCATGCATACATCTTCGGCACTTTTTCGGAAACTAGGATCATTGTGGGCTACCCTTACAAAATCTGCCATGTCAGCCACTCTACATAGTGAATCTGATAAATTATCAAAAACTTTGACTAATTTTCTTCTTCTATCTTTACTGCAAATTTCTTCGACTAAGTTCTCTGTTTCTTGTATCACGTTTTCTTTCAGTAAGTAAAATCCAGTGTTGTCTTTCAACTGGGGTATGTTGAAAAGACCCACATTTGATCTACCAATATTTTTCAAAACAGATTCTTTGGGCTTCAAATTGAAACTTTTTCCTAACTTTGACCATTGATGTACATCCTTGGAGAAAAACTTTACTGGTAAAGTAAATTTTATTTTTTTAATTAATTTCAACATTTTGAATAATACTTTTGCTCAAACTTCTACTTACAACATTGCTCATAACTTTCACAAAACTTTTAGGATTAGTTTTACTTTTCACATACTATTAAAAAATTTTAAAAACAAATTTAACTCTAAATTTTGTTAAAATTGAGCTTTATAAATTTTCATTATAAAAACTTGTTTAAAGTACAAATTTGTTTATAATTTTTTAATAAAAATTTAATTAATTGTTGAAAATTTGAAATATCTTCAGGTCCAAAGTCAACCGATTCGGTTTATTTAATTTTGAAGAATATAAAAAGGTGCTTAAAATTTTGAAATACTTTGCATTTTTTTAGAAAATATTTTTTTACCTGTATGAAACAGACACGTCTTTATAATAAGACGTAGAAATGGGGTCGATTCCTTTACATTTTATACATTTTTTTAGTGCTCTCAACATATATAAGTCAACAATGCGCTCGTAGGGGTTTGCATACATATATATTGTGAAAAATCTGCCTTGAATGAATGCTTTTTTATAGTTCACTTTTGTCTTCACCTGAAACATTATTTTTACCGTTCTTTTTTAAAATTATTAAGCTAATTTTATTTCAGTAGCTTTAATAAATGCAAATTTTTCAAAATTCAAATGAAAAGTATTTTTTAACAATTTATTTGTAATTTTTTAGCTGCCTTGTACAAACACTAAAGGTGAGTGAATTAAACTAGCAAAATTTTTATATGCTTCAAAGTTTTACTGAATTAAACTTATAGTCTACAAATTTCATTAAATAGAAACATCAAAAAAACTAGCTTTTTTAAAACTAGTTTGAACTTCTAAATCTGTTTCTTATCATATAGAAATGTTACATTTTGAAAAGGTTTGAGACCATAGTTTCTAGTAAATGCTATCTAGTAAAAAAGAGTCACAAAAAAATCAATATACCTCAATAAATATTAACCTCAACAGCTTCCGCAATGCCAACACAACAGTCTACATATATTCCGCTAACAGAATTATTTACATTACCAAACTGGTATGAATTGATCTTTTACAATTTTTCCGGTGAGTTTAGAAGAACTATTCGTGTTTCGAAAAGTTTTATTCTCTCTTTTTATCAAATTTTAGCATATTCATATACTATATTAGTTATATTAAGCATCTTTTCTATTTCAAAATTTTAATTTTAATTAAAATTTTTGAACTTTCATTTGACAAATTATTGCAATAATAAATAAGTAACTCTTCATATTTATAAAAAAAAAATCTATATTCTAATTTTTTTTGTAAAAAATTGTCTCCTAAATATGAAAAAAAATTTCTTTAAATTGCTTATTCTCATCTTGACCAATGAATATAAATTTTCGCTAAATCATAAAATTCAACTTTACCCGTTTAAAAATACTTCAAAAAGGATTTCAAAACGATAATTATTTTTCACCCAATAGTGTATAAATCTTTTATAAATAGCTCATTCCTCAACCAATTAAAATAATCCAATAAAATTTCAAGTCCCCATCAATCCTTTCCATGATCAATATTTCTTTCCCAAAAGTTAAACTGGTTATTGAATCAAACACGATATAACAATGTACAGATCCTAGAACTACCAAGTTCCCTCTTTTACAATCTCCATTCCCAACTATAGCCATCGTGCTACTATACCTCGTATCAGTGCCGATATTGACCAAGTTTATGCAGTCTCGGAAACCCATCAATTTACGCTATGTTATTTTACCTTATAACTTTGCTTTAGTGCTTCTCTCAGGCTATATGTGCTTTGAGGTTAGTGGTTTTGAAGCAATGGTATTTGATAATTATGATTGAATTTACAGCTTTGAGATAATTTTTAGTGGATTCTTTAATTTTTAGTTAGAATATTTAAATAGATTATTTATTAAAGAAAATCATGAACAATCATAATATAACTTATCAAAACGTGGTATTAAAAAGCTTAGGATTAGCTCTTAAAATACCAAACAACGTTTTTTATCAAAGATTTAAGTCTTAAGAGTTCAAATATATATATATAATGTCTGAGCTTGCATATTTAATAGACCTTAAATTACAATGCAGATGATAATTTGAAAGAAATATATGAAAAACAATTTTGAAAATTTTGAGTATACAAACGTAATTATTATGTAATGAAACGAAGGAATTAAACTATAAACAAAAATTAATACATATAATAGAAATAGCACGATTGTTTCTCCTATAAATAGCTTAAAAATACAAGTATTATAATTATTTATATTTAAATATTTTTTATATTAACAATTTATGATCAAATTTTCACCAGTTCTTTTACGTAGGCATGAGACTCGGCTACAGCTTCATATGTCAACCGGTAGATTGGACTTATAAGACTGATCCCATGAATATGAGGGTAAATTTCATGGCGTTTGTGAAAATATTATTGCAACTACTGATAGTGTTACGTTTATTTCTACAACTATTACTACTACATTTTATAATAATAGTTATTAAACTTTTTTTATCGGAATAAAATTATTATACAGCTAAATAAAATAGGTATTTTATAAAAAATATATATGTGCAAGTAATGTTCGAACTGGAAAGAAAATTTGAATGCTAGGAATTATACTATTAGGGGTTTTTGTCATCTTGCAATACTAACTAATAATAATCTCTTAATCATCCAATATTGTCTAATACAACTAGAAATAAACACATCTTGAGTTTCAAAAATATCAAAAAGATATTTTTTTGAAGTCAATAAGGTGAAATACTCATGATTCCAAGCAATATATAGCTAAGCCGAAAATCAGTCCGTCTGAATAAAACAATGCATATGAGTTGGAATGAAGAAGATTATTATCTGAAATGAAACATTAATGCGTCCATACTATGGGCAATTCTCATTGATTTGTGCTATTTGATCGGCTTTTCAAGTTGTGTTATGAATATATTTATGGTAGTTATCTCAATGTTATTGATATTGTCTGTTTTTAATGTTTATAAAAGCATTAGTATGTACAACATTTCTAATAAAAATAATTGTTTTAATAAATTTTATTGAATAAAATAATTTTTTTCAATATGAATAATTTTAAAATGCGATATTTCATGAATGCTATTGACTCGAGAATTCCTTATAAACTTGCTAAAACTCTTCTGCACAAGATAACTAAGGGGTTTTCCAATCCTTTTTCATTGATTACTGTGGATAAATATTATTAATTTTATATGATATGAGAAAAAGGCCCCGTTTCAGGATGTAACCACGACAAATAAATTGTAATTATAAACCGATACAAGTAAATTTGTTAAGATTTAAACAAAAAAAAACTAGCAAATCACTGTTTTATTGTTTATTTTTATCTATTGTAGATACTCCGGAACTAAAAAGTATCCACATTTTTTAATCAACCCAAACATAAATTCAGACCATTTTTAATGATTCAGATAATACGTTTTTGAATGCATTTTTAATTGAAGTTCATGAAGAATTTTTGTATTAATGAAGTCGATTAGGGCTTTTTTAATCCTATTGTTTATTCAAGAACCATGTGCTTATAGTCACCTTTTGAAATCTATTATAGATTTTTTTCTCCCTTAAATATTTATTTTTGCTTAACTTACTTTATTCATATGTTTATTTTTAGTTACATAGAATATAAAAAGATAATATTTGAAACTGCCCTAATATCACCCTGAGTTTTATCATTTATCAAATGAAGATATCTTTTCAAAAATATAATTTTAGCACACATACAATTTTCAATATAATACCAATAAAAAAAATCATTTTTATTCTTACCAATATTATTATTTTTATTTCTTTTATTCTCATTATTCACGTTTAGATGGTCAACGTCAATTGGCTTTTCTTCTTTTCCAAAATCATCGAATTGGCAGACACCGTGAGTTTTATTGTTGTTATTTTTATTATTATATCAATGAAAAATATTTTTTTTATTTTTCTTGTTGTTCATTGTTATTTTTTTTATTTGTATACATTCTTATTGTTTTATTTTATTATTAATGTCCTCATTTTTAAAATTATTTTTATTAGTTTCATATCACTGTTATTATTGTATTCATTACCATAGTTATTATGGAATTTCCCATTATGTGTCCAATAATAAATGAACAGTATTATAAATTTCGTTTAATTTTACTATATATCTAATAATAAAAATTATTATTATTATTATTATGCTTATATTATTATTATTATTATGCTTATATTATTATTATTGAATTTTATTACATATCTAATGATAATTAAGCAATATAAAATATGTTGCTTATGTACGCCATTCGTATCACATCGACATTAATAAAATAATTGATCTTTTGGGTAAAAAAAATTAATAAGGATAAATTGAATAAGAAGAATAAAAATTTATAATAATAATAATAATAATAATAATAAACTAGGTTGATTTATGTTTTTATTTTTGAATTTATCACTTCCAAAAAAAGTTGTTTACACCCTTTTTCGCCATAGTAAATGCTCCATGAACTACGACAAAGTTGAATTTGCCAAAAATTTCAGTTGATAAAAGAAGTATCAAAATATTGCTTTTTTTGGAAGTTATTTTTCAAAATCGATTGACATTGATACAGGATGTCTCTGAAGCAATGTTTCATTCTTTTTATGTTGTTTTCACTTTAAAGTTTTTTTGACAACTTTTATTAGTGAAGTATCCATCCTTAATTTTCAATTGATTTGATATTATCTATTTTTAGTTTAAAAGTAACTTTGTTTTTATCTAACTCACTTTCTCACATACACTAGGACTCTGGTTTATAATGCCAAAAATTATTCACTTTTAATCTATGTAGTTAATACAGCTTTACCAAAATAACTACCTATAATCTGGCGCAAACACAATACATTAATAATACAGTCGAAACCACTTCAAAATGCTTCATTGTGTGCTTTTATAGCCTTCATAAACACATATAATAGCGAGACAGCATAATTTTTGCGTATTACGAGTTTCTCAGGTATATTTCAGGTTCCAACATTTTAATGTATTGTAGTTTGTTTTAAGCATATCTTCACAATTGTTTGTGTAATATTATGTCCTTTTACTTAATGATATCAATCTAAATTTGTTTACCCTCATACCGATTCAGGCATTTCTTCAATGTTTATTTACCATGTATATAACAACATTTATTTTTACTAACTTATCATAACAAGTGGTTAAAGATAAATTCTATCTAATGCTTACTAATAATTAAAACAAATCTTTTCCTCGAATAATGTTTTTCAAAAAGTTACTTAAAAATCATTTTTATTATTCAAACTCACTAACTGGGGCGCTACGGTCAAATCCCTTTACCGTTATAAGCTTAAGTAACTACGATAACTTGAGTATCTTTATACATGTCATTGTAATCGAGAAGTGGTCTCTACTGGGCATGATTTGTTGCTTCTTTTAATACTTATCTTTTATTAGCTCCATGGCATTTGAAACAACAGAAATAATAGGAATAATAATAATAATAATAATAATAATAATAATAATAATAATAATAATAATAATAATAATAATAATAATAATAATAATAATAATAATAATAATAATAATAATAATAATAATAATAATAATATTATTATTATTATTATTATTATTATTATTATTATTATTATTATTATTATTATTTATTATTATTATTATTATAAATTTATTTAATAATGATAATCAATGAAAAATTAGTTTATTTATTTTGAGTCTGTCAATAATTTTTTCTATTATCAATAAAAAGACAATAAAAAAAGTTACTATTATTTTTTTAAAAAATAAAAATAATAACTATAATATTGAGAAATACATTTTCAATAAATCAATAATTTTTCTTATCAATAAAATACACTTGAAACACAAATCATTTGAAATTATTAGCTGCGGCATTCATGGCTTGGCTTAGCTATTGTGTTGTTTGTTAAAATTTATTTCCTTGCCTTCCTTCTTTTGGCATTTTTATGTACATTTTTCTTTTTCAACAGTGAATAATGTTGAAATTATTTTTATAATATGCATAATAATGTTATTATCAATGAAAATTATAATGGTTATGTTTGTTATATAATAGGAAAACAATAAAGATAATAAAAACACTTGCTATTAAGTATATTTTCAAGTAGCTTTTTTGTATTGTGGTTAAATTTTGATTGTTCAACCTTGAAAAACTATTTACAATGGAAATGAGTGTTGCAACATTTGGTATGAATCATTTGGCGTAATTTTTAAATTATGAAATTATATAAAATTTAAATCACAAAATTATTATCAAAATGTGATTATCGTTTTATTAATAATATCCGTTTTAATATGAACTTTGAAGCATTGAAAAATTTAGCTTGAAGGAATAAAAATTTATTATAAATAAAAATAAAAAATATTGGCGTCTTTTTATGATATTTTTAGGATTATGCATCAGCCTAATTATGCTGTGGTGTTGAATGTATTTGAAGTAGCCATAACGAAGTACATTAAAAATCATTGATAATCAGTATTTTTCCTAATTTTTAAATTGTTTTAATAACAGAATTTTGATCATAAATGTGTTTTTTGAATTCAAACGTTCTATGAAAAAAATAATTTCAGCACCATAGACAAGTTAAACCATTGGAAATGAGGAAGATTAATTTATACAACAAATTCATTTGTGGATTTAATTAATTTTATACAAACCAACAACCATTAAGATACACATTGTCAATGTCCATTAAATCAAAATTATAATGTAAATAATATCAACAACCGAGATATATAAAATGGAAATAAAAAAAAAAAAAAAAAAAAAATAATAATAATAATAATAATAACTTTAAAAACCATGCGCTGTTAAAATGCCGTGTCATTTTCCTAACAATTTTTACCTTCCAAAGGTAAAACTATACTAAAAGCCTAATAAGAAAAACAATAAATAATAAAAATAATAATAGTAATAATAATTAAAATTTTAAAAAGTCAAAAAAAAATCGTTAGCAACGTTTTATTATAAGGCTATACTTATCGAAAATTATAGCTTTTATTTTAAATGTATGAATTCTCAAATAATTTTCTCCAAGTTTAATTACTATAAAAAGCACATGTCTGAATAGTTATATAGTAATAATAAAAATTATTGAAATAAAAAAAATGATAAATACCAACAATAATATCTTAAGAGTTTTATTACAATGTAGTAGTAGTAGTAGTAGTAGTAGTAGTAGTAGTAGTAGTAGTAGTAGTAGTAGTAGTAGTAGTAGTAGTAGTAGTAGTAGTAGTAGTAGTAGTAGTAGTAGTAGTAGTAGTAGTAGTAGTAGTAGTAGTAGTAGTAGTAGTAGTAGTAGTAGTAGTAGTAGTAGTAGTAGTAGTAGTAGTAGTAGTAGTAGTAGTAGTAGTAGTAGTAGTAGTAGTAGTAGTAGTAGTAGTAGTAGTAGTAGTAGTAGTAGTAGTAGTAGTAGTAGTAGTAGTAGTAGTAGTAGTAGTAGTAGTAGTAGTAGTAGTAGTAGTAGTAGTAGTAGTAGTAGTAGTAGTAGTAGTAGTAGTAGTAGTAGTAGTAGTAGTAGTAGTAGTAGTAGTAGTAGTAGTAGTAGTAGTAGTAGTAGTAGTAGTAGTAGTAGTAGTAGTAGTAGTAGTAGTAGTAGTAGTAGTAGTAGTAGTAGTAGTAGTAGTAGTAGTAGTAGTAGTAGTAGTAGTAGTAGTAGTAGTAGTAGTAGTAGTAGTAGTAGTAGTAGTAGTAGTAGTAGTAGTAGTAGTAGTAGTAGTAGTAGTAGTAGTAGTAGTAGTAGTAGTAGTAGTAGTAGTAGTAGTAGTAGTAGTAGTAGTAGTAGTAGTAGTAGTAGTAGTAGTAGTAGTAGTAGTAGTAGTAGTAGTAGTAGTAGTAGTAGTAGTAGTAGTAGTAGTAGTAGTAGTAGTAGTAGTAGTAGTAGTAGTAGTAGTAGTAGTAGTAGTAGTAGTAGTAGTAGTAGTAGTAGTAGTAGTAGTAGTAGTAGTAGTAGTAGTAGTAGTAGTAGTAGTAGTAGTAGTAGTAGTAGTAGTAGTAGTAGTAGTAGTAGTAGTAGTAGTAGTAGTAGTAGTAGTAGTAGTAGTAGTAGTAGTAGTAGTAGTAGTAGTAGTAGTAGTAGTAGTAGTAGTAGTAGTAGTAGTAGTAGTAGTAGTAGTAGTAGTAGTAGTAGTAGTAGTAGTAGTAGTAGTAGTAGTAGTAGTAGTAGTAGTAGTAGTAGTAGTAGTAGTAGTAGTAGTAGTAGTAGTAGTAGTAGTAGTAGTAGTAGTAGTAGTAGTAGTAGTAGTAGTAGTAGTAGTAGTAGTAGTAGTAGTAGTAGTAGTAGTAGTAGTAGTAGTAGTAGTAGTAGTAGTAGTAGTAGTAGTAGTAGTAGTAGTAGTAGTAGTAGTAGTAGTAGTAGTAGTAGTAGTAGTAGTAGTAGTAGTAGTAGTAGTAGTAGTAGTAGTAGTAGTAGTAGTAGTAGTAGTAGTAGTAGTAGTAGTAGTAGTAGTAGTAGTAGTAGTAGTAGTAGTAGTAGTAGTAGTAGTAGTAGTAGTAGTAGTAGTAGTAGTAGTAGTAGTAGTAGTAGTAGTAGTAGTAGTAGTAGTAGTAGTAGTAGTAGTAGTAGTAGTAGTAGTAGTAGTAGTAGTAGTAGTAGTAGTAGTAGTAGTAGTAGTAGTAGTAGTAGTAGTAGTAGTAGTAGTAGTAGTAGTAGTAGTAGTAGTAGTAGTAGTAGTAGTAGTAGTAGTAGTAGTAGTAGTAGTAGTAGTAGTAGTAGTAGTAGTAGTAGTAGTAGTAGTAGTAGTAGTAGTAGTAGTAGTAGTAGTAGTAGTAGTAGTAGTAGTAGTAGTAGTAGTAGTAGTAGTAGTAGTAGTAGTAGTAGTAGTAGTAGTAGTAGTAGTAGTAGTAGTAGTAGTAGTAGTAGTAGTAGTAGTAGTAGTAGTAGTAGTAGTAGTAGTAGTAGTAGTAGTAGTAGTAGTAGTAGTAGTAGTAGTAGTAGTAGTAGTAGTAGTAGTAGTAGTAGTAGTAGTAGTAGTAGTAGTAGTAGTAGTAGTAGTAGTAGTAGTAGTAGTAGTAGTAGTAGTAGTAGTAGTAGTAGTAGTAGTAGTAGTAGTAGTAGTAGTAGTAGTAGTAGTAGTAGTAGTAGTAGTAGTAGTAGTAGTAGTAGTAGTAGTAGTAGTAGTAGTAGTAGTAGTAGTAGTAGTAGTAGTAGTAGTAGTAGTAGTAGTAGTAGTAGTAGTAGTAGTAGTAGTAGTAGTAGTAGTAGTAGTAGTAGTAGTAGTAGTAGTAGTAGTAGTAGTAGTAGTAGTAGTAGTAGTAGTAGTAGTAGTAGTAGTAGTAGTAGTAGTAGTAGTAGTAGTAGTAGTAGTAGTAGTAGTAGTAGTAGTAGTAGTAGTAGTAGTAGTAGTAGTAGTAGTAGTAGTAGTAGTAGTAGTAGTAGTAGTAGTAGTAGTAGTAGTAGTAGTAGTAGTAGTAGTAGTAGTAGTAGTAGTAGTAGTAGTAGTAGTAGTAGTAGTAGTAGTAGTAGTAGTAGTAGTAGTAGTAGTAGTAGTAGTAGTAGTAGTAGTAGTAGTAGTAGTAGTAGTAGTAGTAGTAGTAGTAGTAGTAGTAGTAGTAGTAGTAGTAGTAGTAGTAGTAGTAGTAGTAGTAGTAGTAGTAGTAGTAGTAGTAGTAGTAGTAGTAGTAGTAGTAGTAGTAGTAGTAGTAGTAGTAGTAGTAGTAGTAGTAGTAGTAGTAGTAGTAGTAGTAGTAGTAGTAGTAGTAGTAGTAGTAGTAGTAGTAGTAGTAGTAGTAGTAGTAGTAGTAGTAGTAGTAGTAGTAGTAGTAGTAGTAGTAGTAGTAGTAGTAGTAGTAGTAGTAGTAGTAGTAGTAGTAGTAGTAGTAGTAGTAGTAGTAGTAGTAGTAGTAGTAGTAGTAGTAGTAGTAGTAGTAGTAGTAGTAGTAGTAGTAGTAGTAGTAGTAGTAGTAGTAGTAGTAGTAGTAGTAGTAGTAGTAGTAGTAGTAGTAGTAGTAGTAGTAGTAGTAGTAGTAGTAGTAGTAGTAGTAGTAGTAGTAGTAGTAGTAGTAGTAGTAGTAGTAGTAGTAGTAGTAGTAGTAGTAGTAGTAGTAGTAGTAGTAGTAGTAGTAGTAGTAGTAGTAGTAGTAGTAGTAGTAGTAGTAGTAGTAGTAGTAGTAGTAGTAGTAGTAGTAGTAGTAGTAGTAGTAGTAGTAGTAGTAGTAGTAGTAGTAGTAGTAGTAGTAGTAGTAGTAGTAGTAGTAGTAGTAGTAGTAGTAGTAGTAGTAGTAGTAGTAGTAGTAGTAGTAGTAGTAGTAGTAGTAGTAGTAGTAGTAGTAGTAGTAGTAGTAGTAGTAGTAGTAGTAGTAGTAGTAGTAGTAGTAGTAGTAGTAGTAGTAGTAGTAGTAGTAGTAGTAGTAGTAGTAGTAGTAGTAGTAGTAGTAGTAGTAGTAGTAGTAGTAGTAGTAGTAGTAGTAGTAGTAGTAGTAGTAGTAGTAGTAGTAGTAGTAGTAGTAGTAGTAGTAGTAGTAGTAGTAGTAGTAGTAGTAGTAGTAGTAGTAGTAGTAGTAGTAGTAGTAGTAGTAGTAGTAGTAGTAGTAGTAGTAGTAGTAGTAGTAGTAGTAGTAGTAGTAGTAGTAGTAGTAGTAGTAGTAGTAGTAGTAGTAGTAGTAGTAGTAGTAGTAGTAGTAGTAGTAGTAGTAGTAGTAGTAGTAGTAGTAGTAGTAGTAGTAGTAGTAGTAGTAGTAGTAGTAGTAGTAGTAGTAGTAGTAGTAGTAGTAGTAGTAGTAGTAGTAGTAGTAGTAGTAGTAGTAGTAGTAGTAGTAGTAGTAGTAGTAGTAGTAGTAGTAGTAGTAGTAGTAGTAGTAGTAGTAGTAGTAGTAGTAGTAGTAGTAGTAGTAGTAGTAGTAGTAGTAGTAGTAGTAGTAGTAGTAGTAGTAGTAGTAGTAGTAGTAGTAGTAGTAGTAGTAGTAGTAGTAGTAGTAGTAGTAGTAGTAGTAGTAGTAGTAGTAGTAGTAGTAGTAGTAGTAGTAGTAGTAGTAGTAGTAGTAGTAGTAGTAGTAGTAGTAGTAGTAGTAGTAGTAGTAGTAGTAGTAGTAGTAGTAGTAGTAGTAGTAGTAGTAGTAGTAGTAGTAGTAGTAGTAGTAGTAGTAGTAGTAGTAGTAGTAGTAGTAGTAGTAGTAGTAGTAGTAGTAGTAGTAGTAGTAGTAGTAGTAGTAGTAGTAGTAGTAGTAGTAGTAGTAGTAGTAGTAGTAGTAGTAGTAGTAGTAGTAGTAGTAGTAGTAGTAGTAGTAGTAGTAGTAGTAGTAGTAGTAGTAGTAGTAGTAGTAGTAGTAGTAGTAGTAGTAGTAGTAGTAGTAGTAGTAGTAGTAGTAGTAGTAGTAGTAGTAGTAGTAGTAGTAGTAGTAGTAGTAGTAGTAGTAGTAGTAGTAGTAGTAGTAGTAGTAGTAGTAGTAGTAGTAGTAGTAGTAGTAGTAGTAGTAGTAGTAGTAGTAGTAGTAGTAGTAGTAGTAGTAGTAGTAGTAGTAGTAGTAGTAGTAGTAGTAGTAGTAGTAGTAGTAGTAGTAGTAGTAGTAGTAGTAGTAGTAGTAGTAGTAGTAGTAGTAGTAGTAGTAGTAGTAGTAGTAGTAGTAGTAGTAGTAGTAGTAGTAGTAGTAGTAGTAGTAGTAGTAGTAGTAGTAGTAGTAGTAGTAGTAGTAGTAGTAGTAGTAGTAGTAGTAGTAGTAGTAGTAGTAGTAGTAGTAGTAGTAGTAGTAGTAGTAGTAGTAGTAGTAGTAGTAGTAGTAGTAGTAGTAGTAGTAGTAGTAGTAGTAGTAGTAGTAGTAGTAGTAGTAGTAGTAGTAGTAGTAGTAGTAGTAGTAGTAGTAGTAGTAGTAGTAGTAGTAGTAGTAGTAGTAGTAGTAGTAGTAGTAGTAGTAGTAGTAGTAGTAGTAGTAGTAGTAGTAGTAGTAGTAGTAGTAGTAGTAGTAGTAGTAGTAGTAGTAGTAGTAGTAGTAGTAGTAGTAGTAGTAGTAGTAGTAGTAGTAGTAGTAGTAGTAGTAGTAGTAGTAGTAGTAGTAGTAGTAGTAGTAGTAGTAGTAGTAGTAGTAGTAGTAGTAGTAGTAGTAGTAGTAGTAGTAGTAGTAGTAGTAGTAGTAGTAGTAGTAGTAGTAGTAGTAGTAGTAGTAGTAGTAGTAGTAGTAGTAGTAGTAGTAGTAGTAGTAGTAGTAGTAGTAGTAGTAGTAGTAGTAGTAGTAGTAGTAGTAGTAGTAGTAGTAGTAGTAGTAGTAGTAGTAGTAGTAGTAGTAGTAGTAGTAGTAGTAGTAGTAGTAGTAGTAGTAGTAGTAGTAGTAGTAGTAGTAGTAGTAGTAGTAGTAGTAGTAGTAGTAGTAGTAGTAGTAGTAGTAGTAGTAGTAGTAGTAGTAGTAGTAGTAGTAGTAGTAGTAGTAGTAGTAGTAGTAGTAGTAGTAGTAGTAGTAGTAGTAGTAGTAGTAGTAGTAGTAGTAGTAGTAGTAGTAGTAGTAGTAGTAGTAGTAGTAGTAGTATTTATTTCAATTTTACCTTTGTAATAGTATCTATTGTTTAGGTGCTATTCGTCTAATAGCCCAATATTATCGTTAAGAATATAAATTGTTATCATTCTTATTGTTTTTATTATTTTTATTGAGTTATAAATATTATTTTACCAGCCTATATATTATTATGTGTGGTGCAAATTGCTATTGAGTTTATAACACCAAGAATTTCCTTTCAGAGATTAACCTTTTCAACATTGCTCTCAGCAAAATTTTCTATCATAAATTTCCATAAAATGACTTTTAATTGGGATATAAATACTATCAAGAGTCCGACTTGTCAATCCCAGTTACAGACTTAAACAGTAATATGACCAATAATTTTCTTCAAGCTGTAGTATAAATAGAATTATTTTTAGCAATTTAATAAAGATATTCGTATCATTAGTGTAATAAAAATCTTTTTCAAACTGAAATTTTCCACAAAATCATGAATGGTTTTGGTAGTATCAATTTGATACACGTGGTGACGTGTTGTTTTGAACGGACTGGTTTCACGTTGCATTATAAATTCAACTTTAATAATTATCAAAGAACCTCTATAAAATGTAGTATCTATTATATTTTCATTATTAATTTCTCTATTTTTAATACAAAACTGTAATTTTATTTATTCCTTTGAGCTGTATTTACTTTAAGAGATTTTTTCTAATCAACAAAGCTATTTTTGATTCATGGCGCTGAAGACTGCCTGTTTTACATGATCATTCTTTGTTTGCCGTAGCAATTTGTTTGTGATGCTTTTAAATGCATCTTATTGGCTTGTTTCAAGTCTGGTTTCTTGCTTTAATGATATTAATAAGCATAATTATTTCTTTAATGAATAAATAACCTCAAAGTTGTGAATCATATTCTTTCTAATATACAAGATATTAAGGAGGTTGAAGTTGATCGATAGCATATGGATGATAACGATAATGAATTTATTGCACACTTCAAAGTTTATTTTTTGTTATATTTTAAATACAGTTTTAATGTTGAAGTTGATCGATAGCATATGGATGATAACGATAATGAATTTATTGCACACTTCAAAGTTTATTTTTTGTTATATTTTAAATACAGTTTTAATAGAAAATTCTAAAAAATGGAAAAAATCCGTAATTTAAAGACAAGATTGAAAGTATAAAACTTAACTTTTAAATTAATATGAATAAATTCATATCTGCTGAAAAGAATAGAAATATCAAGGCTAATAAGGAAAGCACCAAATTTCTGTTCAGTTTGCATCTAAATTTAAAAATGCAAGCTTGCAACTAAATCGCATATATAATTAATTTCAGTGTAAAAACATGCTAGAAATGTATTTATGTATGTATGTATTTAGGTGTGTATTTATTTATTTATGAAATATTCTTTTTAATCTCTATAAATTCAAGTAAAATTTAGATCAGCTAAAGAAAAAAAAATATTTGCATTTTTAGTCGAGATTTTTGTTTTAGTTTTGCAAATTTAAAATCTTGTACTTTGTGATTATATTATATTTCGAGAAACATAAATTTTTGAAGTTTGAAGGTTTGAAGTAACAGACACGTCTGAAAACAGTGAACAGAAAAAAATGCTATTTATAGAAATTACATATTTTTAATTCAGTTGTTTTAAAATTAAATATTATGAACTTTAAAATATATAACATGGTGGAATGCTGTTTTTCTATTATAATAGTTTTTTTCATAGTTTTGATTTTGAACAATATATATGCTCAAAAAAATTCAGATTCTTTCAAGTAAATTTGCCGTGTATCATTGAAAAGTGTAATTATTTGTATTATCAAA
>OZ038326.1:4111388-4216388 GCA_964035795.1 Pterobdella sp. o SKG-2022 | reverse complement strand
GACTAAGGCTGCGAAAGACTTGGGATGCTTTATTGATACGTGATTCAACTTCTGCATCGACTGTGTTGTCACTGTTTAAGATACTGCCCAGGTATTTAAACTGTGTCACTTGTTCGATGTTTATATCGTTACGTATTGCCAGCGTTGTGTTGAGGCTTGGAATTGAGTTTTTTAGTAGAATGGTCATGTATTTTGTTTTGCTGAAGTTTATTCTCAGTCCAAATTTGATGCAAACGTCATCTATTGAAGTGACGAGGCATTCCAGGTCTTTGATGTTGTCGCTCGTGATCATTATATCATCGGCATAAGCTATTGATTGTACTGTTATAGCCTCTTCTAGCTTATAGCGACTGTTATGCATCAACGGGGCATTGTGGCTATATTCAATGCGAATGCCTTTGTCTGGGTGATTCTTGAGTGCCACTCTTATCACAGCGTCGAGGTATGTATTAAAAAGCATAGGAGCCAGCACATCTCCTTGTTTCACCCCAACGCTGATGGGAAACTCATCGGACAACTGTCCATCAGCCCGGATCGCTCCTGTTGTACAGCTATGGAGAGCTTTAAGGATGCGAATTATTTTTTCTGGCAAGCTGAAGGATTTTGACAGAATTTCCCAGAGAGCGTCTCGGTTGACTGTGTCGTAGGCCTTTTGGAGATCAATGAAGCAGAGATGAATGGGCTTTTGAAATTCCTTTGCCCTCTGCATCAGGATCTTCGCTGCATATATTTGGTCGCAGCAACCTCTATTCGGCCTAAAACCACATTGGTTTTCACCCAGTTGTTTTTCTATGACGTTTTGCATTTTTTTTAGAATGGCTCTGCCAAACACTTTGCTAGCCACACACAGTAGGGCGATTCCTCGGTAATTTTCACAAAGTGATCTTGCTCCATGCTTGTGAATTGGAACTATTATTTGATTTTTCCAATCACTTGGGATTGTTTTCATTTCCCATATCTGGTCTGAGATCACTTTTAGCCAATATACCGTTTCATTGGCGCCAATTTTGAGCATATTTGAGCTGATTCCATCTAAACCCGGAGCTGTTTCTAATTTACATTGCTTCAAAGCATTTGTTAGCTCCATTATGGAAGGGGGCTTAGATAGATCTGCTACCTCTTCATCATCAAGTGTGATTATAGAAAGTAGAAGCTCGCTGTATGCCGTAGTGTCTACTGTGAAATCGGAACTGGCTGCTGATGCAAAGTGTTCTTTCCATCTTATGATTTTATCTTCTGATGAAAAGAGTGTTTGTCTGCCATCTAAAGATTTCAAATTTGTCGAAGGTTTTATTTTTGTACATTTTTCTTTTTTCAGTAGTTTGAGAATTGAACCTCCCCGGCCCTGTTTGTTGGTGAGTTCGGTTGTTTTCTCAGCTTCTTCAGTCTTTTCTTCCCACCACGTATCGATAGCTTTTCTACAAGCTTTTCTGGATTCAGTTTTTATTTCTTTGTAGCTGCTAATCAGGTTTTGTGGGATTGCACGACCGTTTTGTTTGAGGGCTTTTATTTTGAAGTGGAGTTCAGATTTTTCTGTTGAAAGTTTTTTAACCTCTTCATTTACCCATGGTCTTTTAGGCATTTTATTTTTTTTTGGTAATTGCTTTGAGGCGTTCAATAAACTTTCTTTGAAGCATTTCCACATCTCTTCTACTGAATTATTTTGGTCTATTTTGTTCAAATTATATGTTAATTCTTCTTTAAATTTGTTTATGTATACACGTGTGTGGCAACCCGCGAAACGTGTTCAAAACTCCGATGTTTTTTTGAGTTCTATATTGGATACATTGCGAATTTTTTGTTAAAAAACGTTTGTACGAGTTGTTGAAAATATAAGTTTTTGGAAATTGAGTAGATACCGCTTCAAAATTTTGAAACAAAAAAGTTATTTTTGAAACGCAAAACGAAGTTCACAGGTGAAACAGAGCGGATTAAAAAAAGAACATACAAAGCTGGCTCAAACTTAATTACCTAACTTATACATCAACTTGAAAAAAAAAAAAAATATGAAACAAACATCCAAATATATTCAAAAAGCATTAAACACAGAAAAATCACTGCGTATTGCTGATAACGTACCAGTGCAAAACCACACCAAATCCTTAGTAAAAATGAAGATTGAAACCACAAAAATAGGATGCTGGAACGTCAAAAGCATGGGACACACACACACACACACACACACACACACACACACACACACACACACACACACACACACACACACACACACACACACACACACACACACACACACACACACACACACACACACACACACACAAACACACACAAACACACACAAAAAAACACACACAATAGGTAACATTTTTACACGTGTACCACCACGCAACCATGATTCTTAATTGGTGGATGGCTGCAAAGTATGTTCCCATTGGCCAAGGTTTTTAATTTTTCTTTAAATTTTATTATTGCTTTTTTAATTTTTTTCATTTTGACACAATTTTTCAAAAAAGAAAAATAGCTTTAATTTTTCATAATGATGATGATATCGATTTTTTAAGACATTATTGAATATATAAATTCATAATCATCTTATCATTTGTTTCAATTATAACATTCTTCAATATAATTCAATGATTTTCTGGTTTATGTACTTAGAACACTTGAACTAAGAGATGATACTGAATCTTAATGGTTCTTATGAAGGTGCATAAATTCATTTAAAATAGCTCTTGAATTAACGAAAATTCTTCAGAATTTCCGACATTTCAATAACAAAATACTACAAGGCTTTTTATTTCCCTCATGTTATTTGTGTTTTTTGCAAAAGTTTTGTATTGAAATTATTGAGGGAAATATCTACCTAATCTCTTCCATTTACCATCGCTTACACATGCTGCTATAATACTTCAACTATCCTTTTGAACACCATTCTGAAACCAAGAGACTCTCACAGTATCAAAGCTGAATATAAGCTCACGTTTTTATCACGAGACAAAAAAAACATCATTCAACACAATAACTCCAATAACTTCGATAAAAAAACACTATAACAACACAACAAACAACATCATAACAACACAACAAACATCACCATAACAGCACAACAAACAACATCATAACAACACACTCAGCATAACAATGCAACACCTCCAAACACCAATGAAAGCACAAACAAAATAAAAACCATCTTAGGTTTCTTCGTGGGCATTGTCAACTCTTTCATCCACACCCTCATGTACGCCTACTATGCTCTGTCATGCCTGGGTCCCCAAATGCAAAAGTACCTCTGGTGGAAGAAATACATGACCTCTCTTCAACTTGTTAGTATCACTTTTTTTTCCAATTCATCTGTTTATTCATGATGTGAGCTAGAAAAAAGAAAGTTGAACCACTGTACTCATAGTAATTATCTTTCTATAGATTATTCAAAAAGTATCATTAAAAAACTGATCAGGTGCAGTTTGTGTTGGTGGTGAGTCATACTGGATATGCCTTGTACATCAACAAATCATGTGACTTCCCGTGGCTCTACAACTTCATCACATTTTATTACGCCTGGAGTATGATGTTTCTCTTCATCAACTTCTACCTACACACCTACATATGGAATAAAGCGCCAAAGAAGGATAAGAAGCTGAAGGTGGAAGACATGGCAAATGGGGAAAGACCACATTTGAATGGTAGTATCAAAAATGGTGATGCTAGGCGCAGGAAAACTGTCAACGGCCATGCCAATTGAGAGGTAGTTAAGGATTGGTGAAGTTATTGCTTAGCACTTGAGCTGATTCGAATCTCTAGGTTTGTATGGTTTAATGGCAGGTACTAATGATGTTTAATGAAGAAACTGACAAAAACAGCCTTGAAAGTCTTATAAAAATTTCTTTTTCAAATTTAAAACCAGTTTGCTGTACTTATTTTTTATTGATTATTTTCAGTTGTGCGTTTTACTTATCATTCATTCATTTTGAAATTTGCTTTTTAAATTGGCTTGATTTGCTTGGGATTGTTAATAATGCTTTTATTTCTTTTAACTATTGCATTTATTATTCATGAAAAGTAAAACTTCATATTTTATGTATTGATAACCTAAAACTCAAAGTGCCTATAGTCGAAATCATTTGACTAATCTAATCATCAACTTTTCGATATTTCAATACCATTGTTTAGTTACTTTTAATTTGAACATCAGTTTTTATATTAACTATTAATTTTCATTATTACGTGGTGATGTTGATTTTGTTGAAGTAATATCATATTCACCTGATCCCATTTTGATAACCTCGAACAATTTTTATTAAAACCTTTTAAGTTAATACAAACATATCAAAAAAGGTAAAACTGTTCTTTAAAATTGGCAGCTGGTGATGAAGCTACCAAGAAGAGATATAGTTAAAAAAATAACTAATTATATTAATCTTGGTTCTATTAATTCTTCAATTGTATTATTTGGTGCTGCTTTGAGAATAATCAATATTTTATGAATACCATAAATATCAAATACAACTTGATATTAATGCTATAACACCTTTTAAGGTTCAGATAAGAATATGTGATTATTAAAAAAACTCATAAATTGCTCCATAAATATATAAGATTCATATATTGGCTTGATGAAATCTCAATATGAGGTGATTTATAGAATTCCATTGTGGTTGCTACATTATACACTAATTATTTAGCACTTCCGTATAAAATTCATACCTTGACACGCTTTCAACATCTTTAGTTCATATTTTTGCATAAATTGACATTAATAATGTTACTTATCATTCTCTTAATGGTTGAAATTTTTTTAAACCGAGTAAGGTGCTTATCATATCATTTTTATTATCATTCAACTCTACCAAAAGTAAGATTATATTGCTAGTTATATGAATATTGTTTTCATTGTGAACAACTAGCCTCGTGTTTTTATGATTCACAATATTATTTTTATCCCATCATATAATAGAATTTCATTCTTATTTATTTCTCAAACTATTATTAGCACATTGTTATTTTCTTTCCTCTTAATGACTAAGCCAGTTATTGATCTGGTAGTGAGTTTTTTGTCTCAGATAGCCAATTTTCATCTTACTACCTTCACTTTGTTCTAAACTTTTAAATAATAATTTAACACCAAGAAACACTGTCAGGTTAAGTTGAAGTGGTGTTATTTTTTAATCAATGCATATAATTACGCTAACTTTTTAGAATATCTATAAACAAGAAATCTCTAACTTTCCATCTTTTTCATCAATATGACAACCTTTTATTGCCAACCTCATTTGAAATTCTGAATTTCAACTTTATACTTCATTACAGTTATTGATTATATTTTAAGATTCTGGGAATTTTGATTTAGTAAAAATTTATTTTGATATTTTTTTGTGGCATAAATTTTGGAATATTTTTTTGAATTATTTTATTATATTTACAGCGTTTTCAAGTTATACGTCCAACTTTTCATCGATTTTATTTATTGATTTTCTAACCATACCTCTACACCTTAGCTTTACTAACTTTTTGTTGGTGAGTTTTGTATAATTCAAACGCGATTAAAATTTATTTTATTGGAAACTATTCTACTTGCTGATGGTTTTTAACGTTGCATTTATAAGATCACTTATTGTTTTTAATATGGGAATCTTCCCAAAGCATAACTTTGTTTTGTCTTTTTAAAACTTGAGCTGAAATTTATACAAGCTCTCAAAAAAATCAGCGTTTATGAAATTCTAAATTTTAGCATTTTTTTTTCAATTATGACTGTTTTATTTTTACACACCTAATCTTCTGTTTATTCAATAATTATGTGTTTTGTTAATCAATGTTATTCCAAATATCACTATTCCAATCTTCTAATGAGCAGAAAAGCTATGAAATAGAAGAGAAATACATCAAATTTACATCATACTCGCCCATTATGTTAACTATCCTATTAATTGGTTTTTTATTGTTTATTAACAAACCAAATCCTTAACAAATAATCAATATTTGTTTCACATTTATGAACTTTTGACTAATAATATTGAGTAGAGCGCGTACGTGTTTGGTTTTATATGTAAAATGGCTGTCTTGGTATTATAAGTTGATATAATAATAACAACACTGATATTTTCTAAGCTTTTATGAAAATATGAATCAGTAATTATTTTATTTTCTGTTGTTTTATTCTTTTATAGATTATATATTTACTTTGCATAAAAACATTTATGTAAAATTAAGATAGTATTTTGAATAAGTTAATTGTTTAAAACATTTTTCTTGCTTTTTTTGAGAAGGAACTACCTTTTAAATCCAATTCCATAATTTTCTTGGCTGAAATTAATAAATTTTGATTTTTAACATTTATTAAACCTTTAAAAGTTTTTATTTAAAATTTAAATTTACGTCATATCTCGACGTTTCACAGCAACTGCTCCGAAGTTTTCAAATCAACTTTATTGATTGAAAATGATTTAAAAACATTGAAAATACTTAATGGACTAGATAGAAATTATTTCATAAAAATTTTCCCTATAATTATACAAGTTATTTTTATTTCACGAAATGCTGTCAACTGACTTGATACCTTAAAGAAAGTTACGTTGATAGAACCAAGTCTTGCCTCAATCTATGTACGAAAATAATAAAAAGCCTCATTTGAGTTTTTTGAATAAAACTATCAACATAAATTTAGTTTAAAAAGTGTGTGTAAATCAAACAAAACACGTCCTCTAGCGAACATTATATAACATCGTTGTAATACATAAATAACAACATGTTTATGGGAATATAAATGTAGCTTTTAAACAAACTAATTCACAAAATTACATTTAAGTAGAAACTTTTTTTTACCAGATTACAACATAATTGTTTTATTAAACTAACTTTTATAGATTTTTAAATTAAAACACTTTTTGAAGTTTATTTTATTTCACAGTTTTAACATTATTTTAAAACCCTCAGTTAATTTCTAACTATAACCATTATAAAATGTTGTTTCGCCAAACATAACTGTCATACAGGGATTTTAACAGGCATATTGTTTTTTATAAAAAAAAAAGAATTTTACTATTTTTAAAATCATACCATAGAATGAACAAAGCTTTTATTCAGACGTAAATTATTGTAATTAAAATAAGAACAAAAAAGTAGAAAATCTTCTGCCAATGAACAAAAAGTTTAAGTGATTATGACATTTAATATAATTATAAAAAAATAAATAGTTTGATTAACACTCAAATCATCAAGAGATCCCCTCACAAAAACCACGTCATACTTACACTAAAAAATCAAATGTTTGCTCATCAAATGAAAGCTTAATAGGTTTTCAAAAACATAACGAGCTAGAAATCTTTGCATAACAACAAATTCAATGAAGAGATGCCCAACCCTTGGTAAAGGAAAACGGCTATAACAAGGATTCGATTGATTGGATAGATAAATATTATCTTAACAAATACTTATTATTTCATCAATATTATTAGCAACGTCTCATCATACATATTTCCATTTTGACTCCATCATCCCTCTCGTGGCCATTTTGAATTAAAATGGCGTCTTGTCAGGAAATACACTTCTTCTCCACATTCCATAATACCATCACTATATGGAAAAGTGAGGAAGAGTGTTTTTCCATAACATTTCTTCTATATTATTATTTTTCTTATTTGATTATTATGGTTTTTGTTATTAATATTTTTTATTATCAAATTCTTATTATTTTGTTGATGGTTCTTATTTTTATAATCTCTTTTGTTTTAAAACTTCTGGTTTCGCTACATTAATGTTATAATTATTTTTGCACCTCTTACTAAATTCATTTAGAAACTCTCCCAACTATACATTTAAATCAAATGAATTCTAAGATATTGCTAAACTATCGAAATTCTCCAGTGCGTTTCTGTGGGAAATTTTTGAAAAGTTATTTAAAAATAATTTAATTTATGGAATAATTGAAAAAATTGAACGATAAAAATATAATTTGATGATATAACACAAACCTGTTTGGCCGTGTTAAATTCTGTTTTTGAAAGAATTACGTAAAAATATTCAAATTGAAATATCTTGACCTCATGAAACTCGTTATATAATTTAATTATAATTGAGTTTTTAAAATTTTTTCTGTTTGATTAACATTTATTTTTATGAAAATTGTCTCAAAATCCTTTTTTATAATTTGATTATTGACAATGGAATAACCTTTTTTAAATATGAATCGAACTTCCAACAAAAAAAAACAATCAAAGATAAAAAAACAAAAAAAATTTTCCAAGAAAAGCTACTTTGAAAGCTAAGCTAAGCAAAACTTCAACTTCAGCTGTTGCTCCGCTGCTTCCATGCTGTAAGTAATGTTATTATTTTTATGATCCTGTTATTATTATATTTTTTTATTATTCTCGGTGTCATTTTTTTAATTTTTCTTATGTTATTATTCTTATTGTTTCAAATATTTCTAGTAGATATTTTGCTTCAAGTTGATTGCGTGAATCATTCTTGCTTTAACCTTCCTTTGTGTTTTATTTTCTTAAACTTCCGCTATTTTTTTCATTTCAACTGGAAAAATTTTCGATTTAATAAAAATTAAAATTTTAATTAATTTTTTAAAACTTTTTATTGCTCACATATTTCGTTTAAATCAAATTTTCGAATCAAATTATTCGATATTAATCGCATATGTTTCAAAGTATTTCCTCACCATAGATACAAATGGCCGACTCGAAACCAAATAATAATCATAGACCGCTTAATTAGCAGCTTATTACATGAAGAACACTAATTGTATGACGTTATTACAATGTTAATTAGCAAAGTGTGATTATTTGTTTCACAAATTTTTTCTTCACAAATGTCTCATAATCCCTAAAACCTTCATAAACCGAAATAACTAATGAATAATCTTTCTGATAAGGTTCTTAAGTTTACTCATTAAGCAAATGATAATGATGAATTTCATCATAATTCTAGAAACACCTAATTATGCAATGGCCGTATTCCGCCACATTTTCAAACCAGAGTCTGTTTCTAATATATGTATTCATAATCTTCATTACATTATAACCTTACTTTATACGGTTACACGTTATGAAACAGTTTCTATCTTTTGTATACATAGTATTTGTGAATATAAAAATATATATTATGTAAACTATATATATACATATATATAATGTTCCAATTGCATGGTATATGGTTCAAAAGATGGAGTATTAAATTGAAGATTTATGACTTGTAATAGATACAACCGATATTTCAAATTAAAATCTAATAAATACCCCTAGACGAGTTTAGTTTTGATAAATTAAATATATCAATAAATTTAAATAGGATGAATTTTTAGTATGAAAAAAATACGGAAAAAATCATTAAAGAAAAACTAACTGCATAGCATCGAATGTGTGTGCTCCAATTAGACGTAGGCTTAACACAACTAACACACTTACCTATTTCCTTTTCGTTGAAACCAAGCTAATTAGATGCATAAGTCGACGTTTTCAAGAATAGAATAATAATTAAATAATAAAACAAAATAAAAATGAAAAAATAGGTAAAATAACAAAAAACTAACACTGGGAAGACTAGATTTTGGAGTCTTATCATATTTAAAACATGGGAACTTTAACTTTCTCTCATTAAAGGATGTAAATCTCATCGACTGATGCCTAAGTTGAAACCTTAACTTTAAAGTTTTCATTGAAGTCTCTATACTAAAAAATTTCCAAAAAATAAAATACATATAAAACTGAAAAATCTTTTAGAAAGGCAACAGAAGAATAATGCTGAAATAGATTAAAAAACCATACTATTTCTAAGCATTACAAGAACTTAAACATTTTAAAACCTTATTTTATATGAAACATATATAGTCAATATAAGTGGTTAAACAGCCAAATACTCAATCTTCAGGAAGATATAATTGACACAAACAACAATACATTAAAACACACACACAAGTAACTTTATATTGAACCTTGAGCAGGCAACACTGAGCAAACTCCACTGTAATGTCCGAGTTATTATTACCATCATTTCTTATTGTTGACTCTACCAATTTATTATTTCTATTATTATTTTTTAATTATTATTACCCGTAATGGTTTTTCCATTGTTTTTTCCTTTGTAGTGTTTCTTTATTTGTTTGATAAATATTTCTCAATACTACGAAATAATTGGACATGAAATATTGTAAATTATCCTTCATTCTGTACACAGAATCTTATAATATTAAAGAGGCAAGCCGTCACTAAGATGTAGAGAGATAAAGCTGACATGGGCATATGTATGTAAATCTATTGTTACTAAAAATAAATTTATGCTATGATAATATAATGAAAATTATATTTTTTTGAGCATATTGTGGTAGAAAATTGATGCAATTTGCATAGAGAATTAAATTCTAAAAGTTTAGTTTAGAGTGGCTGTTTGCAACTTAGATGCATATTTGAAGTCTATATAAAACTTTAGTATTATACAGAAAAAATCTCTAATAAAGTTTAAGAAACGTTTGTATACTTTATACATAAAATTTAAGGTTCATATAACTACTTTATATACAAGTCATAAAAAGTATAAGACATTTATAAAAGCTATATATAAAAGCCTAAAACTATAGGAAAAGTATAAAAGCTATATGTACAGAGCATATAAAATATATATTTATATAAGCTATAGAATACAATGTACATTCAGACACTATTAGGCTGAAAAGTTGAAGCTGAAGTTATCTCGTAGGTTGTAGTCAGCTTTGCCTGCGCTAAACTCTGCATAATTTTACATCATCATTCTCTTCTTCCTCCCCCTCCTCTGTATTATTTCTTACTTTTAAAACAGTATTTGATAATTATTTACTAAGTGGTATTGTTGTATTTAGTGATTTTTGTTTTGTTGATTTAGTTTTTTATTGATATTTTTTGTATTATACAAGAATGCAATTAATTTTTGAAAATTCTCAATGAATTCATGAAAATAAAATGGAACATTTTGGAATTTATCTTCAAAAACTCTTTTGAATTAAGTTTAAGTCATTCATTATTTTACACCGAAAGAAAAACTCATTATAAATGAAACTTAATCGTACAGCTTTAAAAATGATCAAAAATAAAATTTAAATAAACATGTATTGGAAAATATTCAAAACACGCTGAGAATTTATAACCTTCATATTCATATCAAAAACATGGAAGGTTAACGGGGTATGAGCTAAAAATTAAGTAAAACCCTCAAATAAGCTATAAATTCAAACGTTTTACAACATAGAAAATGTGAATTTTATAATGAATACTATGAAGGTAAAAAAAATATACATTAAATGTGTTATAAATTGTTTGAACACTCACCTTATGGAAACATCACAAGCTAAAGTTAAGCTCATTTGAAATTCCAAAACATCGCTTGTCTGCGGTTTTATACCCAACGCTGTTGTACATGTGTAATACATTTCACAAAATATTCATAGTCTATCCTTATACCATTTGAAGAAAAACTGAATCAGTGAGGAAATATTTGCAGAAATTACTGTGCAAGACAGAGGAATATCATTGTGGGAAACTATTTTTGGAATGAGTTTTAACAGTTTTAAATGTTTTTACAATTATTTTTTTTGTTTCTATGTTGTTCATAATCGAAAATAAAAAGTTTAAAAATGTTGATATTTCTAATAAAATAATACTTTTTTTTGTTAAAAAGCTGGGTGTGAAATATTTCTGAGAATATTTATGAGTTACAAATAAGGCACATGTATTTTAAGTTTATAGAACCAATAATAACACGATTCAGAATTTTCTAACGGTGTTCAGAAAAACCATTTTTCAACAACAATTTTAAATATTTTTCTTTCTTCTTTTGCCTTTTCTTTCTTCTAACCACTTTTTTAGGAGAGGGAATATAAGAAGGTTTGTAAAAAGGCTTGGGCCATTTCACCTCTTCTTGATAACAACTGCATAATTTTAGTTACTTATATAAATTTGATTTTAAACATGATTTTACAAAAACCGTGAGTTTTTAAATATTAAATTAATTTTCAAAACGCGTACAAAAATATAATAGCCACAAATACTAAGCCAACAAATGCCTTGAATCAAACTTACAGAAATAAATGAAAAAACAAATACACATATTAAAAATGACAATAGAAAAGCTATTGAAAAATAAAGCAACAAAATAACAATTCAAACAGCAGCAAACAAAATAAAGAAACATACAAAAGCCTTTAAGCAAACAAACCTTTGGTCAAAAGCACACATAGCAACCCAGTAGTCCTTCATCATGCATCCACCCTTCTCACATTCAGCGTCAGTGTCTTTACATTCTATCGCAACTTTGCAACTTTTCTTCTCGTGCCATCCCTGGTGAGTTTAAACTTTTTCTTAAACACAAACATGTTTATAACTTTTATAAAACTTTATATTATAAAGTTAAAGAAATTTGTTTGTAAATTTATCTCATCTATAGTGGTATCACTATAGGTTATTTTTGAATAAAATCAATGATAAAGAAAAAGTATCTTTAAACATACTTCGCTATTGCACTGGTGGTAGGCACAACCCACTTTCTTTGTCTTGTTGCAATACATCTTAAAAACAAAGTAAATAATGTTAAACTGAATAGATTTTTCTCTGAGAAATATTTTCAAATATTATTTGAGACACGCAGGAGTTCAACAGTAAGGCCTAAACAGTCATATCACACACACAAATCTCAACCAACTCACATTAATGAACTCTATGCACCTGTATTTTGTCTTGCAATTTGTTTTCTTAAAGTCATACTGAAAACTCTGCTGATACCAGCGGAGAATGGGAGAAAATATACTTCCAACTCCGTCTACTTTTCCACCACTCAGAGCTTTTTTGATGGATAATACATAACTACAACCATCTGTTTGGCCTGCAGCCTTTTGCTCCAGATCATAATCCCACTCCTGATTAGTTGGGGGTTTGTGTTTGGTTGATAGATTTTATTTGAGTTTTTGTTTTTTGAAGCATTTTTGTTCGAAAGATTACAAAATTGTTACCACCACTTAAGGTATCTTTGTTAGATTATATGAATTTTTTCTCCTTTTATTGTTATTTTTATTCACCAGGTTTTAGTACCAGTTACTGAAGTTTTTTAATTAGATTTCACTTATCAAAACTTATAGTTTTTCAAATGTGAAATCTTTATTTTTGAAGATCAAAACGAAAAACTATTAATAGGTTGCCCACGGAGAAACTACCTTATCCTTTGGAAAGAATTGAAAAAAACCCCATTCTGCACATCCTATTCGTACTAAATTTTAAATTATGATTTACAAATCGTAAGTTATAATACTTTGTACAAAGTTTTTTTTTGTTACATATGTAACCTTAACGAGAATGTCAAGTTGCTGAATATGTAACGACCTAATGGAATCAAACGATTTATTGTTTCTGTTCAAAAACCCAATTTTTTCATAAGATCTTACCTAAGAACAGTAATATAGTTTCAAAATGAGTTTTAGTGTTACCAGCTTAGGAAGGTTTCCAGTATCAATTTTTCCTCTGTAATGGTTCAAATTTTTCACAATTCTCGTGATTTCACTTTCATTATAGAACAATGACTGTACGGAGTTTAATGATAAAATTAAGATAACTAAGGATGTTTTTGTAAGCATTTTAAACTTAAGTTTTATAATGTTTAATGATTAGTCTTCCTTTACCTTCTTACCAAAAGTTTGGATGTTTGGTAGTTTATTGTATATAAACAAGAGTTTTGATTGGTTTTTGCGTTGCAGTTAGCGTGGTTTTGGAGCGAGAAATATAATCAAAAAGTAGACTATTTTTAAAAAATTGTTTTTAAAATGGTGAAAAGCTATTTTTATTGGAATATTTTTAAAAACAAGAAATTCTTTTGTATTCCACAGGGTGGAGAAAAATTAAAATGGGTCTCAAGTAAAAAATTCAAAAAAACTAGCTAAACATTTAAATTTTAAAGTACTATGTTTTCAGGAGAATAATATATTGTATTATTGAAAAGTGAAATTTTTTTTAGTTTTATCTTTTTGAAACAGTAAATTTTTTAAATTTAATTTTTATAAAAACAATTATATCTTTTCCATGATAAATGACAAAAAAATTGATTCGTAATCACGCACAATACAGTTTAAGAAAAAATTAGAACTAAAAGGTGAAGATGAACGTTTGAAATATACAAAATGAGGTTTTATTAATGAGGAAACCCTATAAGATAACCTTGATTTAAAAGATCAAAATTTGCGGGGGATTTTAACTAATTACAGTATAGTTACGTATGCAGTCATAAGGGAATAAACCTCTTATAATTATTCAAATAAGTGCATAGTCAGCAGTTGGATTGGCTTAACGTAGTTCTTATTTTGACTATATTTTTAACAAAAAGAATATCTTCAGAGAAAGTTGGATTTATTTTCGAGAAAACATGGTTGATTGATTTGTGTTTTGCGTGCTAGAAGTTTATTGTCAGGTCATTAGATAAGCTTTTTTTTGCTTCAAAAATTGCTTTTTTTTCTATAAACAATTTAAATACTTCAGAACAAAGAAATTATTTGAAAGCTTAGTATTAATTAGTATATTATTTGTTTTAGTGTATAAATATAAAAAATAAAAATCAGTTGGGAATAACTTTTATTGATTCGTGTTACTACTAGTATTACTTCGTTTTATTAATTCCCTAAATAATAATACATTTCCCTTTGTTTCTATAAAAAAACAGTTATTTTCAAAAAAAGTTTTAAAATAATATTTTCGGATAACTAATTCAAAATATAATTATTTCATTATCCTTTTTCTATAGCTTCTAAATAATTTCCACTCCAGCACGCCATTCTTTCAGGATTTTTTTGGAATGAAAATGAATGGTACGATTGGAAGAATCAAATTTATACATCAGAAATATTATTTTTTAATATTTCATCTTTCAAATCCAACACATCCAGATTTAACTTGAATTTTCATAATTATTTTTAATTTTTCTTGTTTTCTTTCTTTTTCTGTCCACCTTTTTAGACTCTGGAACGTAGGAAGGTTTGTAGAAAGGTTTGGGCCACTTAACTCCTTTCCTATAACAACTGCAAGGTGTAAAAACAGCCAAGTAGAATATTTATGAGTGTTTCACAATAAGAATATCAAATTAACGATTATAAGTTCTTAAAATTTCAAACCATAACAAAAAAAACGAAAAAATCATTCAAGTGGTTTTTACCCGATGGAATTTTAGATTTAAATAGAGATTCATAAGAATGAAAGATTGAAAAAAGAATAAGTATTTAACTTTTTTTTTAAGATCGACTATTAGTTGCCCCAGGGCCCTACACCTTGTGCATATAATTTTCGGCCCGCGCAGGATTGAACCCGGTTACTTTAGATAACTAGTCTAACACTCTACCAGCTGAGCTATGCCGGCCTATTAATTAAACTTGAAAGCTATTAAATGAAGGTTTTCCATGTTAATTCTTATTCAATAAACCTTTTGAACGTCTGATTAAAAAAATGTTTTAAAAAATTGCTTTGAGTTTCTAATTTGAAAAAAAATATTATTTACAACTGATTTTAATCATTCTGAAAGGAATTCAAGCAATTTTGATTTTCAAGAAATTATAAACTGAATAATCTCTTGAAACATTAGTTTAGTTTGAAATCAAAAATAGATAACTTTATAGATTCAAACGCACATGCGTATCATTTTTTAAAGAACAAAATAAAAAAAAAAGCTTGACCCACCAAAAATAAGCAGAAAATTACTTTAGCTTTACACACGATTAAAGCAATCGCTCATAAACTGATAACCTTAGCGTAAAGAAAGTCATGAAAAAAATTAATCTGACATTTATTTGAGCAAAAAAACTTGGCAACATGATTTTTCATAAAAATTATGAGGTTATGATTGGTTAGTCCAAAATTTTTGCCAAAAACTCATGATTTTTACATGCGTAATCCCAATTACGAGTATAAAGTAAAAGTTAGTTTCTTACGCCAAGATTGCAGACAGAACAAAAGCAATGCATAAATTTGAATCAAAATAATGTAAAAAATACTTCATAAACTTGGAAAAAACAGTTAAAAATACCTTCTACCTAACACAAATTTCGAGAATGATTCAATGCGTTGAAAAAGGAATCAATCAAATTACCAGGTTTCTAATCACCAATCTAATCAACTTTAAGTGCATCTGAACATACAAACGCTCAACACATCCAAATATAAGAAACCCCAACCATTGATAAATCCAACTATAGAAAAACATTACTGTTAACTTATCCAACTGTAGAAACCCCTACTAACCATGCACTAAGCTATCGAAACATGCAACTCAGTAAATCTAACTATAGGAAAAACCTAACCATTGATACTTCTAACAATGACTTTCATCAACCATGATTGAAATCCAATTCAAATTTTTTCCAATGCTTTGCTTCAGTAAATCCAAAAACTTAAAATAATGAACTTCTGAAACCATCGCTTCTAAATTTATCATATTGATTTTAGGATTAAACTTCAACCGAAGCATCATTAAAATATACAATATAATACAATTACAGATAAGATTACAGTGGCATTAACTTCAGAAGTTTCTAGGCCACATACCATAAAGTATTCTATAAATCACCCAAAAAACTACAGACCTTCGGTCATAAGCACACATGAGAACAAATTGCTTTTTCGCCACACACCCTCCCACTTCGCACTCAGCGTCTGCTTCTTCACATTTCTTAGCAACGGTGCATTTCACCTATGAGTAAGTTTTTTATGAGGAATTTACAGAGTTTTATTATATTATCCTTTTTTAATATTTTAAGACACGTGCATCTCAGCAGAAAAAAACAAATTATTTATTTCAGCGAAAGACGTGAAGTTTTTTTATAAAAAAATGTCACATCGTCGAAAATAGAGATAATTTTTTTTTT
Source organism: Pterobdella sp. o SKG-2022 (assembly GCA_964035795.1). Lineage (NCBI taxonomy): Eukaryota > Metazoa > Annelida > Clitellata > Hirudinida > Piscicolidae > Pterobdella > Pterobdella occidentalis. The sequence goes on along the minus strand of OZ038326.1, from coordinate 4,199,563 downwards.
CGTATATTTAAATAGTCTAGTCTACACCTAGGTCTTTTGTTGTTATTATGATTTAGAAAAAGGTTTTTTTAAATGGGAAAGTTAATACATAACTAGAAAATTAAATGCAGAAATTTTTGCTTTGAAACACGGTGATTATACCTAGGTAGTCTCAGAAAGCTTTGGTTATAAGCTCTAAAAACTACGATTGTTTCATTTTCTTTTCTCTAATATTTTGGCTCGTAAAGTTATGAGAAAAAGGCACTTTTGATCTAAACAATTTCATTTTCAAAAAATTAGTTAAACATTTTGGTATAAAAGACATTTTATTTCCATTTTTTAATAAAATGTGACAGTTTGCCTTTTGAAAAATTTTATAATGGTGCTAAAAAACAATTTTTTGGATTAAAAAATGTGAGATATTTTTACACCATGATTGAAACTTTATTACGAGCAAGCTTTCTTTTTAAAAGGAAATGAAAAATTTATAAAACTTAAAGGTCAGGTCATGAAAGGGTATGGATTATATATAAGTATAGATGTATATAATACTTGCTGGGCTGAAACGAAGTTATATATAAAAGATCACAACACATCCTTATACTTTCACGTGTAATTCTTTTAAAGTTCTTTTTTGTGACCATTATAATAGTTATTTGATAATAAAAAGTGTTTTATAGGTTTTTTTGTTACTCAGTGTGAATGGAAGATATTTGGCAATGGCAAATAAATCTGATGGTGTCTTCATCTTATATCCAAACGGATTAAAACGCAGATTGTATGCGTCCCGGTTGTGTGTTTTTCGGTCGTCAAATAAATAAACATTCAATACACCTCCATAAACAGCAATTTTGTCTATTTCATTACCGCTTCTTTGCATTCTTTGTAAGCGCATCCCACTTTTTCCGTCTGGTTACACATGAACTGAAGAAAAATATATTTATAAAAAGCTTTGAAATCATTAGAAAAGAAAACAACGCATAAAAGACTTAATGACAAATGGCTGTACTAATCGACAGAGTACATTTAAAGACATCTTTTATGCTTCGAAACCGTCCTTATTCAATTTGACCTCAGTTATGTATCTAAGTTATAACTACAGTTTAAATGATTTTTCTGTAAACGAATCGTTTAAAATAATGTCAACGAAAAAATTCTAAAAATTCATTGCACTCACGTTTATGTAGTCAACGCACCCAAACTTGGAGTTACACTTTTCATTATCAATTTCATAGTACCCTTTCTGCTTTATCCACAAAAATATTGGTGAATACGGGGTATACTGGCTAGAAACTAGCCCACCACTCAACCCTTTTTTTATTGATGAAATATAAGAGCACCCATCAATCTCTTTCTTGGCCTTCAAAGCTAATGACTCGTCCCATTCCTTATTTAAGTAAATGCTAAGTAGATGGTGAAGCTCTAAAACAAATTTTTTCTATATAAAGGAGCAAAAAACATATTGAAACTGAGTTTTTTTTTATATGATAAAGATACCATCTTAAGGTAGTTATATATTTTTTAGCCGAGTTTTTATATGTATTGAAATGGGAGAGCATATAAATTTCAATTCAGAAATTCAAACTTGAACAACTCACTAATTTCACAAGTTTTTCAGGTTCAGATTGCTTCCTATACATGTTGAGGTAAGCAACAATGTTTTCTTTCACTTCTCTTTCATATAACGTAGCCCCCAAAAGTTGAAATGGTAACGATAAAACAAAAAACAACAAATGGGCGTGTGTAACCGTTTTAGCTGCCATACTCTCTTCAAAAAAGTAGTTTAAATGAAGGTTAATACAATAAAACTAAAAACTCTTTTCTAAAGATTGACTTTTGAACCTTTTATGTTATCATCGCAAACCTTCACTATCGATTTCTGCGTTGGTTTTTTATGACTACGTAGTAAAGTTCAACCATTAATTTAGACTGTTTTACTGCTGTGAAACACATGAAGATACGTACCAAACATATGAAAAACTCTTTAGAATTGAGAAAAAACTTCTGTTGAAATCTTCAAGCCACATGTTTATGCATTTAAAAAATTTTTAATTTTTTTTAGAAAAAAATCTTTTTTCTGCATTACAATTATTTATTTTTTGAAAAAAAAGCAAACTAAAAACACTAACAAGGTCAAACATGCAATCTGTTTGAAAGTACTTATGAAATATATATATATATATATAATGCACATATATAAGGACAGTTTGCCTTTAAAAAGATTGATGGACGATAGATGGGTAATGTCAAAGATTAACACAAGATTGTTTCTAAAGAAGCTAATGAAACATTGTAAAAATATTATATCATTCAAATTTACATTAAAAATAACACAGAATAGAGAATGTAGAAAAACGCAAAAACAAGGTTTAAGAAAGTTTCGAAATGGAAAGATTGCAGTGAAATAGGGAAATAATAGCATTATGAATACAAATTTGAACAAATAAAAAGGATAGGATAGTTGAAAATATAAAAAAAATAGATTCAAAATTAAATGAAATAGCAAAGAAGATTGAAAAAATAGAAAAGAAATTTTAAACTAGATACAGAATCTTATTTATGAACAGCTATTTTCAATAAAATGTAATTTTTTTTAATTAAAAATTCAAAATAATTTCCATCTTTTTGAACATTTTTGACACGGCAAGAGTTTTGAATTAAAATCTTCAGTTTTCCACTCGTGAACAAGTTAAAAACGTCAAAAAGTAGAATTTTCTTTTCCAGTTTTTAGAAATTTCTACAAAAACATATTTTAAATAATGCAATGCCTCAAAGCAAAAGTATATAGAAAATTTTAAGATAAAAACTATACTTTCATTCTTATCAGATTGTGGGCTGAATTTCAATTACGTTTTAAACATCTGAGAATCACATGCTAGTGAAGGTTGTCCTTAGAGAGTTGAAGGGTACCCTGGATTCTGATTGACAAATTTCAAAATAAAAACATTTTGAATAAACTATATTTATATATGATTCAATATAAATTTTTAAACATAGGTATTTAACTTAATTTCAATGTTTAATATGAATTTTTATGATTTTTTTAATAAAAAATATAAAAAGAATTTGATTAAATTAAATTTTATATGTGGTTTTACTAAATTCGAACCTATTGAAAACGTTCCTCAATGTAACCCTAATTCCTTTTATTCATTAGAAGCCAAACACTCTAATCTTTATGCTTATATTGCTTGTGATTAGATGAATGTTTGGACGATAGAAAATTGAATAAAAAGTTATATCTAAGGTGTGAAACTGAATAATGAACTGTTACATGATTATAATTTGTAAGTGAATTATCGTCACAGAGGTAGGATATCTAGAATACTCATATTTTTTTCGCTGGTTCCAAAGTCATTTTAAAGCTTAAAACATAATTCTAATTATTAAAAATATTTTAAACAATGTTGAAATTGAATTAAATAAAAATTAACTTTTAAAAACTTTTTAATTTGATGATAAGTTTGTGGAAAAATTATTTCAAGCTAAGCGCTTGGTGAAGGAACAGGTGCTAACTATAAACTTATAATGAGATTTCTAACACACATTGCAGGAAAATACACATTGGTGTTTTTAATTGTTTTTTTAATATTTTTAACTAACTTGAAATCTTTGAAAAATTTTCGTGTCGGCATTTCAGAACATTCTGGTCAAGAGACTAAGAATGTTCATCAGAATGTAACATTCACACCTGCTCAGAATGGTATGATTTCTTTCATCTAGTTTCACGTGAACTATATCTTAAACTGGGTATATTTTTAAGTACATTGATTTTCTCAAATAAATTTCTCGGGATACTCGTTAAAATAACGTTATTTTTAATTTATAATTAAAATTTAGTTTTTCATAACAATTTTGAAACTCCTATTTGGCTAATATCATTCAATTTTGATCAAATTTTAATTTAATAAGTATGAAAAAAATTATGTGAAAGTTTCAAATCTTCTCATGTTAACTCTAGGTTTTCTGAAAGAGGAATCAGATAAAAGAGAAGAAAAGCAGGATATCGTTATTTTTGGAAATCTTAAAAAAAAGTTTTTAACATTTGAATTTAAAAAATAAAAAAAAATCACCTATGAAACTAAAAAATTGAATAAAATTAGCTACATCAATATAAGTTATAAAAAAACTATAAAACGCTGGAATGCGTGGGACGTTGAGCGACATGCAATCCATTGCTTAATTACCCACTGATTTTTTGTTATAACCTTGATAAAAGAAACCCAAGTTACACAAGTATAATTGTGAGATAAGAACTTATTGCGTTATAAAAATGTTGAAAAATAGCAGTAGAAAGTTGAGGTTAAAGTGAAAAGTTGAATTATCAACCACGAATAGGAGAGAAAAGATGAAGACAGATGCTAGCACTTGTTTCACAGTGTGTCCTCACTAGTCTAAATTTTTAGCAAACACTTTGAACTATACTTAAAAACTTTATTTGGCATTTTTTCTCATTTTATAAAATCAATTATATCATTATTAATTGTAGATTAATATTAAAAATTAAATCCACAAAAACAGCACAAAATACGCAGTCTTCTCCACAACATCGGATGGATTAACGGCTCTAAACTTCATCTTTTACCTTCCTTTGACCTCGCTAGCGTGGAAGAGAATTGGCTTTGAATCTGTTATAGTCATTGTGGGTTCTTATGAAAAATGGAAGAAAAACAAACTTTTGAGTTATGTGCTTGAGACTTTACAGAAGTTTGAGGTTGTTATCATTTTCATCGAAACTGAACCTAAAAGCACTGTGATGATAAGCCAGGTAAGTAATTTTGAGCATCAATCTACAGTTTCATGTTATGTTACGAAACTCTAAGCTAGAACATTTTTAAATTAAGTTGTTTTTTGAAAGCTCGATAAAATTTTAACTTTTCATCTATTTTAAAATAGTTTTCATTAATACATATGGTAGTTTTAATATTAATGAGCAAACAAAAATTATTTTTTTGGATTAAAAAAAAAAGCTTTTCATAAGAAGATCTTACTTTATCAAGTATCTTGAAAATGTGAAATCTTCTTTAGAAAAGCTTCATTTTGAACCGACTGCAAAAATATATAAACTTTTTAAAGGTGAGTCGGTTGTTTGCAGCCAACATCCTCCTAACCAAGTTTCCAGACTTCAAAGACACTTATTTAATAACATCTGACACCGACTTATGGCCTATAGCTAAAGAAACGTACTCACTTCCACCAGGAAAACAGATTTTAAGTTTGAATTCGGACTGCTGCGCTCCTTTTAAACATAAAAATAAAATATATAAAATGCTTCCACTAGCAAATATTGGAATGCGCCTTTCTTTGTGGAATTCTTTGATGACCAAGTTCAATCTAACGCCAGCAACCTCTCGAGACATACAACTGTATATGATTAATGAGTTTGGTGACGCAGCTTCTAGACCCGTCACCAAAGGAGAAAATACAGGTTGGTACATGGATCAACTTACTGTAAGCATAGCTATTGAAAATCTGCGTCTAAAGAACGCTTCTATAATCAAATACAGTCCCAGAAGCGTTGGACATGATCGTATTGATAAAAATCACTTCAAGAACAATTTTAGTATTGAAGATAAAACTGACTCTCATTTACCTAACGACGTTTTAAAGAAAATTGTATTTCTGAGGGTTCTTAAGCTCTTGAAACTCATGTTCACCAATAACCCTAAAGTGTTTGATTTCATGAATTATTATGAAACTTTTATAAAACTAATGCAATCAAGATAATAAGCTGCCAAACTTTTCATATCTAGGATTATAACTGAGCCAAGTTTATTTCGTCCATTCTGAAACAGACTGACTTTTTGAATTTTCTATTTGCATTTTTAACAAGTTTTAGTTGTAACTGAAAACATTTAAATTTACTTTCTACTAAAATACGATGAGACAATATTTTAATAAAAAAACTTCTACTTTTGAGCCCAATATACGATTTCAATAAAAAAGTAAGAACAAAAAAATTAGCCAGGTTTGGAAGAGTCGAATTTATTACACCTTTGCCAAATAGTATTTATACTCGGTGTTTGTTTCACTTTTTGATCTGTATTGAATTGAGTTTATTTTTTAATTTTATCATGTTATCTGACAATATAAAATTTATTTTTAAAAAACTTTACATAAAAAACTGATATTTTAGTTCAAATTAATTTTCACCTATTTCAAATTTGGTACTAGCATTCGAAAAAATGGGACATTTCATAAATTGCGTGTAATGACCTGTTAAAATATAAAAGCTTATGCTGATAGTTGATTTCTTGTCAAAAAAGCACTCATGAAAAACTAATTTATAACTTTTTAGGCTATTTATTGTTAAAGAGATTTTCTTCAACCCCTTTCTTTACCAATTTCTCAAATTATCCTTACACAAAATTTTCTTATTTTCTAACCTTTATTGCCCTTATTAGACATAAAGAGGCAACCTCCAGTCCATTTTTTTTCAGAATGTTTACAGTCAAAATGTGGCACAATGACAAGCGCTTATTAATTGAAAAAAAAATTTTTGACTTAGTCTTTTTTTTTCACTCGATCTTTTTTTAGATTGATCGGTTTTTTATCCAATTTTTGAGTATTATTTATTTCTTCATTTTCATGGTTTGAAATTTATATTTTCGACCACGAATCATTGAAAAAACCCTAATTTACCAAACATCTTGGAAACTATTTTTTAACGTTTTTTCCATTTTATTCTCAAATACTTCATTTATAAATGAATTTAATAATATTTTTTCAATTTTTTTTGCATTTGTTTTTTTTGTCATTTCATTTGAATCTTTGCGTTTTCTTATTTCAGCAATTTATTTCTTTTTTTATGTTTATTTTCCATTTTGGAAGACATATACAACCAAGTTTTTGTGTTATTTAAACCAACTTTTACCAGTATACCAACATGGGATGATATTCCTTATTTGATTCTAATATCGCATTTTCAAACAAGCTATTAATTGATTGTAAATACTACACCATCTCCGCTCATTTTTTTTCAATTTTTTCTTATTTCCATCCAGTTTTCACTCTAACCAGATTTTTTTACTTATAAATGTTTATAATATTTTTGAAATTTGGTTTAAAAAAATATTTAATTTTTCAGATCAAACTATTAGTTTTCCACCTAAGTTTTGTTTTTTTCTGATTCCCTTTGAATGTTTCTGATTATGAGTGTTTAGTATTTTGAAAAATGTAACCAGTTTACCCAACCTTTTATGAATTTTTTTTCTTTTTAGAACTAATTCCATCATTGAATTATTGACATTTTTATAATTAGAATATTTTCACTTTTAACAACACTTTCTTTTTTTGAAACTGCTTATTTTCTCACATTTTTTTCTATTTTATGTTTTATATTCTAAAATCAATTTTTTCTCACTGAACGCCCAGTAATTAGTTTTTTTTTCATCAAGTGTTTGATATTCATTTATTTTTAGTTTATTTTTCCAGTTGTTTCATTCATTATTAATTAATTTTTTCCCAAGCTTTTTCATTAGTCGTAAGCTTCATGATTTATTTGATATCATTGTTTATTAGTTTTGCTCATCCTTATTTTCCATGCTATTTCTCATTCTTTTGCCCATCACAAGTTTTTATTCCTTCATAGTCATTTCACTTATGAATCATTCATTTTTCTTTTTTTTTGCTCATTTGCACAACCACTCCGTAAATACATTCAGCACGCAACAGACACTTTTTTTCTAGAGTATGTTTTAATCTTCACTCTTCGGCAATTTCATTATTTTTATTATTATTGCTATGATTATTATTATTTTTTAAATTAATTTTAGTATTATTACTATTATGATTATTATTTTTCCACATATTTCTAAACACCCGATCTAGCGCTTTCTCTGAATTTGCATACCTTTACCAATCTTGAAATTTTCTATCTCACAAGTTCTTGTGCTTTTTTCCTGTCTCTCAAGTGTTTTAATTTTGTTTGCGTTTTTACGGAATGAATTTTATATTTATCGGCTTTTCACTATTAAAAAAAAATTTTTTTTCTTTTGTCCATGAGTTTTCAATTTCAAATAAACTTCGATATTCCACTTTTTCATTGAACAATCTTTTTTGTTTGAATATTTTTTGTTTGTTGCAGTTTTGGAAATATTTTTTTTAATTTTTTTGTTTCAAATAATTTCATTGGTTTTTTTCTCAACACCAATTATGACATTGCCCGTTTGAGCTCAACTTTGCAATATGTGACCGAGTCCAACCAACTTTTGGTGAAAACTTTTGCAACAGACTCGAAAAATATTACTATAATGAATTTTTTATGAGAATATTCTTATATAGCTTTTTTTTGTATAAAAATGAACTTTTGGTGAAACTGCGATGTGACCGTTAAGATGACTAACTTTTTCCAACTCCACAGAATAAAAACTTTGTTTTCGCAGATTTTTTCAAACTTTCTTTATTGAGTTTTTTTCATCAAACCAACAAGTTCAACGTTTTTATTAGCGATCTTTCAGATTAAATTTTGCTGAAAAGAGTTTGATTCAATTTGAACTATACAAAGCAGTTTGAGTTCATTTCACAGTTTTTTTTCAACAACAGAGAGATTGCGACACGTTTAATAAAAAAAAACAAATTAAATGTAAGCATTGACAATTTTTACCTTATTATAAACCCCTCTGAAATTAATATGATCTGTTGTAAACTTTTTACACATTCTCAGTTTTACCCACAACCGTTAATTTTTTAGTTGGAAAATTTAATATTAAAAATTCGTTAAAAAATTTTTTTTCTCAAATTTTTACGTTTTTGAAAATTTATTGATATCTATTTTGAATTGTTTTTAGCTTATTCTCTTTAAAAAAATTTTTTTATCGATTTCAAATAAATTCACTACATTTTGAATTTATTGCACTTCATTTTAAGCTTTTTTTTTAATTTTTTTACTTTATTTCTAACTTAATTTATTTATTTTTGAATTTAATTTTTGAATTTTCATTTTTTTTACTTCATTTCTATGTATTTCTTTTTTTGAACGTGTGCTTTACGCATCTTCTTTGGTGCTTGCTCAATTCTGTTAAAAAGGAATAAAATAGAGCACTGTAAAAAAATAAATTTTTTAAAAATATGTTCCGAAATATTCAAAAATTTATTTAAATTTGAAAATTTTGTTTAAAAATTCTAATGTTTATTATTAATGTGAGTTTAATCGTTTTATATAGGTCTAAGATTACATTTAAATCATGTTATGAAATGCTAAATAGAAACTTGACATTTTTCCAATTCAAATGTATATAAAAATAATGATTATAACCTAAAATAAAGTTTTACTCCAGTTTGCATAGAAAAGTCGAAGCACAAAGAATGAAATAATATTTTAGAAAAAGAAAAATTAGACAAAAAAAGTATAAAAAACAGAAAAAAACATAAACACAAATAGAATGTCATATTTTTACGGATTTTTTTTAATTGAAAAAATTTTTTACATTATCTACAAGTGAAAATAAACAACAGTCAAAAAAAAAACTTTTTAATGAAATTGAATAAACCAAGCAAGTATAACTAAAATATAATTAACGAAGTAGATAAAAAAATTACTGAATTAATACATTCTCTTTGATTAAAAACTTGCATAAAAAATAACTAGTAGACAAAAACAAAAAAATGTTCATAATAGATAAATATAAGATGGAAAACCTTCAAGATAACGAACCGTTTCAATGAGTTCTTTAAAATTTGATAAAGATAGCAATGATACCCTCCCAACTTTTTGCTCATACAGGTTGATTAGTAGACCCTAAGCCAATAAACCTTTTAAAGAGCAATGCCCGATGATCTAATGACGAGATAGCTGCTCCAAAAGTTGACGACGATAGCGGTAAGTTGTAGATTAATGAGAACGTGAAGTTGTGGTGTCATGGAAGATGATGAAGAAGGTTTTTGTATTTTGTATTAGCTTTTATTTTAGAGATCTTACTTTTAAAGCGTGGGGCTTCCAAATTGTGTACATTGAATCGAAAAGATTCAAAATGAATACCCGATGGTTAACCTCAGGTAGTAAATCATTACAAAATTCCAAAAGTATAAAAAGTAAGCTTGATAAGCGACAACTACTTTGATGCTGAAGCACCAAAGTTGAAACAGTCTGCACTTCCTAAAATATTTAGCGTTTGATGTGAAAAAAAAATTCGGAATTTTAAAATAAAAAATAGTTGCATTATAACTACCACACATTTGCAATGCTAATAGACAAATGATTTAACGCGAGAAGTATCCATACATAAAAACACGTGGAACTAGTTCAGAGACATGAGCTAATGGAGAATATCTGCTAAAATTTATTTTTTTGATCTTTTGTCAATCAGACACACACGTCAACCACTCAGATCCTTGCACTCTGGTCTCCAGCTTTATCAACCTGTTTCTTCAGGCTTGTTTACTAGTCGCTCTTTTTCTCACCAGGCTCCACATCTGTGGAATTCACTTCTTTCTAACTTTCGCTCATCGCCTTCTCTCATGAACTTTCGAAAACTTTTGAAAACTCACTTATACCATAAACATCTCCAGTCATAACCTTTTATAAACCTTAAGCGCCTCTGAAGCAATCTTGAGTTGATAACTGTGCGCTATAAAAATCTTAATAATAATAATAATAATTTTAGATATTTTATTTATTTATTTATTTAGTTTTATATTTTTATTTTCACAGTTGTTTATAGATTTTTTAACATCTGTTTAAGAATTTTGTTAATCCAACGTGCTTTATTGATTTGACGAAATTATATCTACCTGAAATCAGAACTTTTATGAAATCTTTAAAACACATTATAAGATTAATAATTTTTTTGCATTAAAGATTAAGGCTGATAAAATAAAATTAAAAAGATAGAAATCATATCATGGAAACAGTCTTCATTCTTATGTTATTTCTTAATGAAATTTCCTGACATAAACGATGAGGTATGGCCGTTCTTTAAAAACAATAACGCGATAAATTTTATATCGTCTTTTAAATTGAAATTTAAAACATGATTTTTCTATTTTAAATTTATTTTTCGATGTTTTTTTGATATTATTTTTATTAAGATTTTTCATCTACCAGTTTTGACACGTTTGAAAAAAATTTAGTAATTTGTCTTATATTCAAAAAAATTTCAAAAAATGAAAATTCTTTAATACTTTTATTTTTTTAATATTCCAAAAAACAGTTTTCAAGTTTTATTTCCAATAATCATTTAATTGAACAAACTAATTTTAAGTAAAAACAGTTCTCTCTTTGCAACCAAAAATTTTAAATAATTCATCAAGAAAACCCAAAATATATAAAAACTTTGAACGGAGACAGCCAGAACATCAAGAACTTAATGATCTGTCTTATTATCAAAAGAAAACGTGCTTGTAGGTCCGATGAAAAATAACCCTGAAACAAAACAAGTGAAAACCAAAAAAAAACTCGCACAAAAATACAGTCAGTATGTAGCTTTAAATCAAATGCAAATGTTGACTTCATTGTTATATTGCCTGTTTTTTGGTAAATGAATGGATCTCTATTTGAGCGTTTTTCATCGTTCCGTGTGTTAACGACCTGGTGTATCTGTCCGCTATACTTTAAACGACTATCTTCATATTTCTAAACAAAAACATTCTTATTGATGACCACTGTTATTAAATATTTCTGTGAAAAAATATGAGAGTTATTTCAAAGAAAACTGATTAAAAACTAGTTTTTTTGCATTAGTTTTTTTTAGTTTTGACGTTATTATTGTCACAAAACTGAGCAAAATTCCAAAAAATGCTGATACATTTATTTTTTTTTCATCTATGTTATTGAATCAGTAATAAGTGGATTTTTTGAAAGATTTTTTTTATTACTTTCAAGCATTGAATATGAACAAAAGAATTTGCTTCACAGAAATGTTGGGAAATTGAAACGAAAAACATAAAATATAAATTATCAGAAAAATAAATTTTCAGGTTTTTAAGATTTGAACCTCAAACAGCTGCAAACATTTTTACTCTAAAAAGCAACTTTATGCGAATTTCTCAAATCATTTTCGATCATATCTGTAAATTTAATCATTCACTTAACATTTTTAATCGATATTTCAATAAAAAATGCCACTTTTGCCAAACTTTTATCAAAAGTTTTAAACTATATATTCGATATTTTCAAATCGTATTTCAACAATTTCAATTTTATACTGAAAACATTGAGTTTTGATCATTTTTTAAAAATATCAAATAACGCTGGAAATTCACTTCAAACATTTTAGTACTTTTGGCGTTAAAGTTCTTATTTGGTTTTCAACTTTTCCATGATAAATCTACAGTTTTTTCAATTTTTCAGATTTAAAATTCACCTTATTCATAGTTTCATTTTTGTGACGGAAACGTGTAGAAACTTTTCAAGTTGGAAAAGTCATAAAAACAAGGATAACATTTTTCACCATTGCTGCTTGAGCGCAAAAAACCGGCATTAATTCAAAACTAAACTTTTTTCAAAGAAATGTGTCTTTTTCTTATTAACTTCAGGTCTACTCAATCTGGAACAATATAATGCTCGAGAATGATTAATAGGGAAGGTAATGCTAATACAAATGGTTGGTCGTTATGAAGGATAGCTTAGAGGACACAAAAAACCATTAAGAGCAAAAAAGTTGTCACCAAATAAATTATTTAGTTTTGAGAGTTGGAGCAATTATAAGGGCCACTACACACTGTGACTCTCACGCGTATCCCGTGAACACGACTTTCAATGAATTAATAACAATTCGTATCATGAAAAATTAAAGTAAGATTAATGATAACAATAAATTCAATAGACACTCAATAGTCCCAACGTTTTTTATGTATATTATCGACAATTCTTTCATTTAATCTCAAAAATTGATGCTTACCGAAAAGTTGATTCTTTCAACTTTTGAAATTAATGTGTTAACCTGTATTCCGTGATGATGGTGGAAATAACATGAAAAAGACAACACAAACTGAGCTTAAGGTATAACAATTACATTTTTAAGTTTATGTTGTATGAAGTAACAATCCACAATAGATGACCTTTTATTGGAGTTTTTGACTTTTTCAAAAGGTTAGGTAGACAGAACTTAATTGAGAAAGGAAGTGTTATGGCGCTTGACGTTGTGAATTCTCTACTTTACAAAAATGTTCTGTACTGCTTGTTTTTTTATTTTAAACAATTTCTGAAATTCTATCCTAAACGATCTTTTTTCCAATCAGGTTGAAAACCAGTGAAAACAACATAAACATTAACAAAATAAGAAGGGTAAACACCAAACGCTGATGAATGTAGTGAGACAGACTGGCATTAAAAAAAATTAAAAAATAATTAAAAAATTCTATGGAAACGTCACTTCCAATAGCGTTTTTTTATAGTCATTTCTTGAAAAAGTTTAAAACGGTTTCACCTCAAAAAAATCAAAAAAAAACCATTTTAAAAAAACTTTAAAATGATGGTTGGAAAACTCATCATGGAAAATTTAGAAAAATCTGGCTACTTTCAAACCCAATACGAAGTTTGGAATCTTTGCTCATTTCAAGATCGAATTTAAATTGGAAAGGATGAAAAACATTTTAATGAATTCTAATAGTGCTAATTCTTCATTAAATCAAACGTGATAAATTGTTTTAATTAACTGAAACAAAATTGATTTATGATTTCTAAATAAATTTTTAGTTTATAAATAAATTCATAATTTATAAATAGAGTAAGAATACGAATTAGGTATTAGTTAACTATGATTTAAGTTACATTCAATTCTATATAAATATATGAATCTTTAGACGAAAAAAAATACATTGGAATTATGGGAAATACTGTAACATCACAATCAAAAAATTTCACAACATGAACGATATTGAGAAATACTTACAAGACACGCGGATTATAAGCAAAATACTTCTTTGTTTGAAATTCTATTGAGAATTCAAGTACATTACCGATAAGAATGACAACATTCAGAGGTACAAAAAAGCTTTTCATATGTTTTCCTCACTGTTTGTATTCTCAAACCAAAAATAAACGGATCGAGGATATAAGAAACAATAGGCAAAAACTCAATATAGTGAAACTTAACCTGGGTGAAAAGCATTCGAGTGTTTGAAGCCAAGTTAAATCTCAGGATGTATGCAACAATGAAGTAAGGGAACCAACAAACTATGAGTGATCCAGTGAGAGCCATTGTAGTAATAAAAGTTTTGTAATGATTATCAGATCTCTGGTTGTTTGCTCTCAAATGATGGCGGTAGGGAGGGGTTTTCGTAGATTGCCTCAACGCCCATCTAGTGTCCCCTCCAATGCTGTGGCACGATTGGTTGCAGTCCGAGTTGAGTTCGATTTGATCGTTGAAAAATTGCGATTTTTTTGGAACTTTGTGTTTTTTAAGCTCGATTTTTTGCGTGATTTTAGTGAACTGTTTTTTGAAAAGCTTTGTTGATCCATGTAGAGTCTTTTGGTCATTGGGAATGGATTGTTTAGACTCAATTTGTCTTCTTTGGGCCGTCAGTTTTAGAGTATTTTTTCGACATTTTAAAACCTTTAAAATTTAAAAAATTTTTGTTATTTTTGAATAAAGTTGAAAAGCTTCGATAGATTTTAATTAAAATTAACTCAAATATATTTTAAAATAATTATCGTGTAAAAAAATTTTTTCTCAATGAAACTCACTTTGATGTATATTTTGATGTAGAAGAAAATAACCACTACAACAAGCAATGCTTGCAGAAAAGCTATGAACTCGTAAGGAGATATGATAGCGTTGGCGTTGACGGTATAGTCATCGTTTACAATAGCATAAACGAAGATACATGTAGCCGGAGTCAAAGAAAAGCTTATGGAAACCGCCCATGAAACAATCACTACGGTCCAGCCTCTCTCTGGAGCAAAGGTAGTTTTGACGAAGAATGGTTTGAAAATGGCTAAGAATTGGTTCAAAGCTAGAATGAAGAGAGAGAAAACGTTGTTTGTTGTTGCCAGCAAAATGCACACTACTAGAAACAACTGTTGAATGATTAAGAGGAATTTATGTTTCTTTGAGTTTTTTAGTTTAAAAATTTTTTCATTAATGCACGTGGTCAGAGATTATAGATTTAACACCACGAAACACTGTAACTGCGTTGAATGAGGTCATTTTTAAACATTATAGACGTTTTTAGAAATGTAATTTCTATTTCAAATTGGGAACAGGATTTTTAATATTGGTAGAATGCTGATGAATGTAACTTTTATGCCTAAAAACTGCATCTTTTAAGCTCAAAAATCTTTTTTCGGGTTTTTTTTTGATATTTTCAAAACAGATATCCTTTCAAGGAATGTCAAATGTGAAAAGACAAAGATTTTTTTGCATGTGCATTTTTTTTTGAGAATATTTCTAAATTTTTTTGAGATGTTTAACTATTTCGACTGAGACTGTTCAAGAGAAAGTTTCCTCTTCACACTTCGAATGTTAAAGGGTTCACATTTATTTGTTTTTTATTTTATAAGGTCACATATGTTTGTTGCATATGAGGTAGTATGAATCATCAATGAAATACAAACCTACAAAATTTTATAGCTAATTTCAAAATCATAGAAACATATACCTAAAAAATTTTTAACTGTGATAAAACTAATTTACAATTCAATTACATAAGATTTTTCATAAAAATTGTCGAAACTACCGAGCGCTAAACAATAATCTTCATATGTAATGAAGCTTTTCGTTAGAAGGGTGTTATTACAAAGTATGCCACTTACTGTGTAATGTAAGCTTGTACCTTATAAATAATACTGCTTATTGGTCGGTGTTATTAGATTTATTACTTCTATTTTAATATTAAATTTTTTTTGGTTGGGTTGAGCGCAAGTGCTCCAATTCATTTCCAGAACTTATGATGAAAAGGATTGAAGCTGTTATAAGCAATGGGGTTTTTAATTGTTTTTTCGGATTTCATCATGTGGAAACGAATGCTTCAATGCTTATTTTTGTTTGAAAAAAATAAACAAGTCTTTGAAATAAAATAAAAATGGAAGAAATGAAAAATATGCAATACCAATAAATAAGAAAGATAAAATTAATATTATAAAATTCTGTAGTATAATAAATTATTGGATTCAATTAATTTATTGAAGCATAAAATTACAAAAAATATATTCTCATTACCATAATTGGACCAACCACAAAAATTATATTTCGATATTTATAATTCTTCAAATATGAATAAAGATTAAATAGGGCTCTTTAAAGATGGTTTTTTCACGAAATAGTGGCAAGGAATATAAAGTCCCAGCAACATTTCATAAGAAATGGCCAATTACAATGCAAATATTCAAAAAAAATTGAAAAAAAAGTTGTTATTCCACTTTTAAATGCTCCTATTTGGATAGAACACCGACACAATTAAGTATAAAAGTATTAAGTGCTCAAAAATTATAATTTAATTTATCAAAATTTTTTAGTACATTTACTCAGCGAAAAAAAATTTAGAACTTTTGCTAAGTATAGCCTTACCATAAAACGTTGGCATACATATAAAGCCTATAAAAAAACTGCAACTCACTCTGTAGACCAATGCTTTGACCTGATTGTTTCTGCATTCTTGCATTTCTTGGTTTGAAGCTCCAATCAGTGTGACATTAATAGAGGCATTTTTCTTATACATATCCAGTAGCTCCCAACATTTCAAAGAGGGTTTTAGACTTGGGATAATAACAAAATGGTTGTTGTAATACCACAATAACAAACACCCCACAGAATCACACAGAGCTAGGTTGGCTAGGAAAATGTAATACGTTGATTTAGGTCCTTTTATTTTCAAAATTACAAACAAGGACAGTAGGTTGAGAAAGATACTGAAGAAGGATAGGAACGTGAATGCTGTGAATCGGTCTCTATACATCTGCCACACATCCACGAAGCTTTTTTCGGGAAGCTTCACTGTCGTCAAAAGCTCTTCCATTGATTTTCATACTGTATGGTTATTTATAAAGTAGTTTTGTTATACTTCTAAATGTTATTTAAAATTTAATGGTTTTTTGGTTGTTTTTGTATGTTTTTATACCGTAGTATTTCGTGGAAAAACAGCATATTTATAAGAAACTTTCAATAAAAAAACACGTTCACTTAACAAAATGAGCTATAATTTTTGATAGTTTCAAGCAAAACGTTAACAAATAATGCTTTATGATAAAACTGAGTTTATCAAAAAATTCACCTTTATTATGTTGAATAAACGTGTACTTAGAAAAAACATTTCTTTAAAATTTGATGTTATTTCACAAAACTCAAGTTTAAACAAACAAACGATTCTCAAAAAATCCATACCATAGTATTATTTCCATCATTGGATCAACGCTTGAAAAACTATAGGTAGAGTGCCACTCTAATAATAATAGTTAAGATCTAGGGCGACTACTTTCTATTTAGAAACTTTCACCGTTGATTAAACATTGTTTACCACATTTTTTATGGTTCACGATTGAATATCAGTTGAGCTCTTAAATTAAAGCTTTTTACCTCAATTTTTATTGTTTTTTAGATTGATTTTTTTGATATACGCGTTATCTTTTGGCTTTCAATTACGAGGGATATTATTTATTCGGGGTTATTGCTTTTCGATATATATAATTTGTTTTCAGTCTTACAATTGCTTGCTAATACTGGGAGTTCAACTTTCTACGGTTTTTCTCTCAATAACACTACAAAGAGAAAAAACATTTCCGAAACATAACCAAAAAAATTTTCAGAACTTATTTTCACCAGTTTTTGTTCCCAAATTGAATTACGAAATAATTAACTTTTAAAAATTAATGACCAAAAGTGAACACTAGTTTTAATTAAACCATTACATGCTATTTCCTAAACATTTAGAAATGGCAACAAGGATGTTTTACATTATTTAAACTACCTCCTACATTTTTTGGTTATTATAAAACTTATAATTTACGAAAATAACTTTTAATATTTTTTATATTGCTTATCTTATCCACCGCAATTCAAATGATCGAGAGTATCCATCAATTAAAACTATTGTATGCATATGTGATGAACACCGAGAGGGATGGACTTCAACATTAACAATTCTTTTAAAATTTTTTCTGAAAGTAAATCTATTAAAACAACTACAGTGATTAATTAACCCCTAAAAATTAAATAAAATAATATTTTTTATTTAATTTTTAGATACACACCTCTTACAATCTTTGCGAGCATAAGTTGATGCCGACTAATCAATTTTCTTTAAAGTTTTAAACTAATAAATATGGAAGCAAACAACTATGCAAACACCACACCAAATGATACAAACATAAAAAATATGTCGATCATTTAATCGCTCCTGTTGGGGTTTATTTGCTCAAATGATTGTTTCCACAGAGCGTCACACCATGTGAACTATTAATTGTTGGCCTACGCGGGATCAAAACCGGTATCTTTAGATAATTAGTCTAATGCTCAACCACTGAGATATAGGGGCCGATATTAAAAATAAAATAAATATAAAAAATTTTAATGATTAATTAAATTTAAATTAATACAAAAAAGAAAATGTACAAGTTCTCTTCTTCTCTTACATCACTCAATTCAGGCGTGCCGCAGGGCTCCGTTCTGGGACCAATCCTCTTCTCTTTATACATCACCCATGCGTAGCATTATTGTACAGCACGACTTGGTTTTCACCAGTTTGCTGATGACATCACTCTTCACCGGAGTCTCTTACCCAGATCCTAGCCCCACTCTCCTTAAATTATCCAGTTGTCTTTCCGCTCTAAACTCCTGGTTTTCCCAAAGCCAACTGAAACTAAACCATACTAAGAGTGAGGTGATGTTTGTCGGCAGCTCTCGTCTTTTAGCAAAATACAATCTCCCTTCTGTGGTAACTCTCGACGGCACCACACTTCCTATATCTTCCAAGCTCAAAATCTTAGGTGTCACCTTAGATTCAAATTTGAACTTTGCTCACTTTATTTCTCAAATAAGCTAATCTCCCAATTTCCATATCTATGCCATAAAACAAGTACGCAAATTCTTACCTCTTTGCACTGCTAATGCCATCTTTATCTCACTAGTTCTTTCCAGATTGGACTACTGTAATTCTTTTCTTTGCGTGCAGCCAAACTATCTTTTATGCAAACTTCAAGCCCTCCAAACCACGCTGCCAAGACGATTCTTCAAGGTGATTATTTCAGCTCTTCCAGCGACTGTCTTGATCGTTTGCACTGGCTACCTGTCTCCCAAAGATGCAAGTTTAAATTACTTTGGCTCATTGCATGTACTCTCAAGCTTGAACAACCTGCTTATCTTTTTGATCTTTTGTCAATCAAACACACACGTCAACCACTCAGATCCTTGCACTCTGGTCTTCAGCTTCATCAACCTGTTTCTTCAGGCTTGTTTACTAGTCGTTCTTTTTCTCACCAGGCTCCACATCTGTGGAATTCACTTCTTTCTAACTTTCGCTCATCGCCTTCTCTCATGAACTTTCGCAAACTTTTGAAAACTCACTTATACCATAAACATCCCCAGTCATAATCTCTTACAAACATTGAGCGCTTCTGAAGCAATCTTGAATTGATAACTGTGCGCTATAAAAATCTTAATAATAATAATATTTTTCATGAAACATGAACGCTGCGGCTGGAGGCGTCGACCAATCACAGGTCTGTGAACGAGGTCGCCAACTCCCAAATGGGTCATAAGTTTCCTTTTTATTGTTTCAGGTTTATAACAACGCTCAAAGAAATTTCATCTTTAGGATTAAGATTACAGAAACTGTTTTTTGTGTTTTTAATTCTAGAGAATAGTTTTATTGTCAATTAATAAAAATAATATAATAATGACTACTCATATGATTGCAAAAAAAAATGATCAAATTTGCTCAAAATCCTACTACGTAATTTTTAAATTATTTTAATATGTAAAGGAACGTTTATTTATTAGTTTATATTATTTTTTCATTATAGTTTTTTCTTATTTTTTTTAATCTAAGCAACCTAAAGAACGAAAAAATCCCCGTCGTTTAGATGAATAACTTCCATATGTAATTTAAGTGATCAAATGGATAATTTAGCTAATTGAATACAAATGATTAATTTTACAACTTGATGCAAATATTTTTATTGAAGTTTTTCCTTGTTTTATTTGCTTAATTATGTCATATTACTCCCAGTAAAACATTATAATTTTCAAAATCATGCAAAAAAATTTTGTTCTGCATTCAAAAGCATTTCATGAATTTTTCATACTATGAAGAATTAAAATTAAGTTTAAAAAGTTCAATTTCACTTTAATAATTGTCGACAGCAACGTGTTAAAACCATTCTATTTAATCCATTGGTTTTAGATATTCATAAATCATACAAGAGTCTAAATTCAATTTGAGTCCCGCTTTGCGCTTATCCCGTCTGAAAACACAGCAAAGATTTGGAAATTCTAAAACTCGTGAAAGAACCCTTAACTCAAACCCTACCTTTTTCTTTGATTAAATTTCTTTTTATAAAAATTTTTAAAAAGCCTTCTGTGATATTTTCATTCTCAACCAGACCATATGGTCACTTGGAAAATTAACAATAAATCGTCGTTATTTTATTGGTTCTAATACTTTGAACATATTGACTAGAGGTATACTTAGAATATATAAATAAGCTTTGCTGATTTTAAAAATAATTTTTGTGATATTCAAGTCTAAATCTAGAATTAACTTTAAGCTGATTTCTTCTTCAACAAGTGCCATGCTGTATTAGCTGTCATGATTCAGCACGATATCTTTACAAAAAATCTATATGAAACTTCACAATGCTTTATCATGTGTATGAAATAAATTTTAAAATTTTTATGGTTTTCGGCCATTTTATTTCATGTGAAAATACTCTATTTCTAGCACATTTCTGTTTTAAATTGGATTTTGATTGTTTTTGTGTGTTTTGAAGCGGATTGACTTTGAAAATTGATTCATAAAAAATATTTATGTGCAAGTTTTGGAGACAAGCGAAATGAAAAAACATGAAATCTATTTCTGTTTTATTTTCAATTAAATTCGATATATTCATTTTAAATAAAGCATTTTTTAGAGTGAAATTTTGAGATAATTTCCCCAAAAAACACTCCAATAAGCTTCAAGTGGTGCATTTTATTGAAACAAAAAATTTTTTGTAAAACACACAAAGTAATATATATGGATAACCAATCAAGTGTTCTAAAAAAAACTAAAAAAAATGGAAACACAATGTTCATATGCATCTCAAGCTTTATACAAATCAAATATTCTTTAAAATCCATGATATTCTAAATGTTTTTTGTCAAACTAATAATTTAAAACTGTGTTTTTTTTTAACTCACAAAAAAGCATCATGAAACACAACTTTTCGACCTTGGCGGTTTTGTAATGGTGCGGTTTGATGAATAGGGAGATTTCAACACATTAATCGATCAATAAATTAATTATACAAAAAAATATGAATCAAACACTTCCATTAAATAAATTTTTTTTTAAAAGATTCAAAATTGAAAAATCAAAAAAGAAATAAGTTATTGCTGGAAATTTCATAGAATTTGAACATTTAAAAGCATTCGACAATTAATTTCATTCCGTCTAAGGTACTTTTCGAAAAAAAACTTGCAAACGTGTGTGGTTGAAACGTTAACACAATGAAAACCACATAATGGGTCTAAAATCAAGTTTATAAATTATTTATACTATTTTTTATACTTGTACTTACTTGTAGGCTTCAACAAAGATTGAAGAAATAAGATTATTCTCTAGTGATGATGAACAAGAAACAAAGCTGATTTGATTTTTTCAATTATTATAATTGACAAATGGCTGTTTTGAGGAAATCTCTCACACTATCAACTACAAATAGCATGAGTATTATTGATTTATTCATTAGAAAAACTGACTGATTTTTTTAGATCATCTTTTTTATTTATAAGAAAAACGAAAGATCAGAACACTTATTAATACTTGGAGAGAAATACTTCAGATAATTAACATCTTTCACTGAGAAAAAAGGTTAATTTTTCCTTTTGGACGATCTTACCGGCAAAAAAACGTTAAAAATTTTATTTCGTCAAGGGAAATAAAACAAAAAATAATTAAGATTTGAGGGGTTTTTTGGTAAATTTTTTTTATTATTAAACTAAAACAAAAAAAAAGCAGTAAGATTTTTTAATCGAAAAAAAATTTGGAGTATTCTAGTGTTTTTTATCATTCAAAAAAACCTCAAAATCTTCCAAGCTTCGAGCTTTTCAATTGAGGGATGATCAGAGTAGTTCATGGAATCTGAAAGAAAAGATGCTTGGCAAGTTTTTTCTATTTTCACATTTAAACTTTTTTTTGTATATATTTGAGTTTTTGTTATTTTTTTTGTTTTTTATTCAAATTATTGATATTTTTATTATATATTTCAATTGTTATGCATGTTTTCTGTTACATACATCAATTTTCATTTATTTTTTTACTCAAATAATATAAATTTCTATTTTTATTCTTTGTCAAGTTATTTTTCAAATTTTCATTATATTTGATAATTGTTCTATACATTTCTTATTTCTTATTTCTAATATTTTGTTTCAATTATTAATAGCATTTTTGATAATATACGTTAAGAAAATCACACAGATTCACTTTATAAATTGATTTTAACTTTTGTAGATTTTCTATTTATTAGCTTTCAGCCAAAACCAAAATCTTGCATGTTATGCAGCGATTATAGCGTAAAACGCTGAGTGGCAACTCTCATCCTTGCAGTGATGTTGATGATATATGGCCTCAAAGATTGATTATGTAAAAAAAAAACTATTAAATTTCTCTTAAATTGATCCTTTTTTGTATTATATAATTCTAATATATTTTTATATGGAGCAAATAAAATAAAATAAAATGATTATTTTGAAGTTTTGAACTTAGAAAATCAGTCTTTTTTCTTTTACCTCTAAAAATTGTTATAGAGATTGCAATAGTTCAAAGATTATAAATTCATGGCTCAGCTATGAACGTTCGTTTCCGATTCAATTAAAACTCAGTTTAAATTTTCACAGATCTCATAAAAGAAAAGTAAAACTTGAAATAAAGAAATACTCACAGCTCGATTTTTTATTTTATGATCTTTTTCAATTACTTTTAAGTCGTTTTAAATTAAAAACAAATGGAAACCCAAGGTTTAGCTCGATACAAAAGTTAATAAAATCGAGAAAAGATTATAAGATTAAGCGTTATCTTCACACAAGTGAGACCAAAGGTGGAAACTCTTTAATTAAAGTTCATATATAAAGGAAAATTTTTGTTTGGTTTTTCCATCGTATGACCTGCTAGGATATTCACGTAGCTCATCTTAAGTTATTGATTCATTTCATAAAAGATTTTTTTGTGTATTTTTTGCTAGTCTTTTTAATACTTTATTAGTTTTTTCGATATATTTTTTATGAAAAACTTTTATTTCATAGTTATTGATATTTTTAATTCTATTGAAAAATTTATGTTAGTGCTTCTAGTGAAAGCTTAACAAAAGTGAAAAAGTAAAAAAAAGTTATCATAAATTACTGTTTTTGTGAGTCAAGCTCCCATGATGAAGTGATAAATCACGAGAGCAAATACGTGTTCTACCTTTCTCAAGCTTTTTTAGCATATTGATGATACTAATGATACATATAACATTGGATAACATAAAACAATGCTTTTTTTGTATTGGTTATGTCGCTAAAGTTTTTCTTTCACTTTATAAGCCACTAACTTGGATGATAAAAACAGGTCCATTTTCAGTTTTTGTTTTGCTGATTACTTTTACAGAGATTTATTTTATAATTTTTCTTTTTCATGTAAAAACTCATTATAAAAATCATCATCATCAACTTCATCACTATCATTTTTTACGCCAAGGACGCTGAACGCCTCTTTCTTTATTACCATCATTAATATTAAAAATATCAAATGTGGGTTAAAAACTATTAGGAAACATGATAAAACCTTTTCCAAAAGCGATTGAAAACATCTTTGTACCAGAAATCGACGTAACTACTTATTTAGATTACATACATTACCATTAGGCAATAATGCATTTAGAACAAAACTAGAGTTTATGGGTGAACTGAATCTATAATAAGATGGACCCATGCCTTCAAGTAGTTGATAATGTCTTGCAAACTGCTTAAATAAAGTGTTGAGTCTGTGAAGTTTAAACCCGCCATTTCTCAAAGGCTTTCTTGGGTCATTTTTCTTGTATGTGTTTCATCCCAATCTTTTTAACGATTTTTTTATAGAAACCTCGTTATCTTGTATTTTTCTATACAAACTCTATTAGCTTGGTTGTTTTTTATAATATTTATAGTGTTGTAAATCTCTATCGATGTCAAAAATCTAATTTGATCCAGCCAAGAGGAGTTTATGGACATTTTTTTATCAAATATTTATAGAAATATACATTTATTTACATGATCAGTTTAATATTTATCAAAGAATTGTAAAAACTAAATTAAATCATTGTTTGAAGATGTAAGGTCTAAAAAAGCGGAGACCTTCAATTACCCACATTCATCGAAATTATTCGTTGATATAATGATGTTCAAATGGTTTCGAATACAAATTTTTAAATATTTAAAAGCCTGAGGAACTTACAAAAATTTGAAGTTGAACTTCATTGAAGAAGTTAAAGGGAGGTTTTTAGACAAACTTCAAAAAGTCAAAAGTTGTTCATGTTTAAATTAAATACCCAGCAAAAAAAAATTTTCAAAATTTGGCAGGTGAAAAAATAGCATCATTAAATCAGAGATCACCCCATTGAATTTTGTTTGCTGAAATGTCCCAACGTCCAATTTTTTTGTCTGGTAAAAACAAAGAAATTTGAAAACCAACAATAAAACATAATAATATTTGTTTGGCCAAATTATCCATGTCGAAAAATTTCATTTTTAAAAGATGAAAATATTTCATTCTTTCAAAATTTTGCTAAAATGTGTCTGTTGTATACCAGGTGTGTATATATATATTGCCTGAAAAGTTTAGGAAGTAATTATAGTTTTTTAACTTAGACGATATGTATATTTTTTGAAAATTTAGGGTTTTTTGAAAAAAAGCTATTGAAAGTATACAACAATTAAAATAATTCACTTTATTCAAAAATTTTTGTATGAAAATCTGATGTTTTATAAATATGAACAATAAACCAATTTTGGAAAGTTTTCAAGATTATGGTTAGTTCAAAATATGAATAAGTTCAAAATAAAATTGAAAACACACAACTAATAAGTTTATAGTATTACACGAGATGTTTGAAAAATTTCAAAGTTCACATTGCCTAATTAAAACAAGCAATTTCGCTTGAAAGCTTTAGGAAATACGTATAATGCCCAGTTATGAATATTTCTTGTGAGGCCTTTTATATGCTTATGCTCAAACGTCATTTTATTTATATTTATTTATAGTAATACATAAAAGGAAATTTTCACCTTCTATTCATATTCATGCAAACTTCCTTCGGGATTTTTTGAAATTATAAATTTTGTTTTTTTGGTAATGTGGTACAAAACTAAAATAACTGATTACCATTTACCAAAAATAATTACAATAAAAACAAATATATAAGTAATTAAATGTAGAAGTTGAATACAATGTGATAGAACATTTTTTATTATCCTCTACAGTGCAGATAATGAAAAAAAATTGAATTTCATGTCTAAAGTTGTTTCTAAACATTCCTTGTAAAATAAATTATCCGATAAAAGTGATTGGTACACATTAAAAGTTAACGTCAGGCAGTTTTTCCTTTATACTTGGTTATTTTCCAATCAACTAGAATCAAAAAATTGAAACTTTTTCGTGTGTTTTGATCAGTTGATTAAGATCTATTTTCAGAGTTGAATCATCTAAAAAAACAACGTTTGGTCAGATAAGTTCCCTTAAGGTTCTAATGTGTCTAGATTTTGACATACCCTATCAGGATTAAATTTAAATCGATGAAAATGAATGAAAAAATATGATGTATGCTAAATTCAAATTATAAAATTATATATAGGGGAAAAAACTTTGAAGAAAAAATCTCACTTTAACAGATGTTTTTTACCAAAATAAGACCTTATTTCATTTCTATATTGATGCGTTTTCGTTCAGATGTAGATTTTTATTCTTTATATTTTTCCTTAATTACCTTTTTCCTCTTAGCAAAGAATGCGAGGTTTTAATAAAATTTAAAAACAATGATTCCGGATTTCATAAAAGACATGATGTATTTGCTAATTAAAAACATTGGGTCAATGGACTAGATTGAATTAAACTCTTAGAGACAATTCAATTTCTTTAGACCTTTTAATACAAGTATTTAATATTTCGGTTAATACCTTATTTGATTTTCTTTTTAATTTCTATCGTAAAACTTTAAATCGAGACAGATTTTAATATACTCTCTCGGAAACATTGAATTGTTGAAAATTTCAAATTATTTATATATGTTTGAAGAAAATGACTGAGACATGAAAAATAAGTATCTTCTAATAAAAGATTCATATTTAAATTTATCAAACTCGAAATTGTCTTCTATTCATTTCCAGAAAAATCTCTAAACTGCATACGATGGCTTGTTATTTCCATGTTGGTTTTATTGAAAAGCATTCTTGAATAAATAATAACTACCAAAGCTGTTCTACGCCAATTTTAGTCTGTCTTTAATATGCTAGATTTCTCGGATTTATAGTGCAACAGCAAATAACCATCATATTCCCCATAAGCATTCTCTTTTTGTCTTGCTAGTTAAACCGCTAACATTGAGAGTTCCACCACTACGGTCTAGGATTTGCAGTAAGTAAGAAATGGACTAAACTCACCACGCACAACATTTCGGACAGAGTTGCAATACTAGAAGGCAATCTCAAAAGTGAACATTTTAAAATAGTGAACTGTTATAGACTAACACAAATCTTCTCAAATAAAAAAAAAGAAATCTATGAAGAATTTCTTGAAGTAATCCAGGCAAATATAAAAACAAAATCAAACCAAATACTTATATTACAATAAGACTTCAATGCAAAAATAGGCAGAAGCTCAATCAAGTCTACACACAAAAGCCACTTTAGGTAACCACATGGCAAGGAAAACTGAATAACAAAATGGTTTTTAACACAATAGACTACATCATCACTCAACAAAAAATCATACTATAAAGAAAAATTCAACAAGTCTACAACAGCAACACAACAAAAACAAGAAAACCAAACACATATCAATGTCAAAATAACCAAAAGTGAAATCAACTCTGCCATAAAATCACTCAAAAACAATAGATCACCAGACTATGACAATATTGTAGCAGAAATGATGAAAATATTGAGTAGCACAACCATTGACAAACTTACTTATATAATAAACACCACAATCAACAACAAACAACCTCAACAACTTGGCCTTGGCATCTTACTCCCTATACCAAAACACAATAAAACCAAAAAAGTAGAAAACAGACCAATAATACTACTCTCCACCATTAGAAAAATAATATCACTCATCACTCTAAATAGGCTAAGACCAACAATAGAAAACTACCTATCATCCAGCCAAGCTGCCTATAGGAAAGGTAGATCCATAGAAGACATTGTATGGACACTCAAACTAGAAATAGCAAGCACATTAAGCACCAATAACAAAATCACAATCCATGGTATAGACTTATCCTCAGCCTTTGACTCAGTCAACAGAGTAAAAATGATAGAGATATTGAATACAATCTGCTCCGAGGAAGATATGAAGTTGACACATTGTCTACTCAATAACACCAGTCTGAGAGTGAGAACCAAAGAAGTAGGACCCACTTTTGACACCAATATTGGCATTCCTCAAGGAAATGGTCTCAGTCCAGTACTTTTCACCACATACCTAGAAGCAGCGTTGAGAGAAGTCAGGAATAATGTCCATGCCCAAGACATTACATATGCTGATGATGTTGATTTCATTAGCAAAGATGGCGTCAACCTAAATATAGTGGAAAAAATATTGGAAAAGTGGAACCTAAAAATGAATCCCACGAAAACGGAGACTCTCAAAATCGGATCAGACAACGAGTGGAAAAATGAGAAAAAACTGGGCATGCTACTCGATACAAAGCAAGAGTGGAAAAGGCGAAAGCAGCTAACAACAACGGCAATGCTCAAGCTAAAAAAAAATATGGAACTCGAGCATAACAAGAAACAAAAAGTTAAGAATCTACAAAGCTTACGTTTGAAGCATCATGCTTTTTGGTTGTAGCACGTGGGCAATGGACAAGGGGATAGTTAGATCGGTGGACAGTTTCAACCGAAAAATGGTGCGGTATGTATGTGGGGTTTTCTGGCCAAACCGCATGAAAACAGAAACCGTGAATGCTCTGATTGAACCAGCCTCTCAAATCGTGACAAGGCAACGCTAGCAAATGTTAGGCCATATTCTGCGCATGGATGATCTGGTTCCAGCTAAACAATCCACCATCAATTGCCTCAAGAAAAAAAACGCAAAGCGTGGAAGACCTAGCACCAGCCTTCTCACAACGACCAAACACGATCTTAAAGCCCACAAACTAAACATAGATCAAGCAGTTGAACTGGCGCAAGACAGGGACCTATGGAAGCTGGAGGGAAGCCGTACACCGGCGAATAAGATCTTTGAAAATATTTGAACACTCAATTTTATCTCTATTTTTGTTTCTTCGCAAACCCAAATAAATAAAAAAAAAATTTCCCATAACCACATTTTCTTCTCACGATATCTGTGAAAAAGTTTTGAATTTTTTTATTCCATTGAAAGTTTTGTCCAAAAGATTTTTCTACGTAAAATTTTCTTACCTTTTTTAAAGTATTTTTGGAAAACGAATTCTTATATGAAAAAATAAAACTTCTCGAACTTTCCGGGTGAATGGCTGAGAGGAAAAATCAAACAATGAGTTTTTTTCTTGAAAATCTTCGCAAAATAATGACTATTTAATTCTTAAAAAATTATAAAAGCCTTGTCTAAATGAAAATCCAATGTTGGCGAAGTTTATTTTGTGTTTCCGTTCAAATTGATTATGTCATTGTCGAATAATATAAACAGCCGTTGTTGCTCAAATAATCCTTTTATCCGCCTTCATCAGGTTTTTCTCACATTTTAAAATAAAATAGTCTTTTAAAAATGTTATTTTGTCATTTTTTGAAATAGTTTTTTTATATATTGACAAAAATTTTTTTAAGCTCGGAATTTTTTGTATTTTTGGCTAACTTCCACAGCCACATTTAACAAAAATGGGATGGTTTCTTGAAGTTTTCAGTTTAATGTGATTTTGTCTTTTCAAGTTCCATTTTTAACTTTTAAGCCTTGGATTATTAAACTTAAACTTTCAGTTTTTTAACTGTAAATATTTGTTAATATTACAAATCTTTAAATATTAACTTTTGAAAAATTTTTTTTAAATTAACATTTAATTGATGTGTATCTCCCAAGACACATTTTTACCATTTGAGATTGACCAAATCAAGACATTAATAAATGTAAAATGATTTGGAAAGAGTTTTTACACCATCTGAAAGACCAATATAATATGAAATTTTCAGAGAAATGTCGAAAAACATAACACTGAAAATGAAGGTTGTTGTTCTAAGAAACCTTGAAAGCATCAAATTTTGATGCAAAAATTAGTAATCAGCTTCAAAATAATTGAAAGAAGACAAAATAAATGATACTTCAAAACTTTTAAATACTCTTCAAAAAATGAAGATTACAATTGAATTTTTTTTCTCAAGTAGAAGCCACAAAAAAGTTGGGTAATATAAGCAAAAAGTGATTGCCGCAGCAAATATCTTAAACTAGATACTTTTTCCAATCTAAAACTAATATAAGTATATGAAAAAATAATTTTTATTTCGTAGAGAAGATAATTTCTTTAAAAAGGGTTGTTGAAAATAAATTCCGGTTGGAAGATCCAAATCTATTGCAATATTGCCTGTTGATGTATAACAATTATTTTTATTACTATTTCTACAAGAAATTAAGAAAGCTTATGAGTATTAAAAGCTGTTTTGAAGTGTAGTTCAACTAAGTTGGTGGTTAGCAGCTTATAATTAGGCTTGTATAGCTCAGAGGCAGAGAATTATCTAAATTAATTATCTGAAGTTACCGGGCTTGAACCCGACTGGGCTGACAACTAGCACTTGTTTCAAAGTTTTTAGGCTACATGAATTTGTAGCGAGCAGTTTGGTCTATAAGGAAAAGCGCTTCATAAATATCCCATTAAATTACATTGTATTTTTTTGCTTATTACCACAGATTCAATTATTTTTATACACTTATAAAATCAACTCACTTTTCTAAATGTCATTTATATAAGTATTGTTATTATTGTTTTTGTTTCAAACAACAGATCTTTTTTTTATATAATCTTGGTTATTTTTTTTGTTTATTTGGTTATACTTGCATAGTTTTTTTAAATTGTCATATCTAAGAAAACTTACATTGCATTCAAAGTTCATAATACTTCAGTGGTCTAGAAACTCCCGAAGTTAATGCCACTATAATCATACTCGCGTTTGATTTGATTGAAACCCAAGGCTGTTCAATAGAGCAAAATTATAACAAAAATACGAAACTTTTTAAGCAGAAAACAATAAAAAAAATGAAAAAATTTAAAGTTTCATCGTTTTGTTTTATTTAAATTTGAGAACATTATATATTAGTTGTTGAAAATTTTTCAGTCGTTCCTATAAAATCGAAACTTTGAGAAATTGAGTTTTTTCCATCGGATTCCATGCAATTCAACATCCAATATCAACTTTTCAACTCTGTCAACTATGAATTTTTAGTTCGAATTTTCATTTTATTTTTCAAGTTCTTTCAGTTTTTGTTCTTTTCAAAAAATAAAATTATAATTTTGGTTTACTTTTTAACTGGAGCAAAAAAAGATTTCATTTCAGTTCACTGAGAGGTTTCCAAAATATTTTCTGCTCCAAACAATTTCCATGCGTTAGAGATTTAGGATGACTTTAAAAACTTGTGAATCATTCAGAATAAAAGATTAAAAAAAGTCAATAGAGGTTTTTAGGTTTGCCAAATTCTTCTCGATTTCACAAAAGAGTCCCATCAAATAATGGTTCCTGAATGAAAAGAAAGAATTGGAATTCAAGAGACTTATAACCATTGTGATTTCAGTTATAAATTTTATGTCACTGTTGAAATCTTTTTAATGACAATTTTTTTGTTGAGGTTAATTTCACTATGGCCATACTTGTAATCAAAATAAATTTTTCTTTTGTAATATAAAAGTTTTTGAACAAAAATACGCCTGAAATGAAAAAAGTAAATTAGATTCTTATTTTATCAATTTAACTGTATTTTTATGAAAAAGATTTCAAAATTTTGATACCTCTGGTACCATTAAAAATGTATTTGAAAAACGATCACTCAATGTATTTCTATGTTAAATTTCTAATCTAAACCTAGACAGTGATATATGATTCATTTCAATTATTTCATCTTTGTTTTGTGCAAATAAAAGATAAAATGTTCGAAATTGAAATCTTAAAAACAAAAAAAATAAAAAACTAAGGTGCAATGCGATTTTTCAAACGAATATTTCAGTTTTTAACTCGTCATTTTTTAAAAATTTTTTGTTACAGTACATTTGGATTAGAGCTTTGTCAGCCCTTCATAATTAAAAATTTTTGTTGAAGAACTAATGAATAAGTAACTTTCAGAAGTTTTTCTATTTTTTTATTATGAAATTCACTGCTTCAAGAGTATTGTTAAAAAGGAAATGTATTTGTTTTAATTAGGTGTTTCAAAAACATTTGTAAAAACTCTAAATAATACACCAAAATCAGTACATTTACCCAAAAAAAGAAGTTTCATTGAGATAAAAAATAATTTTTTTCAAATTTTTTCGAAAAATCTTTTTTTTAAACAGTTAAGCTCGGATTATAACGCTTCCTTTGTTGTCATTGCACACGTCAACTCGAGTTAATGTTTTGTATTTTATGTTCAGGTAAGTTTACCGTCACTTATTATATATTTATTATTGTTATTTTTTTTTCTTGTTTTGTTGTTTATTTTATATTTGTCATTATTTTTTAAAATTTATTTGTTTTATAAAAATTGTGAAAATCTTCAAAAAGCTAAAAATTTTTGTGATTAAATTTAAAAATTTTCCATTCATATTTCCACTGTAACTGTCACTGTCAAAGCTACAGTGTTGCCATTAAGCTTCAGTTCATGTTTCTAAAAGGTTTATGTGTTCAATCGCAAATTTAATGAAACCGTACATTTTGGAATTGAAAAAACTAGAATTTTGTTGAATAGCTTCAAGTCTAGTATATAAAATTATTTTAGGTTAATAAACTCAATTTTTTCTATTGCTTCTTTACAGCCAATAACAACTTTTATAATTCATAAACTTAATTTTTTTTTTGTTGGTTTTTTATTTTTTTCAAACGGTAAAATTTTATCGAATTATTTTTCGATAATACTTGAACCAAATAAAAGTTATCTAACATGTAATAAACTTTGAATTGGAAGGATATTCGCCAAATAAGAGTTAACTATAAAGTCTATTTATATTTTTTCATTATAATTTATATGATGCGTTTTTCACAAAAACATAAACATCCATCAAAAGCAGCATTTTAAAAACGCCATAAAATAACTGAGCTGTACTTGAGCAAAAATAAAAAAGTTTTGAGCCGTGAAATTACTTTGTCTCATAAATTTTCCTTGTTCAATAGCAGACTGGAACGCTTTTTTATAATGTGAAGAGAATTTTTGCATTGAAACTAAGCAGAATATTATTTTAGTTGCAAAAATAACATTTGAAGACTATTTCGTTCATATGAGTCCATACTAATGATGACTATTATTAATATTATTTTCTATATTAAAAAATAAAAAAATATTATTTTCAATTATAAAATCAACATTTTAAATAACATCATTTAATAGCACTTGAAAAAATCGAGCTTAGATTGAATATTTAGTAAATTTTGTGAAACAAAACGATTTTTTAAATAAAAAACTGTTTGTTTAAATATGAAAACGCAAAATTTTGTAGAATCTCATTTTAATAGTTCAAAACACTCACCTAAAATGAAAATTATTTATATAATAATTTTTTTAATTTTGAAAAAAAATAACCAATTATTTTTATATAAATTAGTTTTTATACAAAAATAACAACTTACAATTTTAAGACTTCAGAAGTTGAATTGCAAACGCGCAAACTCGTTTGGCGCTGTTATATATGTGAAATTTTTTGCATGGAGCTCCATGACAAAGATTCGATTAAAGAAAAAAAACTATGCCAAAAAACAAAAGATGAGAAAAATTCCATATTAAAACTTATATATTAAAATAATGTAGTTGAATTTAAAAAAATTATTTTTGAATTTCGTATGTTATGCAAAGTTATCTAAAGTATTTTATAACCATCATGGCCCATAAAAATGCTCAACAGATTTGATGGTCTATGCAGAAATGTGGAGAATTTTTGATTAAGCCAAAAAATGTTTTTGAAAGCTTATATAATTGAATAGTAACTTTTATTAAATATTTTAAAAATTTAAAAAAAAGGGCTTGTTCATTTTTATGTTAATTCCATAATTGCTTCAATGGAAGTAAAAATGAAAATTTTTTTCTGTTGGGAAAATAAAACAAGCTTTTACTTATTTTTACGCAAATTAAGAGATTGAGTTAGACTACTACGGCACTCTTTCCTACCTTCTCCCATCTACACACATCAGAAATTTACAAAAAGTTCAAAATCATATCGCACGCATTGTTCTAAACTGCGACATGTACAGACTATTAGCTTAATATTTCCACAAACTTCACTGGCTTATACTCAAAAAGTTTTGTCAAAACCAAGTTTCCCGCACTTTAAACTGTCTCTGTTCAAAAACTCTGACCATTTCTTCAAACTCACAAATAGGAATGTGCCAATTTCTTTTAAAATCAAAAAACTCACTACTTCACCAACCAGTTGGGAAAACTAAGTATTTTACTAAGTTTTCCAGCATCCAGCACCATCATATAAGCCACTCTTCCAAAATTGCTTCCAACTGAATCAATTAAATCATTGCTCGAAACTCATTTTCATAGATTGAAACTCTTGTAAAAATATTTTACGATCTCTCAGCACCTTTGATACAAAATGTATTTTTTTGCAAAAACGCGTTATATAAAGATAAATGAAGAAATTAATTGAAAAATTCAATGTTTTTCACACAGACTACGGTACGCACGAAAACCTTTTTGAACTGATTGACTTAAAGAACAACTTGAAGGATTGAAAAACTCCTAATAAAAATGATAGATTTCAAGAAGTTTTGAAAATAAATCACTTATTGGTATTATTTTTCGAAGCAATTCTGGGGCATTTTTGTTAACTCATTAGTTATTAATCAAACATCCAGATAATTAAAAAAAAACAAAATGAAGATCAAAGTTTGACATTTTTTTTGCTGAACACGTATAAAAAAATAATAAAAATGAATAAATAAAAAGCATAAAATAAAACTGACATGATGAAAAGAGTTTGCAGACTAAATGGCAAACTCGAACGTGAATTTTAGTGAAAAAATGTTATATTTTTTTTTCCATTTAATTTTAAATTTGGTTATACTGTTATTTTTCCATACAGTGGAAAGAATATCTGTTGAGTGTTCCCATATAATAAAACTTCATAAAAACAAAAAAAAACAATGCAGAGTTTTAATAAGAGAATTAAGCAACCATTAGAAAACACAAAACTCAAAATTTCATTCTATCCGGCCGAATATAATGAGAGAACAGAATTGAAGCCTTAAGTTGAATAAAACGTGGTGAAAACAGTCATTGTAGTTTTGGATGTTTTTTTTCCAAATAACACCCAACATATAATAGTGAAAATAAATCAGTTTCTTAAGTTTGAACAACTCAAGAAGCATCTTTGAATAAATGCCTGGTTCTTGATTCTTAAAACTGAAAAGGTTTGTGAATAAATAAAGCTTTTAAAAGTATTGAACTTTCGATGTTTTATTCTATAATTTTTAGGCTACAACTTGGAACAATATATCTATTAATTATTCAACTGTTACTTTACCAATTAAATTGAATTTTTTGATGAAAATTATTTTATAATGAATTTATAACTTTGATTGAAACTTCTCTCAAAAAATACATTCATTTCAATTTAATTTTCAGTTGGAGGAAAGCCGTGCTTCGGCAAACGAAAAACTCTTATTGAATCAGCACTCATTTTTCAATATTTTACAAAAAAAACTTCAATTTTAATCTTCGAGAGTTTACAATTCGCTAAATATTTATTTGATAAAAAATGTTCAAATTTTCAATAAAAAAATAAAATCAATTTATTCAGACTGCCTTATTAAGAAAATATTAACCAACGTTAAAATGCAATACGAGGCATGAATTCGATATAGGAAATTATGTAATTAACTTGGAAGAAATAATAGAGAATCTCATTTATATAAAGAAAAAATTTTTTTAAATTAAATGAATGAAAATATAATTTATACTCAATTATCCATTTTTATTATTATTAAACTTTTTATAGCACAGAATTTATTTGGAAAATTTTTATTTAATTAAATGAAAAGAAAATCTTATAATTATCAATATAACTGATACCCTCAAGGTTCGAAATAATTTATAGGTATAAATGCAAAGTATATATTTAGAAGCTTTTTTGCAATATATTTTTCAACCCGCGAGAGATTTGGAAAAAATATTTAATTCCAAAAAATTTAAAAAATATTATTTTCCAATAATTGAAAAAGTGAAACAAAGGGTTAATCTAATTGATCTTTTTGCTAGTCCGCTTTCTTTCTGAAACTTCACGTCTAAATCCTTTAGAAAACCATTTCTTTGTTGTTATTCATATAATTGAAAAAATACTCCATTAAAAAGTTTTTTCATTTACTGAATGATTTTTATTTTTTAAAATTTAGTTCACAACGGCAAACTGCCAAGAGGTGGATCTTGAGCTTCAAAAGTTAGATTTTACCTTGAGCAGTTTGTGGATGAATAAAATGAATAGTTTTTATAGCTAAATTGTAACTAAAAAAAATAATTTAAGCCAACTACTGTCAACTTTAGTTACAAGGGCATTCACAGTGGTTTAATCAATTATGGCTTATATGAAATCTATCCAATGAGTTTTTTTCTATTTTATCAGTCATTCTATTTTTTCTGCATGAAAAGATTCAAATACTTTGAATTTATAATAAAGAAATGCACACTCATACACTGTTTAATGAGCTAAAATCTCATCATAATAACAAATTATCGTTTTCATGTGAGTAAACCTTTTCAAAATTAAATGGCTTCTCCATTTTTGAGAAAAGTTTAAACTCATTTATAATTATATCAACAATTTTTTAAAAGTAATAAAAAAATTTTTTCATATCGTTCACATTTTATCATAATTTTTTTTATTGTCACCTATTCAAAAATAATCTCATTTTGCTATGAACAATAACTTCGTTTTTCTCTTTGATCTATTTTAAATAGGAAATTTAGTTGAAACCCAGATAGTTTTTTGCTCTATTAATAAAAAAAAATTTGAATTCAAACTACTCAACCATTTCTCAAAATTAATGCAAAATTGATTTTTTTGTATAAGATTAAGGGGAAAATAGTTAACACTAGCAAGTTGAATTTATTCACCGCATTTTACATATTTGGTGTTTTAATTCTTTTATTTCAAGTTGAAATGTTCCTTCATTAATTATTTAAATAAAAAATTTTATGCTTTCCAAAAATAAAAATTAAAAATATAGTTTTGAATTTCATATTCAAATTAATTTAATCACCGATACGATTTTTCTCTAAATTACATCTCACACGAATTTATATTATATTACTGAAAATTATTTGAAGACTAAAGGTAATTTTATGAAGTACAAAGCTTTTCGTTAACAAAGTAACCTTATCATTATTATTATTAGGATGATGTTACTTTGCTAACGAAAAGCTTTGTACTTCATAAAATTACCTTTAGTCTTCAAATAATTTTTAGTATTTACTTTGGCTAAAGAAGATTATTATATTGTATTAATTAGTCCTGATGTAAACTCATTATTATCATAATTGAGTTCGGTTTGCCTGTAGGACAGCAACAAAAAGTCTCAACGCCTTCTTGTTTTGAGTCAGTTTGGTGAAATGCCCCAAGTGAGCTTCATTTTTTCAAAGTCTGCTTCTACTACCCAACGCTAAGATGTAAACTCATGCGGTATCAACCAACTCAAGTCGATGGAAAGTGGATGTTGAACAGCTTGTATTTGAACACTATGTAAATCATCTCAGAGTTTCTTCACTGAAATCTTGAATCTCTGTAATAAGCTTTTGTGATGTTTTTTACCACATCATTTGTAGAATAATTTTCATCGTTTTATTCTTCCTTAGTGCTTCATTGTATATTTCTATTCAAAGATTTTTTTCTGGTAAAAAAATCTTTCTAATGTTTTCGACTATTCAATAAATTTTTAATCGATTTAATACAATTTTTATTTATTTTAATGTTTTAAATAGGTATTTTGAATGTTTTATGCTATTAATCCTCTTATCGATATTAACTCTTAACGAAGTATCATATGTAAAAACTGCCTAGTTTTGAAGTTTACAGTCCATTAAATTTCTTTTAAATATTTTAATAAAATTTTTTTTTATTTAAAATTCCTTTTTTTAGCTTTCTTTCTTATCATTTCATTGAATTTTTTTTTGAATATCAAAATTATTGTGTAAGTTCAGAACTTCAAGATAATTAACCCCCTTTTTAGAGATTTTACAGTCTTTCTATGAAAGTTTATCTTTGAGAATTTTAATGCTTTTACCTTAATCTGTTGCAAATATTATCGGTAAAATGATTGTAAAAACTCGTTTCAACGATTAATACCAAGTATTTATAAAATCTAATATTTAAGTGTCACATTTTTAAAAAAGATGTTATGCATTATTTTAAAAAATTGCAGTTTTTCAGGTTTTTAAAATAAAATTCAATAGACTTGGGACACTAAACTGAATTTTTCTTTAAATGATTTTTATTATTTTCACGACAATGCCTTTAAAGCAGGAGAATTGAAAATCTTTTGTAATGAAAGCTTTGTTTCAAACAAAACCTTGCCATTTTAAATTCTTTTTACGTCAACACAAGAGAAACGCACGCAAAAAACGCTCACACCACTAATAAGTATATTTGAAGTTCTTTGAAAGTAAACTGGATTAAAGGGCAAAAATTTTTCGAATGTAAATGTATGAAGATTAAGCAAAAAGTTTAAAGTATAATCCGATTATAAACCAAATTATCATGATTATAGTTAACTCGAGCTCTTGCAAAACAACAATTCTTTAAATAAATTTTTTGGAAACAAATATTAAATAATTTTAAAATCATGAACTTTCTGATCATAAAACCTTTTCCTCGTGTGAAACGCTTAATACTCA
Organism: Pterobdella sp. o SKG-2022; assembly: GCA_964035795.1. Taxonomy (NCBI): domain Eukaryota; kingdom Metazoa; phylum Annelida; class Clitellata; order Hirudinida; family Piscicolidae; genus Pterobdella; species Pterobdella occidentalis. Next base: position 4,161,235 of record OZ038326.1, on the reverse strand, counting down.
CAACAAAAATATCCTTTACCCTGAAAAACATAATAGACACTTTCAATAAAGATTATTCCTGTGAATATCAATAATACTGATTTCATATAAATTATGTTAAACGAAAATTCTCATAACCTCAAATATTTTAACAAAATAGTTTCGCAACATCTAATTATGATTTGAATGAAGAAAGAAAAAATATCTATTTATAATAAAAAAAACTTGTTTCATGTAACTAATGCATGCTAACTTCAAGCTAATCATTTTGTGGCTGATAACAGAACACTTGAGCATTATCATCAACCACTGACTGTTTATCATAAACCTTAAACATCCTGAAGAAGCTCAAGATGATGGGTTCATGGCAAACTTTCACCAAGTCTGGGAAATTATTCCTGAAATGCTCAGTGGCCTCTTCTAAATGGTAGTGTGGTATCTTGGGGAACAAGTGGTGGATCTGTAGGTTCAGTTAATTTATTGATGATTATAGTTTTGGGCATAATGTAAAACCCCAGTTATTGGGACATGTACAGCAGTATAATCTAACAAGATTTTTAAAAAAAACAGAATAACTGGGTATAAGGGGAATTAAGTCAGCTTTAAGTGTGGTATCTACCTATTTAATTATTGGTACAAATTTTACTCTATTAAAGGTATCAACGTTTGAGTATGAAGATTCATTTTGACTGAAATAACTATTATAATATAATTAATACTGTCATTGAACCTGATGTGTGCCGATATTATGAATGATGTTATGAACAGATCCATAGTGCCGGTCAACCGAAGATAATTGTCCTTTCACAAAATTCCAATTATCATCAGCAAACCATGGAAGGTTGAGTTCAGTGTGTTGGAGGAAAGTGATTATTACACAGTAACTTCCAAAAACAAAATCTGGGATGAAATAAAAAACAAACAAGTTCATAAGACCGAATAAACAATAGAATTTGTAGAGCAACAAAGACATAAAAGTCATGCTAATGAGTGAAAGTGAACATCCTAAGAAATGACCATTGAACAAAGGGTTGGTTATGTTGAAGTGGTTTATAGGTCTGGGACCATAACCAAACAACAGATAACCATACCAGCCTGTTCCTAGACCAAAGCCTGGCACTGCACGATTTCTTGAACCTGGAGCAGATTTGCGAACTGGGTAGAAGACTTCATCCTTCTCCAGGTTGCTTGTGTTCTTGTGATGATGACGATGGGTCAACTTCCACATGAAATAAGGTGCCATTAAGAATGAATGCAGTATTGATCCAACAACATCATTCAAGAGGGAATGATTCGAAAATGAACCATGGCCACAATCATGACCTACAACAAAAATGGCTGTAAAAATAGTTCCTTGAATTGCCCAGTAAACAACAACAAAAGGCAACTTGAAATATAAGTTATCAATGGACCTAATTATGATGAAGAAAAACAAAAAGCAAGTTATTGCCATAAAAAGGTCTTTGGTGGCATAAAACATTGATGTAGAAACTTTTGGCTGAAAGCATCTTTGAGGAATAGTTCTTTTAATATCAATAATTGAAGGTAGATTTTTTGGTAAACCACGATCCAAATTGATACCTATTGGAGGCCCAAAAGATTTTTTTGAAAAATATTGATATAGTAGTTTTGAAATATTTTTAGAAAGAGTAGTTAGCCCTAAAGCAATTTTGTAACTTTCAGCAACAACCATTTTGCACTTTAATGAATGTTTCCGTAGAAGTTACGGATGCAGAGAACTTTAATAGTTCGAATGGAGTGCTCAATATCGTATATTTTTTCTGTCGCAGCAGTAATAAAACAAACAGCGACAACTTACAATAAAATATTTGATTAGTTGACGAACAGTTACAAAATGAATAAAAAATTCATAAAAAATTATTAGTTTATAAACATTATTATTTAAATAAATAATGATTTTTTCACATTTTTTTATGGATATTCAACCAATCAAAGCATTTTTGTGAGCTTGTCGCTATGTGTGTTTTGGTTTTGCTGCGACAGAAGAATTACACTATATTGATAACTTCGAGTGGTATCATTGCAGAAGATGCCATAGAGATGGGCTAATATGAAACTGAAGTTTTTGAACCAAATGAAACTTTTCTATTGTTTCTTATTAAATACTTGAATTTAAAACATGATGTTTTAAATTAATCAAAAACTACAAAAAATATCTAATCATTGTTTTGTTTGCACTGTATGATTAAACTTATTCAAATAATATTCTGAATATTTTTAATCAACCAAGGGTTTGAACTGAAATTTTTAAAACAATTTTTAGTGAAGTCTAATCTACTTGTCAAATTTTAACTTATTAAATTTTCTCTTAACTGATCTGAACACAGAAAAATAGGTTAACTTTTGTTTCCTTACTCTTCCGTTTTGCTAGCTCAATTTTCAAACAAACTATTTAGTGTTTGAAGATTTTTTTAGTTATAACTTTGTCTTAAAGGAATTAATTTTTTTTGTTAAACATTATTTGGTTTGCAAATTTCACAAACGCTAAATAAATTTCTAACGTCATTCAAAAAAAGTGAACATTTAAACAAAAATAAATTTATTAAAAAAATGATGAAATAATTAAACCTAAAAAACTAATGGAAATGGGAAAAGGAGGAAAAAAGCCAAAAACAAGAGACAAGCCCGAAAAAAGAGGCAACAAACAAAACACATACTTCAAGTTTAAAGACGACTGCTGTTACCACGTTTTAAATGTTAACCTACAATTCACACTAGACATCGACCTCAACTGCGCAATTGCTGAAGTGGTTAAAGTTCAGGTACGAGAGTCTTCGGGGGCTGATATCAAGAAGAGGATGAATCTTATGTCTTTGCAAAACCAGTGCCTCTAACTGAGCGTTGAAAAAGCTAATAGGAGAATTTAATTAAAAATTTTCATCAGACTTATTTCGAAGAAAAAGAAACGGATTGAAACTTTTATAATGATGATTCCCATGTGATTTTCTTTCCATCGAACTTGAAACAGCATAACAAAAATTGATAACTTGAAATTAAATATACTGAAATTCTCTTTTTTTTGCTTTTTAAATGTGCTAATATTATTTTATTCCTAAGAAGTTCGTTTTTAAACGTTTTTAAATTGACGTAAATTTCTAAAAACCAAACAAAAAAGAAAAAAGACAAATTTTCAAAATTAACAATGAGAGACAAGTAAAATGTTTTAGTCGAATAAAAACATTTTAAAGCATAAAAACCAACTCAAAAACCTGTGTTGCAATATCAACACTCATTTTTCCGTTATGATCATCCATAATGAGGATTTTTACAAAAAAAAATTATTTTAGGAAACTATAATTTTTGAAATGTAAAACTTTATTTTGAAACTTGTGTATTCATTAATCTTATGTATCGAACTAAATCAAAAATTAATACCTTACCCCAAACATAAATTTCTTCAGAAAAAAAAAATCAAAAAGCGTGTGGGAGGACGAGAACTTGTGTCTATGTTTTCCATACGATAACTTTTTCAGACTCCAGGTGAAATTGTTAATGTCATACAACTGTTTCGTCACGGGAGCTTTAATAGAAGTGCCTGAAGTGAAACTAAACCAGACGACGAAAGGGCAGTTCATACGTAGCATCAACGAAGGAAAACACCATAAAAAGCTGGTGGTAGGGAGAATGGACAAGCTGGATAGAAGACCAAGACTGGGTTGTGGGCCTTGCAGCTGTTGTGGTCATGACGGCTGCAGTCCTTCCTGCAGCCCCTCCTGGTGCGACCGCTGTTGCCCTTCCTTTTGTGATCCCTGTTGTCCTTCTTGTAGCGACCCTTGATCCTGGTTTGTGTTTTATTGCTTATATAAGTGAGAGTATGTAGTATAGCAAACTATGTGCATGTTTTAGTAGTTTAATAGTAATCATATATTATGTTACGAAGCTGGGTGCATGTTTTATTAGTTTTAATAGATAATATTCAATATAAAAAACTTACTGTTTAATTAGCAATTATTTTATAGAATAATATCAATCAAAAAGGGAACAAAACCTGTTTTTCATAAAATAGTAAGAAATTTTTCATTTCTTGATTATTCGAAAGTTGAAATACTTCACTATAAATTGTTATCTTTATTCAAATATCATCAGTTAATGTCTATTATTATTATTATCAACAAATGCCTACAGTCCTACAAGCTTCTATTACTGAGCTTTTCGATCTTCCAGATGGCAAATTTTAAAAATAGTTTCAGCAAAATAGCATACTAAGAATATATAATAATTTCAAATATTTTTGTTTTTAAAGCTTGTGTTTATAGTAAAACAATGAAAATTTTCTTTTGCTTGTATGAATCTTTACGTAGGCTGGCATACATTATTTCGTACGTCACTTGATAAATTCACCTAAGGAAAGCTTGGTGCATGTAAAATACAGTTTTGAAGGATCTTTCCTCGCTTCACTGATTTCAATTATCCTGGTTGTGTTTAAAATTATATAAATAGATCTCCCATATGTAAATTGTACAACTTGTGGATTCGTTGTCTTGAAAATGTATTCTAAACAATCTCATATAGAATTTTAAAAAATATGATACATTGTAATCTTATTGAGTATTAAAGAAAGTCTACTTAAACAATTATTTCACATCAGATATTTCAGCTTTACGAAAGTCATAAAATGTTGTCTGCTATATACAATGATTCACTAGAAATGTTAAAAATTTGAATTTGTTTCACAGATAGTCTTTCGAATGTCCTCAACACAGTATTGTTCGTTGCTATAGTTATATCGATTGAAGTAAAAACGAAAAATAAATATTAATTTTAATTGTTACCCAGAACTTGAAATAACTTGATTAAATTTTTATTATTCAAAAAAATAAACTTCCAAAAGTTCTTTTTTTTTTGCACATTTTCAAGCAAAATATAACAACTAAACCCGAGCGAACGAAAAAAAAATTCAAAAATAATAATCGATTCAGTCCCACTGAAGAAGCTTCGAGTATATAAATTCAATAAGAAACAGGCGTAGTTCCAGGTTGTTGAGTTGCAAAGATCAAAAAAAATTCATTCAAATTGGAAACTGTTTCTCATCATTAACAAAATGGAGATAGTAACAAAGGCTAGAGATACTGTGGCCAAACTCAAAAACCCCAAAACAAGGTTTAAATCAACACATTTTATATTAATTAACGAAATAAAAATTTAATTTATTAATTAATTTTTCAACCATTAGCAATATTTTAATTGATAGATAAAATATAGAGCAAATTCAATAATAAATTCCCCTTGTAAGATATCAGGTTGTAAGCCGCATGGATACTGAAGAGATCAACAGATTAAAAGCAAGGTACTTGTACATAAAACGAAAGGAACATTTAATGGAGATTATCGACAAGTACAAGGTTTGGAAACTTAAGAATGTAGATATCCTATGATGTTTATGATCTATATAGTACTATTTATATAGTACTGTATACGCTCTAAATAGTACTGTATACATTCCATTTACCGCTTACCTGCTGCATTTGAAGTATTGCTTGGAATGAAGTTTATTTTTAAACTTATCACTAGCCGGAAGTTGATCCAAAAAGTGCCTGGTGCACCTCACCCACCTCAACGTTCAGTCAATCCATCGACCACTGTTGTATCTTTTTCTTTTTATGACTTTTATTATGGATTCTCAAGCATAAAAATATTCAATTTTGAAAGCTTATATTTTGTGCATTAAGAATATGGAAATTTCAACGAGTTTTAACATTCGTTTATTATGAATTAAAAAATTTTCAGTTACTGGTTTTTTTTAAATAAAATTTAATTTATTAATGTATTTCATTATATTTGAAAAACTGTCTTTTAAAGATGAAAAAGACGCAAAGGAGAGAAAGCCAGTGTTAGACGATGCAGGTTGTGAAATCTACATGGGAAACTACAACAAAAAGATACCCCCGTCCATCAACTACTGGTACCTAAATGATGGCAAGAACATGTCTCAAAAGATTCTCTATTATAGGAGTCTGCATCCTGAGGTTGGGGGTTTTCATTTGATGGTGGTGGTTGTGGATGCTTTTGGTAATTTTTTAAAAAAGTAATTAGGGTTGTATAAATTTTTTAAGATTGTTTTTTTAAAGTTGTTCTGGGTTTGTATTGAAAAGAGAATTTGTTTATGAATTCAGGAAACTGTAGACGAGCAACAAGAAGAATTAGAAAAGAGTCCTGTTGTTGATCTGGAAAAGAATGATGCTGAAGAGAAAAAATACATTATCGATGAAAATAAGAATGAATCAAAAGCAAAAGAAGAGGAAATAGAAAAAGAAAAACTCGAAGATGAAAAAATAAATAAAATAGAAAAAGGAGATGAGAAAATGAATGAAGAGGAAGAAGATGAAAAAAACCAGAAAAAAGAAGCCAATGAAGAGAAAAAGGAAAATGAAAAAGAAGAAAATGCTAAAAAAGAAGAAGAGGAGAACAAAGAAGAAGAAGAACCAGAAGAGATAGAAGACACAGAAAACAATGGTTTCTGAAAAATTTTTGCAAATATTTTTTTAAAATATTCAATATACGTGATTACATTTAATTAATATTGCTTATTTAAAAATTCCCCCAAGATAAAAATTCTGAAGAAATTAAAGATGAACGGAAGAAATATGAGAAAGAAACTAACGAAAGTAAAGAACAGTCAACAGAAAATAAAAATGCGTCAAACGAGAGTAAAAAGGAATCTCCAGAAAACAAAGATGAACAAAAAGAAAATAAAAAACGAGAGAAAGCAGAAAGAAAAAAAGCAGAGAAAAACGAAATTATTAAGAAACTGGATAAAAAAATTGAAAAAGATCTGAAAAAATTACAGGGTGGGGTTTTGGATGACGATGATGATGGCTTAGATGATGAGGCGCTGAATGAAGTTTTGCATGGAAGTATCAACAAAGAAATTGAAAACTTTTTGAAAGTTGTTTGAATGAAACTTCAGAGATAACTAGTGAAACTTTTCCAACTAATTTCGCTATAAAGACTAATGATTCATTTCAGTCTAATAGTTCATTATGACTCATTGCATGGAATGAAGAAGCGGCACGTATCAACTAACAACTTTGCAAATAATCTCGTTATTGTTTCTTTTTATATGATTTTTGACGAAATTTCTTAAAATATTTCAATTAAAGTAACTTTTACTTAAAGCTTTGTTTGGTAACCTACAATAGACAAAGCATTAGAACAGCAAAAAGCTGGATGCTAGCTTCCTTATAAGGAGATGCTATGCTGCAACTATCTTTTCTATTAATAGTTTAGGCTTGGAATTTTACTTTTCTTAAAACTTTTTACTTAGTTTCTAAAGCAGGTAAATTATTCTCAAAATAAATATTCGTTCTTGGTTTACTTAATTCAAAAAATTAGTGTTTTTTAAACTTTTTGGAACGGATTAAATTTTAATCAAACATGGTGAGAAAAACATTTTTAATTTTTAATGTATATTTTTTAACTTTTTGAAGTTATCTTTAAGGCTCATTATATTGTTTAGAGCGCTAAGCTAAAAATTTAAAATATAGGAAGACAAAAAAATATAATTACTTTTAGGAATAATTCAAATAGTTTCAAATGAAAGGTTTATATTTAAGTGATAAATCCTTATTGAACGCCATCTTAAAAGATAATGATATTTAAGATGAGTTTCTTCTCAAAAAAATTTTAAGAACTAAAGTGCAAAGAATCAAAATCATAATTATAGCATGTAAATAAAACATTCGAATTTAAAACGTAAAATCACATAAACCAGTCTTCGGGAGTAACAGCTCAGCCAGACTGCATTTCAGTTTACAACGAGTTAAAACTCAGACACACCTCTCGATATATAGTTTACTCCATGACCAGTGATCTCAAACAGATTAAAATCTTAACCATAGGCCCACTAGGTAAGGAGTTATACAATAATTTTTAAATAAAGTTAATCTAGGTTCGGATCTTTTTCCAAATACCATTTTTAATCATTAAACCTCTATAAAAGCTTAATAGATCAAAAAGCTCATTAAAATGCAATTAAAAATGTCAGAAAAAACCTGGGATGATCTAGTTGAGGAATTGAAAGAAGCAGAAAATTTAAAAGAATGTAGATATGCTGTATATGATGCAGAATTTGAATTACCTGATGGTCAAAAAAGGAATAAACTTGTCTTTATTGCTTGGTTAGCAATGAATTTTTATTCAAATTTATGACCATTACTAAATAATTGTTGTCTATAACAACCTGGATATAAGAATTTTATATATCTATACATCTATAAGCTGTTCTTAGCCATTTATAATAATGAGTTGTACATATGTGCATTTTATATATCTATATGTTTGAATTATATGCATATATTTAGCTTTTAATTACTCTAAATGAATCCATATGTAACAGAAAAAATATTAAAAAATTTTTTAAATTATGTATATTTTTCTTATCATAATTTCAATGTTTTGGAAAAATTTTTCTTATATTATTGGTTTTTCTCATATCAATAATATTATATTTCTCAATTAACAATTCAGTCTGATTAGAATTTAATAATTTAAACTAATTTTATACATATTGTTCCTTTATTTTTGTTATTATTATTATTTGTAGGGCGCACAGTTTGCAAACTAGGTTTGCTGCAGAGGCGCTGTTCTAATCAGAAGGGCTATGAGAGAGAAATTTGGTTATAAAGGTGCGTCTTTAAACGCTTGCGAAAAACTTTAAGAGAAGGTGAAAGACGGAAATTAAGTGGAAGAGAGTTCCATAAGTGAGGGGCGATATGCGAGAAGGAGCGGTATAAAAAAGGGTTAGAAGAGACAGGCTGATGTAGCCATAAACCAGAGTTGGAAGACCTGAGAGTCTAATGGAAAGACGGTCATATAAATAAGCCGGCTGATTAAAATATAAGGTGTTAGCGGTGAGCCATAGCAACTTGAACTGGGCTCTTAGTACGACCGGCTATAAATAAAAGGACAATAAGGATTTTATGCTTTGTCATCCAAAAAAAATATCTTTATGTATTTTGTAACGAAAAACATCAAATAAGAGGAATTTTTAATACATTTATTGAGAATCGGAAGCTATAATTTTCGATAAGTTTAGCCGTTAGCAGACGTTTTATGATAAGGCTAAACTTATCGAAAATTATAGCTTCCGATTCTCAATAAATGTATTAAAAATTCCTCTTATTTGATGTTTTTCGTTACAAAATATTGAAGAAAAATACATACGATGTCTCTGAAAAGTTATCTTTGTGTATAGTAACCATATATCAAATAAAAAAGCAATTATATTTTGTTGTTGGTTTTTTATATGAATATATGTAATATTTAGAAGCTTTATATTTAATATGTGAGTTGATTCTAATTATTAGGTTTTTGAATATATTTAAAAAAAATAATTTGATTAAGATACAAAGCTTTTCGTTAACAAAGTAGCATTAAAGTATGATATATAGTAGATTTTTATGAACCCATTCTAATTTCCCTAAAGAGTGTGACTAAACACTTCATTAATTTTATGACAACAGTAAAAATGATAATTATGAAAACTAATTTTATTCTCTCATATCAAATTCAAAAATCTCTTTATCATTTTTTAGATTTCCTCATTTTATCGTTAAACTTCAATAGTTAAATAACAATAAAGTCTTTTTCGAAATAAATTGTTTTAAGAACTTTTCCACAAACCGATAGGAGCCCAGAAAGCGCTACAGTGAAACAGAAAATGTTATACACCAGCAGTAAAAACGCCATCCGCAAAAGTCTCGTAGGCATCGGTAAAGAAGTACAGGCATGCGATTATGGCGATCTAGCATGGTCTAACATGATGGAGATTCTCACTAAGTGAATCAACTATGCTATTTTTAAATTTTTGAGTTGGTTTCGTTTCATGGTACGTATTCAAAGCATCTGGGTACTATCTTCATCTCAAATATTGAATTTTTATTTTTTTACTAAAAACAGCTACATCGTCTCAAAATTCATTAGTGCCTTTACTTTGTAGTTCTATTTTGGATTTTGCCATCAAAATAATTAAACTTTCGCTAATAAACTCATTGAATTTCGTTTCTTTCAAACTTAAGCTCCTACAATAAAAAATATTTAAACTAGAAAAGTTGTTAAAGTTAATGACAGGATAGACGGATATACGGTTATCATATATTATTTAGACAGCCATAGAGTTTGTGCGATTGTTGAAAATTATAGTATTTCTTCAGCTCTCAGCATGACTAGTTTGAATATAAACTCTAATTTTCTCAGCATCTGTTTTGAGTTTTTCATTGTGGGGATCAAGTTTCAAAGCAGCCTCGTACTCCACTAGGCCTGGAAAATTAAAAATATTTTGAACTATATTATTATTATAGATTATATTTGAATAATTTTTATCGATATTATACTCCATAAATAATTCCGCATGTTTTCAAAAAAAAACTGATTTTTAAATATATTATTTATACGAATTGTTATTTTCTTGAAGCATGCCACCTCACTCAGTGGTGTAAATAACAAACTACACAAATTTCGGCGTTTTTCTTATTTATTGAAAACGTTCCAAATGTCATTCGACTCATTCAAAGATAATTTCTAGCATCAACATTTTCGCGCTAAATAAATATACATATTAACATCATCGTCATCCTCGTGTACTCACCTTCAGCAAAGAGCTTCAGAGTAATCAAAGCAGTACCTTTGCGCACATGCATCAGGATTCTACTCGACCTGTTCGCTTCTACCGCTGGTGTCAGCAGTTCTTGGGCCTGATTAATTATATACATTGAAATAGATTTGATGTTCTTATTATCCAATAAGTTATTTTTTTAAATCGTGGGATATAATTAGATGAAGAATTAAATAAATAGCGCCATTACCGACGTGGAAAAAGACTATATAAAATAATGATGAAAAGGAACCTTGGAGCAGTCTTCCAAGCATTTGAAACAGTTTCCCATCTTCAAATGACAAGCTGCCCTGTTGAGAAATAGACTGACTCCTTGTTAAGAAAAGCACTGTAAAAATTTTACTAGAAAAAAACATTTAAACTAATAAATGAAGAGAACAAAAATATGGCATCATGGAAGGATACGATGGGAGCTTACTGCCATATCTGATGGCGTGTGTGTAGGCGTTGATTGCCGCCAGAAAATTCCCACTTTGGAAGAAGTCGCTAAAAATATCAAAGGTGGAATTAATAAATAAAGGATCCTTTTGGTTGCTTTAATGGTCTTAGTAATTTAACAAAAATATTAACAAGAAACTTTATCGTTATTTTTCATTTTGTTTGACTGGTCTGATACTCCACATTCCATAAATAATAGATATAACTTTGATTAAGCGATACTAAATGTTGATGATGATGATGGCGGTGATACTAAATATTAACAAATATGTTGCTAACTTGCCGCGGTTCCTGAGCCAAACGGGATTCTTTTCTTCCTCCGATAAATTTTTGTCTTCGATCTCCATGATTCGTTTGGCTTCTGCTTGTTTTCGCAACCACTGTTGAAATATAATTTATTGTGTTACTTGATAGATATAAGCAAGTTTATAATTATGCATTTCAAAGCATTCACGAGTATGATTCTAGTGGCGATAACTTCAGCTGTTTCCAGATCACTAAGTATTAACTATATTGTATAATTAAATGAATATTAAATAGTTAAAACACTAGAAAGATAGCCAACAATGATCGATAGTCATGTAGTTATAACCTCGTTTTCTTCATGGGCTAAAGATTCACGTGTAGGTGTTGGGAAATGTCTCGCTGTAAAGTTTACTTTTACACTAGCCCTAGTTCTTATCGCTTCCAATGCCGTCGTTTTGTTCTTGGTTTTAATTATTTTTGCTGGATTATTTTTGACATATTGATTTTTTTCAGTATTACCAGAGCTCTTCACGGGGGCTTTATATACATCCTCGTTTTCGTCTCCAAAATCGCATTGTTGAAAAATTTCATTGTTCTTTTCGGTTGCTTCCACTTCATTTACATCCATGAAGTTTTTATTATCTTCCACCTCTACGCTTTCTTTGCTTCCATAAGTTTTTTCAATGTTTGAGTTAGCATCAGCTAAGATGAATGCTTTAGTATATTCTTCGTTGTCAGCATCGTAATTACTGTGGTTCTTCCATTCATTTATTTCTTCGTCAAATTTGTTTAATTCTTTCTTTTTCTCTTGTTCTATCCATTCTCTGTTTACTCCGTCTATCTATAGTTTGACATTAAAAAATATATTCAAAAGTATTTGATTTCAAATTTGAGGTCATATATGAAGATGTTATTGAATAGCTCAATTTTTTTATGTAGTTTTTATCTTTTTTTATAATTTTAATTTGAAATTACTTTAATTTGTTCTTTAACGCCAAATTTTTTCAAATCATTTTTCATTTCATTTTTTGATTTTTCCTTTTCTTCTTGGTATCTTCTATATTCGGTTAAGGCTTTTTTTCTTAATTTTATTTTCTCTTCTTTATCGACTAATAATATTGAAAAATAATTGAAAATAGCAAAAATAGAAGAACCAAAAATTTTAATAAACATAAGAGTAGAAATACAAATTTTCACTTTTTTCTTCAAGGCATCCCCATAAATTTGGTGTTTGCTTAATGAGTTTAAAGACAATCTGATCTTGTCCAACTTGCACCACTGTTTTATCCGAAATCGAAGGGTGCTTCAGAAAGCATTCAAACATGTAAACTTGGTGGTTTATCTTCAATTGTGTAATTAAATTTTAAAAATTAATTTTCTAATTGCTTTTTTACAATATTTATTTCATATTTTATATGACGGAATTATATATAATATTTTGTGAATAATTTTCATGTAGGACTGACTTTAAGATAGCTATCTGTCACAAACAAATTCAAATCTTTTTTATTGATGTTTCTCAGTGGAACTTTGACATAAATTTCGGATTTGTTCTCTTCAAACGTATGATCTCGTATAAATATCACTGGCATTTTGATTTGACCGCTTCGCACTCACTTTTTTTCACGAAAGTGTAACGTTTCTATAGTTTTAGGGCGCTGAGCAGAAATTTTTTATTATTTTCACATAAACTTTGAAAGTTTATAATTTTTTTTAGGCTAATTATTTACAATGTTATACTTTTTCATAATTCAAGGATATTTATTGAAAAGTTTATTAACGCTTTTAAAATGTTTATTGCTCAAATTTCATTTCATTTTTTAAATAAAATAGTCATTTTTGAATTTTATTTTAACATGGGAAATATGATTTATATTTTTAAACTAAATCGTTAGACACTAAGAGTGAGTTGTTAGTAGAACACACATTTTAAACAAAATGAATTGAACCCGATGTCGCATTAAATATAGCTATTCAAAATGATTTCGGGGATATTATCAAGAGTTATTATGTAAAAGTAAAAAATTATTTTCAAAACTTAAATTAATTTTAGTTTATAATATTTCAGAATTCTTTTTGGGACCTTGTATCCAGCCTATGCATCTTATAAAGCTGTTAAAACAAAAAATGTCAAAGAATATGTATGTTAAAATAATATTTTTCAACAATAAAATGATGCCCCGTTAACAAGTTTTTGCGTTGTATTTTTTAACCTAGACAGAACTTTTGGAATATTAGCTAAAACCTGTTTTTTCACTTATCAATACACTCATAAAATATTTAAGGTGAAATGGATGATGTACTGGATTGTGTATGCTCTCTTCACTTGTATAGAGGCTTTTGCTGACATTTTCATTTCATGGTGATTGATATTCAGTACTTGCTCATTGACCAACCATTTCAAACAAGAAACTTATTATTTTATTCATAAATATTTTTAAATGCGTTAAATAAAATTCTATAAATTGAAAAAATTTGATTTTTTGTTAAATTTTAATTTTATCATACTTACACACAGGATTCCATTCTACTATGAGATAAAAATCATCATAATAATCTGGCTGATGTTGCCAGCTACCAAAGGAGCCAGTGTCATATATAAAAATTTCATCCACCCCCAGCTTTCGCGAAGAGAAGAGGTTGTTTTGAAGAATTGTGAAAATAATTATATAAACTAGTACTTGGTCTTATTATTACTATTAACTTTTAAGTTCATAAAGTATTTTCTCACAACAAAGCAAACAGTTTTACTAATAAAGCCTTAGTATTTTCAATAGTTTTTTTTTTATTTTCAAATATTATTATACAATATGAATATTCATGGAGATATTATATCCTGCTTAAATAATTATAAGCAAATAGGTATTATTCTCACTTCACATTTGTTTCTGTGCTAGCATGTGTTAATTATACACACACAACCCTACTAAAACTTCAACATGACGTCAAGCTGTGTCCAACAGTATTTGTTTTGCAGGCTGGTTTTACATCCTGTCATAAAAAGCATTTTGATATTTAAAAGCTTTGGCCCACATTCTCATCCCATCTTTTCACTACTGTGTGAAAATTAAAGAGTGATGAGAACAATTATAATACACAATTTGCTATCCTCATATTATCAATAATTATGATAGTTTTCATAAAATTATAAATGATTATGCATCTCTTATTAAAAAGCTAACTAGAAATAATAAAAGCATCTAACAAACTCAACCAGGAGATAGACAAATACATAGCAAAAGCCTCAGACCAGGGATACTCAACATTGGTCAATATTGGATACAAGGGTTTCGACTATGCCACCAACGTCATTCTTGCCACTGCTCTTAAGGTGATGGTGGTGGTGGGGTTGGTATGCAATGGTGGCGTGGGTAGGTGTTTGTAGTGGTTGGGTGTAAAAATGAATAGATGAGCTTTCAGTTTTTGTTGTGTTTATTGAAGTGGAATTTGGTTTCATAGGGTGAGTTGGTGATAATTTTTAATTTTCCTGGTATCTAATTGAATTTATTCTCATATTAAAAAAGTTCTGACGAAAAACACGAAATCACTCATGGATGAATTTAAAATAAGATTATTTTTATATAGCTTCATTTATAATATAAAATAAAAATGAAGTTTTTTTCTAAATGATTTATATACAAGTTCATTTTTAAACTACCGTGTCAAATTACAACGCTATTTGCAATTTCAACACTTGATAAAGACATTAGTACTGGAAATTTTGAGCTTAAATATATTTTTGATCAAAAAATAGTTTTCCATTAAAAGCCTTGCATTATCAAGTTCTTCTTGTATTCAATGATACAAACAATAGCATGATGGAGTCGAAAAATGATGGAACCTTGAAACAGAAAAGTAAATATAGAGTAAGAATGTAGATATAATAATACAAAAAAAATAATAAAAATATAATACAAATAATGTTAAACTTTCCAGAGTCAATTGGCAATTAGTGAGAAATCAAAAAAAAGTTACAGTATGAATGATCTCTCAAAAGATGAGGACGACGTCGACGATTGTGGTTTGGATAATGGTTGTGAAGAAGAGGAACAGGATGGCGATATGGAGGTGGTAGATGGAGAAAAAATTGATAAAGAGAAAAAAGAAAACGAAAAGGCGAAAAGGAGAAAATCATCAAAACAGCATCCTGGTTAGTTTTTGTTTTTTCCGGTCATTTCATTTGATTTTTTTTTATTATAAATTTATGGATATAACATTATATTATTTATTTGTTTCTCTTATTTATTACTCTCGTCGTTTTCAAAAATTTATTGCAGTTTAAAAATATCCTATTTTCTTCCTCCATTTTTCAATAGTTTTTTCACTTTTTCGTTTTTTTCAGTATTGAAACACATTATAATCTTCAAAAAATGTAACAATTTCGCAAAAACTTGTACACTGTAAGTATCTGCAAAAATTTATTTAAATTCTTAGCTTTAAAAACTTCAAAAGATGCGCATTTCAAACATTATTATTATTGTTGTTGTTGTTGTTGTTGTTGCTGTTGTTGTTGTTTTTTTCAAAAATATTATAATACATTATTCAAAGTAACATGCTATTTTAAAAGTCCATTTTCACGCCATGTATATTTTCGCTAGTTAAATACTAAATTATTAGAAAAAATGAATATTTAAAAAATAAAATTTATGTATTTTATTACTTTATTTGAGAATATTTATGTATAATTTCAAAAAGCTACAAAAAGATTCATTAATATATACTTATTTTAAACTATATTTTTACGTTGTTTCTTATCGATGGTGTTTTGACTTGCAGTTTTAAATCCTACATTTTCCAAACCTACGCTGGCTGTAATTATGTAGTTCATTTCTAATATTGGCCTCTGTCAATATCGAAAGAGGGTTTTGTGCTTTTGAAACATCGAATCGTTTCATGAAAAAAATATATGATCTCAAGGGTAACATTGTTTGACAGCTTGATGAAATACTACGCTCAAACACAGCTAACCAAACCTTGCTCATATTACGTGTTTATTTCTCATTAGTTTATGTTCCAAAATATGCCTACTTCGAGTTCATTGGGTGTGTTTATAGCCGCATTCAGTAACCTTATACGAGATATTTTCTAGTGTTATTAGTCATTTAGTTTCACAATTTTTATCTTTCGTAACGATGAGTTTGATGATATAATGCGAATTTGCTATAGTTATTATAATTAGCTTTATCGTTTCACATCCGTTTCCATGCTAGCGTGGTTAAACAAAGAAGTTATAATAATTATATTAATAATGATAATACTACCAGCTATAATAATAATTCTTTTACTGCACCATTATACCACCATGCCACAACACCAACCCAGTCTTCATCACAATAAATTTACCACAACCTTCCATTATACATCCAAAAAACCCAACCTTGCATCATACATCTCCCACTAACAACACACTACCTCATCATGACACCTCCCATGACAGACTTTGAAACACTGGATGAAGGCTCAGAGATTCCGGTCACCAGAGCGAGGAGCAAGAAGAAAGACAAGTCTTATGACCATAATGAGGTTTGATCTAGGGGTGTGTGAGGGCTTTGATGGGGATAATAATAATAATAATAATAATATTTTTTTTACTGATATTATTTTTGATATTTTTGATATTTTCATTTATATTGGTACGGCCAAAACTACCGATACTGATAATTTCAAATCTACAACTGCTTATATTACTTCTACTACTACTACTACTACTACTGTCAATACTTATGGTAGTTGTACACGGAAACTTGCAGCTTGAATGATATATTGGGTTGGCATAGTTAATGCTGACCCAACTTATGCCTACGTAGTATTAATCAGCGATAAGCATGACGATGATGATGATGTAGACTGATGAAACGTTTATAAAAAACTTTTCTTTCTGATTTTTATTTGTTTTACAATATTATATTAATTTGCAGTATTTAATAAATATTTTTAAACACGTAACTAATAGATTTTAGTATATCGATCTGGAAAAATCCATTTATCTATCTGGAATATTGATATAACTTGGCAGGTGTACCATATGGCGACACTGCCCAGACAAGCTAAACATACCAGAAGCTCTCCGAACACTCACGATTAATTATATAGCACTTAATTAGATGGCTTTATTAAATGATTTTGAGTGTTTTTGTTCGATAAGTATGTCTTATTTATTAATCTTTAGAAGTTTTTCAGAATTTTTTCATTTTTTTTATAAGTTTTTATATTCATTGCTAATAAATTTTACTATTGTGTTTTTATTTATTATTCAAATATAAGTATTTTTATTGTTTGTGTGTGGCAAATCAAATCAATTACATCATTAGTTGAAACATATTAAAAAAAAGTATTATAACACTAAGGCATATTATTCAATCAATAGAAGTGTTTATGGTAGTTTAGATCTGGGACAACATTTTTGTTGGTTTTTGTTGACATTTTCTTAGGTTTTTATTTTCAAAATTTTAGAGTGCTTCTCATTTTTAGATGTAGGTGAAGGTTTGGGTAGATTTTGTCTCGTGAAATTGAAATATTTCATTGTATAATTTTTTTAAATTTAAATTGAGCAAATTACCTCGCTTCTGCGAAAACAAAATTAATATTGAGTTTGTGAACAGTAATTTTATGAAATGGTATTTAATTCTTTAAAATTTTTTTTCACGTTTTCATGAAATTCAGCTCATTTTTCTTGACGATGCGGTTCAACACTTATTTTTTTTTAAATTTGAAATCTTATCACTTTTTTATTTAAACGACTCGCTTCATTTGGTTTTTATATATTTGCTATGGATTTTATTTTACTTTTTAACAACGAATTAAATCGTTTGAAAGCGAGATAACATTAAATCAACAATTTTTTACACCTTTTAAATGAGTTGCTAATAAAAAAAATATTTGCCTCGTTATTTTATTTTAAATTAATCAAAATTGAAAATATTATTAAAAAATGTATGTTATATTACATAAAAATTAAATTAGTTCAAAAAGTATTTTAAAGCCATCTGGGAACACGTAACTATAATTTGTTATTAATACGTACTTTTTAACGCAGATATATTTAGACTGTTCATTAAATAAAAAAAAAAGTTATTCTTTCATTGAATTATAAAATTTTTTTTGAGTTTAGGTATTTTATAATAAATTTATAACGTAACTCATTATGACAAACAAGAATGAAGAAGTTTCTTCCAATTCAAATGGTTCATTAACATTTAACACTTTATGAAATAAGATAATATTCAATCAATCTCACGAAATAAAAATATAGTGCTTAAACACTATCAGGAGCGAGTAATAACGACATGGGCGAGATTGACATTGTGATAAATAACGTTGTAAGCACTTTCTTCACTAGATGTCATCTCAATCTCAAACAAATATGCATGAAAGGAATGAACGTCATCTACAACCAGGAAAACAAGGTTCAACTTGTTTGAAACCTCGGAGGTTTTCTATTCCAAGCATCTAGATTTATATTATATACTCTATTATCTTCAAACACCTATACTGCTGATAAATGAAAATTATCATGTTCTTTAGTTGAAAATAAATAACCAAAGGTGGTTTCAATGAAACTGAAAAAACCTAGCATAACAGCAAGCATTTGGTCTTCTGGGAAGATCACTTGTGCTGGTGCTAATAGGTTAGTATTGCATTCATAATACTATATTCATCTAAAAAAAATTTCAAGTTTTTGTATAATTTAGTTAGAATGCAATGATCTCAGTTTATTTCTATAGCAATATATGAGAATACTAGAATAATCTCAGCTATATAAGTAGATAGTTAGATAGAAAAATCATTGAAAGATATATAGGCTGATAGAATAATCATAAATACTAATTTTGATAATAATAATAATAATTATCTTCTATACTTACTGATTATAATGGCCAGTGAAGAAGAGAGTCTGATAGCTTCTCGTAAGGTGGCCAGATGTCTACAAAGAATCGGCTTCGAGACCAAGTTTGCTAGGTAGTGTGTTACAATTCATAATTTTTTTAAAAATATGTATTTATTTTAAGTATTTTTTAATTTTTTTTTTAAAATATGAGTTTTTGGTATAAAAAACCAGCTATTTATTTAGCTTTTTGTTTGAATAGTTTCATTTATTTTTTCACTAGTTAAAAAAAAGTATGGAAATTATTTTGTTAAATAATTCTTAATGAACTTTCCATCAAACATGCCAGGTTCAAAATAGTGAATGTGTTAGGAACAGTGCATCTTCCTTTTGACATTCTTCTCCATGAGTTTTCGGCTGCTCATCCTAAAAGTGCTAGGTAGGTAGATAAATAAATAAATAGACAGAAAGAAAAAAAATATAAATTCACATATATATTATATTTTAAGTTATGTCTTATATTAAATTTTGGCCAAACTTTTTTATGATGCTATATAAATTAGCATTCTCATTATAACTATGAACGCCACTTGAAGTTATGAGCCCGAGTTGCACCCAGGAGTGACGTTCAAGCTTGACAACCCCAAAGCTTCCCTCAAGGTTTTTCACACGGGCAGTATAACAATTGCGGGTTGGTGAAGGATAGTTACTTGGGATATGTTTTAAACTCATACTCTAAAACTATTTTTTTTGATATTGATTTAAATGTATATATTTGAACACTGTATGTTGTGACACCAATTAAAAGTAAAAATTCGAATACGATTTTGTTGTGTTATCAATTAAAATTTGTGAATTTCAACACTATTTGTTGTAATGATGATTTAAATGTTTATATTTCCCAACAAAGCATCTTCAGCTGCTAAGGTGAAGGAAGCAATGGAAATAGTCTACCCCTTGGTGTATGAGCATCGACTAGTCAGGACTCAATCTCCCGTATATAACGCCACTACTTCAGTTATTTCTCCCGTCTCATCCAGTTCAAGCAGTGCTACATCTAGTTTAATGCTTAATCAAAATCTTTCAACAGTTTCTGCTAATACATTTCCATTCATAAAGAACCCAATAGTGCTAACGAATGCCTCGCAGCTACTTTTTTCCAATTCTTCCGTAATTCAAAACCAAAAAGTTATAAGTGAAAACACACAAGCCACCCCCGTGAACATCATCACCATCCCGCAAATAAACAACCTCAAAATTCCCGCCCAAAATCAATCTCTTTTGCTCGGTCTCAAAAGGAACGCGGCGCCTCTGGTGCAGCAACGCATAAAGAAATACAAAAGCACCCCTAATGGATTAGTACTGATAGATGAATGAGAAGAGTTTTTTAGTTAATTTTGTAGGTTATTTTATATAATATTTGTTGTTTTCCTGTTATCTGAAGTTAATTATGGTCTTTCAAATGCGCTCAATCACATGTCATGTTCAAATTGCCAATGTTCTCCACATTATCATAAATTCTTTTTAATACAATTAATAACTTTCTACTAAAGACCTTCAATTGTTTTAAAGGCTAAAAATAAAATTCAGTATGTATTTCAATGTTTAAATTAATTATTACTTCATTATCAAACATCACATGAGATTGTATTTAAAGCGTTCGCCATTTAGGAATGACCATCATGAAAACAGCCAAGTTGATTATTAAAACGATTTACTGTGAAACTAACAGTCATATAGAATTAATTCGTTTTTGAAAATCATTTTTTAAAAATACTTTTCTGTGTAACAAGGTCTTATAAAAATCTCTAGAGATTGGAGTCACTTGATCATTCACATGTATTGTGCTATTGAAGCCAATCAACTTTGTAAGTGAAATTATTAAAAATACAGTTTTTAAATAAAAATTATGCAAAGCGAAAAATAAAATTTTTAGATAAAATAAAAAATTTTCAAAAAAAATGCCGCGTAGCAAAACAACCTTGAAGTGAGGCAGTTGCATAAAAGGTCCATTTTTAAAACATCAAGCACATAAATCCATGCTTAACCTCAAAAAATTAAATAAGCATCATTAAAAACATTTTAATCACATTCTTTTGGAGCTTCACAAATGAAGAAGTTTCTATCGAAGCAAACTGCGCTTCTCCAAGTTCCAACCTCTGGATTCAAGTCGACATCGAAGACCGAACAAATATCGTTTTGATTGGTCGGCACAGGCTTAACGTTGTTTTCCCATTGGTTGTAATTTATTGGAGTTTTGATGCCGCTGTTGCTGTCATACCACGACCAACCCCCTTCTATATCGTAGAGTGCTGCCATCCAGTACTTTTTGGGTTCGCCAGGCGGCACTGAAGTGCAATGAATGGTATTTTGCATTGGATTGAGCAATTAATAATTATAATAGTTTATAGTATATAAAAGGTTTTAAACCCTATAAAATCATCTTTGCGAATAGATAGATAGTTACTCGTTCAAAAGAATATTCTTTGAAACTCATTAAATACTTTTTTTTACTTTTACCATTTCAAAAATATCACAAAAACTAAAATATTTAAAACATGAAAAACAGTTGTCAAAAGCAAAAGCAGTTGATAATTTTAAGATTATCACCAACTTCTTTGGTTCGTGAAATTGGCGAGGTACTTGCTTTCCTGGAAACTGTCGATCCTCACGATAGTCGACTCTGAGTAATCTTTACAAGCCAAAGCCGCTTCTGCCATTGTGAAATACTCAAGTACCAACAAATAGCATGATCCCAAGCCATATTCTCCCGGGAAAAAGTTTGGGGGACATCTGGGCGGGGGGAAAGTGTCTGTGGTGTGGAGTTAACAAGTTGAAATAAAGGCTTTTACTCAATATATTTATTGTTTATCGCTTCAAGTTTTGGTTTATATAGAAGTATATTTAGTGATGATTTCGATGATATGTTTTATTTCAACAAGATAATGTGTGGAAGCAATGAATTTTAATATTATAAAGAAAATTAAAAACATTCAAAAAATGAAAGTGTAGCAACAAACTTATAGAGAAATTGAGCACTCGTTCTTCGAGAATAGTCATTTCTTTAGTCAATTTATTAATCAAATCTTGGTTACGATCAACGAAAACAGTGGTTGAGTTGAAATTACACATGGAATTTCCCTCTGTAATCAATATTTCAAAATTATTCTAGCGCTATAGAACCATTTAAAGTGAATGAAATAAAAAGATTAAAACTCACGACAACAACGGTCTTTTGGTGGCTGGAAGGGACTGCTACTCGTGGGATTTACTGGAGTCTGAGTGGAGTGGTGATGAGAATCAGCGATGGATTAGAGCTAAGACAAAAAACGATCGAGTAAGTGGTAGTAGTAGGAATGAGGCAAGAGATATATTAGAAGTAGGATAAGTTAAAGTGTAGAAATGAATGAGATAATATTAGGTTTGTTTTAGCCTGAGTTGAAACTAGGGTTATGATAAGAGTTGGTGAAGTTTTTGAGTAAGCTTTGAATAAATTTAGAAAGTTTAAAACCAACTAATTCCATAGATGCATCTCGACAATCTGAAGATTTTGTATTGGTTGTCAGTATTTATACATTAAAAAAACTATCAATTGAAATAAAACTTAAAAGATAATTTGCTCGTTAAGACGACGAAAAATAGGTATTAAATTAGAATACAACGTACCAAGTTAATGAGATTATATTGGCGTCAAAACAAAAAAGATAAATAACTAAAAAAACAAAACCAACTTTGATTTCTGCAAAAGAAGATCGACTTGGCGAAGGATCTGCTGAATGTTTGAGTCTTCAGCCTTATGGTCGCACCAGGACTCAACTGACTGAATGCAGTAAAGGTGTCTACACTTTCAGACAAGAAAGCCAGAGATGAGTCTACTCCGAAAGGAACTGGAAGAGATTTGTTGACGGATGCTGGAATGAAAAATCCCAGGCGGTGTTTTGATGTTAGAATTACTGGGGTCACGAAGTTGTACTGTGGTAGATGAATGAAAAATAATTTTGTGTTAAGTTCACTATTAATATATAGTTTAAACATATTTTTGGGTAAAATCAACTTCAAAATTAAATAAACCATTCATTAAAGATATGAAACCTCATCCAACATCTTTTTCCAACTCACACTAAACTACACACAAACCGTATAAGCCTCTGTAATGAACGGCTCGAAAGAAAACGTCCAAGAGAGTGTACAAGAAGGCAATTCACACTCCCATAGTTGCACAGCAAACATGTCTTCTGTGCAAGATCTAAACCTGATGGCCTCAAAAAGACCTTCAGTCAGAGGTCTTGTTGTTTCTATCAACACACTGCCTCTGTTGTCCATCTGGAACAAGCTACAACATTGGTAGCCTGGATGATTATGGAAGAGAGAAGGGAAAGGAAGCTTATGATTGGGATGACTTAGAAAAACATGATCAAGAAGTTAAGGAAGCAAACACAAATTCTTTATTAACTTAAATCATGAAGCTTCTCGTAAGACTAGCTTATATTATCAAGTTATGAGTTCGCTTTACGAAAAGCTTCGATATTTAAGTTAAAATTACTTTGTGTTTGTTTCTCTCACTATTTGATTCAGGCTATTCTCATCATCATGATGATGGTTTTGGGAGGTTTTATGGTTGAGATGAGAATGATAACGATAATTTAAATGATTATGATGGTACCGATATGATTGGCAATAGGAATGAAAGAAAATAGTGGTGATAAATATGATGATGATGATAGTGATTATGAGGATCATGATGATGATGGTAATGAAGACTATGGCAATAATAAGGATGATGATGAGGATATTTTAATTTATTGAAAAGTGTTTTATTTTTTTTAAACAATATAAGTGAAAAAATAATTGAATTTAAGTTCCAACCTGTGGAATTTACTTTGGAAATGAACAAAAAAATAATACAAAACAAAAAAGATACGTAATGCATTTTTGAATCTTCAACGAAAAGTAGAAAAATCTGCAGATAACATGACATAATAATTTAAATTTTTATAAATAGCAAGACATTCATGTATACATATATCATAGTATAATAAATTATATACCTATATCCTGTTATTCACTACATACACCTAATATAACTAACTGAGTACAAGACAACTAACTAATAGTATAGGCATAAAACAACCTCAAATAAACTTATTTAACAATTAGTGTATGCCAAATATTCAAAGCATTTTCGTTTTCAATTGTTGAGCTGTGCCTGCAAATACAAGGTAATTGATGTGTTCAATGCAATTTTAATTTCGAATTTATTTATTTTTTGTTTTTTATTCATAATGATTAAAAATCTTAAAATTTAAGTTGGTAGTTTAGTAATTTTTAATTAAATGCTCAAAAGATTTTTCTGTTTTCATGAAGCTTTTATACTGAAGTGCCAATTAAATAAGATTATTTCGTGAGTTTGAAACATTAATGGTTTAGACACGTCTGCTCGTGTCAATTTATTTTTGTTCAAAAATGATTTGTTATTTACATATTCATTCGCTTTTTATACAATTATAGATGGAACATATAATAGGAATGATGAAGTTTTTAGTGTTACAATTAAATAGTCCTGTAGGACACATGACATAACAACTCAGACCCAATTGAAGTCCATATTGACATAAAGTCAAAAAAAAATTAATAGTTAATTGAAATATTAAAAAAATACTAACAACCAATGATAATGGCGGATAACCAATAATTAATTTATTTATAATCCACCAACCACGATCAAGCTACTAAACCAACTAAAATTATCAGAACCCTGAACATCACAACAAGATCTGGTATTTAATTTCTCTAGGAACTCGGTTCACTACTAGTCTTCCATCGTAGGACAGAGAAGCAAACACCCAAGGATCCGCAGACGACCACTCGCAACAGTAGGCGCTTTCTTCATGGTCCTCGTACCGCATCACCACACTATCCTTGCTGCCAGGCCTGCGGTGAGCAGGTGTTGTGAATTTGGCCTTAAAACTTTTTCAAAATCTTGTCAAGCATTCATATATATTACAACATAAAGGTAATTTTGAAAAAGTGTATAAAAGTAAACATAGAAACATCATATGTGCTTTTTTAGATTTTTGTAAAAATTAAAAAACAATGAAGTAGTAGGCTAAAAACCCATAACTATCAAAAAATCTCCTACGTTAACACCCACTCTTTCATCGACTGGCTACCATCATCGTCGTCGTCATCATCATCACGGATGAGATTGCCAAAAGGTTCAGAAGAGACTGACGGAAGGTTGTACAAAATAACAGTGTTATCACTGCTGGATGTGAGCACAAGCTGGTCGTGGAAGTGATTGTGACTCACACTCCACACCCTGGAGTAAATGTTATTTGATTGATAGTACTACAAGCATTTGCATTATAAACCTGGTCATGATATCATGTTAATATCGACAATGTAAGAAAAATTCAAGTGTTTTCTCTCTTATATTGTTAATACGAGCCCTAAAAAAGCATTATTTAAATGTTGTTATGTTATTTATTTTTGGCGGTGCGTATGATTAATAGCAAATCATAAAAAAAAAGCCGAGATGGTGCTCGAGTGCTTGAAATATTCAAGAAAATTATTCACTTTGGCGTCATATTAACTTAAGTCGGATACACGTTGTATCATTATCATAATCGTATCATTATTATTTTTAACAATAATAAAAATAATATTATTTTATTATTATTATCTTTATCATCATTATTATTTTCAAAAAATAAATAATAATAATAATATTCTTATTATTATAATGAACAAACCAATGCGAATGATCATGTAATATTTTGAGCGGAGTATTTGCTTTCCTGACGTCCCAGAACTTTGTCTTACAATCGTCACCACCGCTAGCTAAGTAGTATTGCTTGTTGGGGTTGAAACTAAGCGATCTTATGGTGTTGTGGTGGGCGTTGTCTATGCTGTAAGCTGGGCTGTTGATTGGTCGTTGGTTGAGTTATAAATACTGATGAATAAATTAAAATTAAAGACGGGGATAACTTCATGACTAAAAATAACAATTAATATGTTATAATCAAATACGTCACTAACTTCATGCTACGAACATCCCATGCTTTGATGCCCGTTTCTAAGGCTGCTGCGACATTAGCGCAGTTGTGATGCGGGTCCCAAGCGCCACATGAAAAGTGCTTGTTTGAGTGCTTGCCATCTGCGTTGCCTGTACTCAATAACTGTGTAAGGCAGAAGTGGTGGTGTGAGAAAAGTGGTGATGTTAAAAATAATGGTATAACAAGTGATGGTGGAAGCAGTGGTAGTGAGGGTTGCGGTGGAATAAATAGTGGTGTTTCAAACGGTTTGAATGTTAGACACTGCCAGACTTATAATAAATTTTTATCAAACAAAATGTATTCACGATATGAGTAGCTTATATTTAAAAAATATCTCGACTGGCGCTCACTTCAGTGTATAATTCAAAACCCAAATGGTATGAATATAGCACAAATACACAGTATTTAAATCGAAAACCAAGTAGTATTTTAAGTCCACCCACTGTGGCTTGGGAACAGTTGTCATTCATGTCATACAACAGCAACTGGGTATCCAACAGTGCCACATAATCTGTCCGTTCTACTGATGGGTACCATAGAATGCTGTAAGGGAGGTGGGCAGTTACATTATTGTATG
The DNA here is from genome assembly GCA_964035795.1 of Pterobdella sp. o SKG-2022. Lineage (NCBI taxonomy): Eukaryota > Metazoa > Annelida > Clitellata > Hirudinida > Piscicolidae > Pterobdella > Pterobdella occidentalis. Next base: position 4,134,482 of record OZ038326.1, on the reverse strand, counting down.
TGGGTGTGGAATAGATTCTCTATTATATCATCAAGTAATCATTTCTATTATTGTGCTTGCTGTTGACATGATGAATTTGAAAAAGTAATTCATTTTTTTCATTTGAATAAATTTCTCAAGTATATTTATAACTAGTCATGAAACTATTTAATTTGGAAAGTAGAAGTTAGTTCTGGATAAACTTTTTCACGGCTTGTTTATTTGTGTCAACCTTCAAAACTTCCAGCATGTCTAAGGGTGCTGACATGCCATCCTCAGTCCCTGTGTGTGTGTGTGTGTGTGTGTGTGTGTGTGTGTGTGTGTGTGTGTTTCCGGGATGCAACAGAATAGCCGCCAGTAAAGCAGGTCTGGCAAACCACGTGAGACAGAAGCACCAGACACAAACAAGCATAAAGTGTCAATACTGCGAGCTGAACTTCAAACCACAAGGCATTTATAACCACAAGAAAAAATGCTCATCTCTCAATCCTTTGCACCTACCTCATGGTGGATGAACGCAAGAACAGTGTGTGTTTAAATTAAAATAAAATGTTTGATACTGAGATAAATGATAAAAGATAGAACTTCCAATGAAATTGTTTCATGATTTAAAAGCTTACCATCATTATCATCTTTGAACCTCCATATTTTAGCTTGCATTTCTGTTTTCCCATTCGATACTGGATTATGGTGAAATAGTTGTTCCTTTAAGTTATTAAATATCAATATTAACTAAACTAGCCTATTAACAAAAATGATTTGAATCAAACACTTTTATTAACTTCATAAAAATACAAAGTTCAACTTACGAAGAGCTTCATATTATTATTCAGTTAATAAGTGTTTGATTCAAATCATTATTAAATATTATTATTTATGTGGTTTTTATTATAATAATTGAATAAAAAAAATTAATTTTTAGATTTTTTTTATATTATCCAAGACTTAGATAAAAATTTTCATAAAAAATAAATAAGTTTCCAACTTACAGACTAAATTCTTAATTACATCCTTTAGAGAATACATATTTATAAAACTTTACAAATAAAAATCACAACATACCATGATTGAAGACAGTAGCAAGGATGTTTTTTTGGGAGGGTGGTGTTGAAATGCTCCAAAGCTCTCCATCTGGATGGTTCAAAAGCTGTTTTTTTAACGTATTTTGCTCCTCATCAAATGTAACCAAATGAAGCTGAAATATTATTAGATTTGTTGTAATATGGTTTTTTTGTGAGGGTTTGCATGCAATTGAGAATAAACTTTTATATTTCAAGTTTTAGGGTAGCCGTATTAGATCTAAAAACTAGTGAACTCATTGGAAAAATTATTTTTCTAACTTGGTTAGCATATCTTAAAGATTGTGTCCCTACAAAAAATTGCACCAAATCATTTTCTGCTGCATAGCAACAAAGAGATCTTGCCTGAAAATTTAAGAAATAAAGTATTATCAAACCAACTTAGTTATTTTTGTGGAAGGAACTTATATTCATGCAAATATACATCTGATGAAAAAACTTTCTTTTCTAATTGAAAAATATGTATGAAATTTAATTATATTACTCTTAGTTTTTCAAAAGAATATGGTTTTAAAATTTACTTGAAATTCCAGGCCATATATAATCGGATTGTCATATTCCATTTTAAACAAAAAATTTAAATTTTATTGAATTAATAATTACTCATATATTGTAGAAATGTTAAAATTTCCCAAAATAATTTTCGAAAGTAAACTTCAAAAGTGAATTTCAAAAAGAGATGGCTCGAAATAATTTAAAAAAGCTTTTGAGTAACGTTTTATAAATTGCTATACTATTTTATTAAATAAAATTTTTTTTTGTTTTTTTACAAAAATACCTGTTTTCATATTTTGTATAATTGCATTTTTTCTAGTTGAAAAAGTCTTCAGATTAGTAACCCCAAACAGCTTTTGCCACTCGTTAAACTACAGAACTTTTTTCATCTATTGTGGTAAAAAGTTACTTGAAATAAACAGACCTAAATGTTTAGTTTTTTGGTATTTTTCTGTATTAACTGAGATATTATTGGGCCTTGCTTATCCTAAAAGCTTCTAATAACTAAAATTGATATTACCATTAATATTAATAATATTAACAACTAAAATTCATGCACACTTCGTGACATACCTACGTCTCCTAAAAGCTTTATATAGGTTTCAGAACAATGGGTTTTTCTTGATAGATAAAAAATGAAAATTTTTTAAGCACACTTCAAAAAATTTTCAAAAACTTTTTTTCAAAGAAAGCTTGGTCATAAGATTTATTTCACATTCATAAGATAAATCAAGAGCAAAAATCCAATGAGAATTTATACAGAAATTTGAAGATTTAGTGTACAACGATGTGAAATGAAAGAGAAAATGAGAAAAAATTCCACTGTTACACTGAAAAATCCAATGAGCATGGACAAAATTTCACTAATAATCAAACAGCCTGATTATATTAAAAAACTAATTTTTAAATTTTGATTAATAAATTAAAATTGAACGTATTTCTGGAACTACCAATAGCGATAAGTCTTTCTAAGCGGGCTATAATGGTTGTGAACTGTTACGAGGGTCTACAGAATGTCGTGGTAATATTTGGTAAAGGATTTTTACAATTGATTCATTTGATTTTAACTGTATATACATTCGTTCAATTCATTATTTATCAAGAGCTTCATGTTTGTATTGATGTTATGTGTATATGTATATATGTTTTAATTCTTAATGCAAGTGTTACCGAGAAAAAGGTTTTGAGGTATAATGTTTAATATTACAATGGAATTTTTCAGCAAGAAGAGTTCAAAAACTAATGGAACAAAACAACATGAAACAGTAAAAATAATACGAAAAATCAACTCCTAATATCTGCAAATATCGAACCTAGAAAAATATTAACACCAACAAGATGATATACAAAAGTCAAAAGATAAAATGAAGATTGAAACGAGTGCAGAATTTGACGCGAGAAAATGCATTGAATCTTGGTTTGATTATAAATAACAATTATTATAGTTCATATTAATCTATATATGATATTCAAATTAAAATTTAATTTTTAATAAAAATAATAATTTTATAATAATTCTGTTAATTAATGGATATCAAATATAAAATACTTTTTAAACGACTGATAAGAATCAAGATTACTACTTTTATTAAAAAAATAAAACCAGGTGATAACCTGAAAAAAAATCTTGAAAAATTTTTATTATATTTTTCAAAATAAAAACTAAATGCAAAAATTGATAAAAAGAAAAAAAATTTGGTGCTACATCAAAAATTTATGAATTATACAAAAACATCCATTTAATTTCATCCGTATAATTTCAAAACAAAACGACCTGAAATCTTTAATATTGAAAAACTCAAACTGAACACTCACACGCAGAATCTTTATCATGAGAAAAAAAATTCGCTTTCTGCACAACCGCCAAGCCCATAACTGGGTCTAAATGATGCTTCGAACAAATTTGTTTTTCTATTTGATTCTTAAATGCTTTGAGATTGGTCTATTTATCTATACATCCCATTCAATATTGGTCCTAGTAGTAGAAAAAGTATTGGTAGTATTATTAAAGGCAATGGTAGTAGTAGTTGTAGTAATGTTAGTAGTGGTAGTAAAAGTATTAGTTATAGTGGTAGAAGTAATAATAGTAGTAGTGCTTATATAGTTGTAATCCTCAAACAATACTCTAGCAGTATTGAAGGATGCTAGCAAGGTTTGAAAGAGCATAATTTTTCCTACATCTGAAGCAGGCGTCATAAGAACGACTAACAATCAATGCTTGAATTTCTTTTTAGGGCTTTTGAGTTTGATGCCTGGCTGTTTATCAGACCAGCACTCAAACTTGAGAAATTCCAACATAGATACGTACAGATGAAGAGCTGTTTTGGGTAGTTTCAGTAGGTCGTGTCCTGTGGAGGGGTAGAACATCTCGTGGAAGAGAATATGCTCTTCAGTCAAACTGCTTGCTAGATTCCCGCTGTTTTGGAAATGCACTTTTTCTGTGAGGTAATTGGGCGTTTTGGTTGGGTATTTGGCTGGAAGTATCTACAACAAAAACTAAACAAAATTCATGAATAAAAGTTTAAAATATTCTCACCATCAGCCATCCCGTGTGCCAAAAAAAATTTTTTATTGCGAAAATGCTTCACTTTTCTCAATACGTTGGCGTTCTGTTAACGATTAATTAATTTTGTTTAAAAAAAATCTACTTATCTGACCATTATATTTCAAGTTCATATTTTCAACCAAATAAGTTTAAAAAATTCCGATAACATCATATTTAATAAATATTTTTTACTTTTAATATCAATTAAAACTCAAAAACAACCTTCCAATAATCTATCAATTGCTCAACTTAACCCCAGTTCGGGATACCTGATGATTTACTGAAACATCACTCACATCGTATCCTCTGTAGTTGTCAGAACTGGATGGTCTTCCCATGTACCTTTCTGTGAAGGCTGTGTCTGATGGATGAATAATAAAAATAAAAATTATAATAAAAAAAATAATAACAATAATACTAATAATAATATTATTATTATTACTACTATTTTGTCCTCAACAATAATACTAATAATGCAATTTCATTTAGAGTTAAGTTAGCCTACTGAAACAATGAGAACACAAAAGCCATCAATATAACATTGAAGCCTACTGAAAAGTTTGAAATCAGTGATGGGTGAAACTGCTATACCACAGTTTATTGAACTGTTTCCTTTCAACGCCATCACGTGACTAACCAAAAATCCTCCATATGCCTTGTGAAGATTGATTTTAAAACATTCCATGGTTTTTAGTAATATTTGATGTTTTGAAAAGTTAAATAAAATTAAAACACTTTTTAACGGATTTCCTGATAAAATATTATAGTGAAACGAAAAAACAATATAAACACCAGTAATTACATATACCCAAAAGTCGACCAAAATAAAGCTATAGTAATTGACAAAAATAATGTAATATAATGGTGTATTTATAAAGCAATTTTTTTTTATAGATTAAAGCGCTAGCTTCAAATTTAAGCTAGCGAAAACACACTGTGAAACAAGTGCTAATTTTCGGCCTACGCGAAATTGAATCCGGTAACTTTAGATACCTAGATTGAAATAGTTTATTGCTTTAACAGCTCAGCTATACGGACCGACAATAGACATTAGATACAAGCAAGACAAAAAATACACCTACTTGTCCCCATAGTGCCATCCTTCCTTTGTTCACCTTCTCGTGTAACTTTATGTGCCTGTTTTATTGTTTTCTTTTGTTGTATTATTATTTTTATTGTTTAATTATTATTTACTTTGTGTTATTGTTGGTTTTTTGGGTTATTAAGGTTTTCATTGGTTTAAAATTTTTAAAAATAATCTAAAACAACACAATTAGTTACAGAAAAATAACTTTCCAACAACCAATTGGAAATGAAGTTCGAAGGTTAACTAAACTTAAAATTCTCAAACAATCAACCAAATCATCTTCATCATTACGCCAACTCATCACCAACTCGATGCCATGCAGTAGATCTTCCAGGTCAAGAGTTCCAAGATGCTTATATATCTCGTGGAGGTTGCGAACTCCTCTCCCGGAAGACCCCCTGCCATCAAAAGTGGCTACCATCACGCCCTCTGACGAAGTCAGGAAGGTGGTGAAATCCAAACGAAAGCGTTCATCTACTGTCTGTGTTCCGGGTCGGCCGTCCCTAGAGTTGGTTGGTGTGGAGGTGGTGTGTGTTGGGTTTGATTGGTTGAGTTTTTTTGTGGTAGAATAGTTTGTATGGTGTGTGTGAGGTTTTAAGGATATATAGAAATTCATAGCTCAAATATATTAGAATAAACTTTTATTTCAGTAATAATTTCATAATTTATAAAATAGATGTAATTCACAAAAGAATTTTTTATAAAAAATATGACACAAACACGTAGATAAGAAGGGGGAACTGGTAGAAGCTGTCTTTGTTTGAGACTGGAGGTGTGTACAATTGCCCTACCAACTCTGAAGGTTTCAACAGCCATTAGTATTCGTATTGTGAATAAATTATAAGAAAGTCAATATTTATCGAAAAGAATTATGTCTTTGAATTATTTCGAATAAAACAAGAAGAAGAGAGAGTAAAAAAAAGCCTTTAACAAGATTAAACAAACAAACAAACAAATAATGAATATTATTATAGTGGTATGAAACTGATTGTCTTCAAGACCACTTTGGAATATTTATTAAAATACTGTGTTCAGTTATATCATACTTTTTTCACGAATACTAATTTAATAAAAGTTTTTCAAGGAAAGAAAAGATGAACTCAAAACTAATAAATATCATTATATTAATTACAGAGCGGTATAAGTTTATTATAAAAGTTACAAAGCGTGATAATTATCATTATATAAGCTACAAAACATCCTCACCGGTGCCATCTTCAGCCGTGTACTTCATGGGATGTTTCTCGGGCAGGGCTTTCGTCGCCACAAAATTTCTCAATTTTTCATTGCCTTCAATCACTATCACTGTTTTAATATGGTATGTTTAAGAATGTTTTAGTGTTGTTAAAAAATGTTTTTCTTTGAATATATATGTATAAGCTTCTTCTTTAAAAGGGTATAATTTTGTATTTTTTAAATATGGTACATTAATCGAAACGTAAAATGTTCACAGAATTTCTAGCAATTAAATATATAGAAACTAATATAAAAAAAAGTTTAGATGAAAAGCTACTCTCAGTCTAACCTTCTTCTATAGTCGTTTCTTGACTCTCATCCTCTCTCTTTCTCTTACGAGAATCACCCTTCTCAATCTCATCATTTTCTTCTTCTTCCTCTTCACCCTTCACCTTCACAAACGTTTTTATAACAGACGTTGGAACATCGGGGCCTAAACAGGTCAACAAGAAGTGCTTTGCTGATTGGCTGAAGCTGGCGGTGGCATACTTACACGGGGTCCTACAGGTGAGGCATGTAATGAGGTTAGGTGATGGAGGGTTGTGAAGGGGATAGTGTAGCGGTTGTTCTATCGGTCTTGTAAGTCTTGATAGGTCCTTTGGTAACTTGAGTCTGTGATGGTGGAAGGTTGGCGGGTAGGTGTGATTTTTGGAGAGTGTTTTTGAAATTAATTGCATGATGTAGTATGCAAATCAATATAAAAAAAACCAAAAAAATTTATTTTAAACAAAAATATAAATAAAATAATAAAAAAATTAGTTCAAAATAAAATAAAAAAATAAAAAGTTTGTTGCCGAAAAAGTTTTTAAGTTGATAAGATGTATAGAAAAAACTAAAATGTTGATCTCACTTGAACAAATGCCTCTCTCGGGGGTTGCCGTTCGTTGCGATGTAGAAACTTTGATGATTTATTATTATTATTATTATTATTATTCATTTTTTCTATTATGCATTTGTGTTTTTTCAATTTTTTTGTTCAAATTATTTTTGCCTTATTGTAAAGAAAAATTTTTTTGTTTAAAGAGCATTTTCTTTTATTGGTTAAGTTTTATAACCTTTCGTATAACTTTCTTTTGTGGGAGTATATTTACTAAAATAGGACTTTTGTACTGAGTGTTTTTACTTATTATTTAATATAGTTGCACGTTTCAAATATCTAAAAAACTGCTCAAAAGTTTTCTTAGTTTTTTGATGTTCGTCGACTCGTCTTCACTTAATTTATACATTACTTGGTTGAAATTTTTGAACTCATTATTAACTTCCATATATAAATATATAATTGATTATATATTGATAATGTAAGCTAGCCTCAAAAAAAGCTTCGTGTCATTTAATAAATACTTTGTGTTTGTTGTCCTTACTTTTATCTGTATAAATATATATAGAAATAAATAGAAAACTTAGATAATATATATAACATATATAGAGTCTAAAAATTTTAACTATGTTTTTTATTTTGTTAGGAAAGGCATACGGCACATGCCTTTAGCAAGATTTCTATAATTAACTCTAAAAAATCCTCATTAATGAGATATAATTGACTGGCTTTTTATTTAATTATTGTATGCTATAATTTCATTCATGTATTCGTATATTTATTGAATATTATTTTTTTTTAATTCATGTCTAAAAATAAAAATATCTGAAAACTATTGTGCATATTTTTTTGAAACTTGAAAAAGTTCTGAGTACCACTTTTAAACTAAAAACTCCTGAAGTTAATGCCATTCAAATCTTATTCAAAGTTTCATTTTATTTTATTTCAATTGTATTAAACACATGAAACATACAAAAGAAGACAAAATTCTTCAAGCTCCACTCTCTACTGTGAACACAAGAGCCTCTTTACACATACGTTGTTCTAGCTATATATTCTTTAAACGTTAGTATGTTTACATAATGCATTTTACCCCAAAGTATTTTTTTTAAATATATTATTTCCCTCTCTCCTATTCAACACTTCTACACCCTGAATTACTTCATCATAAAAACTTCCTCCTATTGAGCACTACTATACCAAAAAGTACTTTATTAGTTAACTACTTTATGAACCTCCAAACTGACTCACAGCTCATTAGTGGTTTCAGAGAAAGCGAGAATTTCAGTGACGTCCAACCTTCCGTATGTGAGATACTGTTTATGAGCTACTGTGTCTACCTGCCAGTGTTGGGTGGGTGGTGGTGATAATGGTGGTCAAGAGAAGTTGGTGGTGAAAGGGTTGGTAGTAATGATGGGCTAATGATAGTGGGTTAGTGATGGTGGGGTAGTAATGGTGAACTGGAAGTATGATAGGGTGGATTGCATTAAGGTCATTTATGTTTTTTTTAATTTTTATATAAAAAATATGAAAAGTAGTCAAAATTTTTTGTTTTTTTATTTCTTATATTTGATACTTTTATCTTGCTTAACATTTAAAAAAACGAAAAAGTTAATCTTGAAACAGAATTTTTATCTAAAGCAAGCATTTTCTCTGTAACTCTTTTAATTTTTAAAGGATATTTCTTATTTAAAAAACTCTCTTATGTTTTTAAGGTAATGCTTCAAAGCAACACAGTGAATGATAAAAATCTGGATATGTAAAGTAATTAAAAAATTTTTAACTTTGTCATTACAATGCATAACATTATTCTTGAAATATATATTTTTTATTGTAGTCAAAATTTTTATTTTTTAAGTATAAACAAGAATAAAAACAATTATAAAAATAAAAATAATAATAATATTTCTTCATCAAAACTCCAACCAACTCACGGTCGTGGGAACAAGAGCGATATGTTGGAACGAGTAGAGACTGCCAACAATTTGCGGGGACAACATTAAGTAAAAGTCTCCACCCTTTATCACTAACACGTCGTTCTGTTGTGAGATTGTGTGCCAAGTTTAAATGTTGGGTATAAGTTGGTTTGATGGTTTGATGTGAAACTACTCAAGCCACAGTGCAAGGGTTCAAACCCCGGTCTGGGTAACGTTTCGAGCGTTTTATCGTTATTTTTTAACGTTATATAAAAAAATATTTTTAAATATTAATGTTTAACATACCACGAAGACCCAGCCCGTCTTCTTGTGCTGCCTCTCAATCAGGTTCTGTTGTTTTTTTTGAATGTTGCTACCAATATGGTTATTTTATTATCGCTTAGAGCTATATATATATATATATATATATATATATATATATATATATATATATATATATATATTAGTATTATCATAGCATTCAAATAGACATTATCATCATAGCAATCAAACAGACATCAGTATTACCAAACTGATCATCAAGGAATAAAACCTCACCACTTTGCACTCTTCAGACCCAGTCACACAAACTGTGAACACAGACATCGTCTGGGCCCTGTTACTCCACACGACCAGCAAGCGTTTGTAGTCCAGCCACTTTACCAGGGTCAGATAGTGCTCCCTGTTTTGATGGTTTAAGTTCGGTATGTGTTTAGTTTATCCAGGTGGGTTGGTGTTATTGTGTATAACTTTATACTTATTGTTTTAATAATTATTGTCTTACTACTAGTATAATGAAAATAATTCAATATTAATTAGAATTGGTGAATATTTACAAGCACAACTGACTCATTGGCAAGGATAGAGGGAGGAGCCAAAGTTAAATGACTCATTTTTGGGTTGTTTGTCTCAGCAAGCATTAGTTGTATGGTTGGATTGATTCCTTCTCTGGTGTCTCCAGCCTGGTTATAAATATTCATGAGATAATTAGCAGTGGTCTTTCGAGAAAGGATGTTAGTTTTGGTCTGTTCTAAAAGGGTGTCCCACCAGCATAACGTTAATTTTTTAAATTGAATTATATGATTTCATTTTTTATACTAATTAATTTAGTATTGACGATAATAACGTGTGCTAAAAATAGAAAATGATGAGCAAATCAAAAGTCAATGACTCATCACCTTTGGATACTTGATGTGGGAAATTGTAGGGTATAATTGTGTTAGGTCCTGGAAGTTTGGAATGTTGTGTTTGGGAACATTTGATTGGTTCAACCTGATATATGCAAGACTTTTCGCATCTGGAGACAACCAATAGCCGACTTTTTCTTTGAAAATCTCCTCTGTGATTGGTTGAAATGATTTATTTAATTAAGTAAACCCGAAACTATATTTATAAATAAAAACTAAATTTAAAAAAAAACAAACTTAAAAAAAATTTAATTCAGAAAAAAATCCAAAAAAACACTTGAAAAAAGGATACTCAAACTCACCAGAATAAAGAAAGTCAGGCATGCCTAGTAGCATATCCTCAGAAAAGCCTGGTGTTTCATCTGTGAGTTTTGATGGAATCGAGTGGGGATTCGCTTGGAAAAACAAATTGTTCTTGTACACGAACACCTGAGAATATGAGTTTATATAAATTTTTGATTTGAATTTTAGTTATGAAAAATTAAAATAAATTATGAATTAGAAAAAAAAAACAAAATTCAAGACTAAAAAAAAAATTTCAAAAAAAAAAAATCAAAGCAAAACAAACAGACGTAAAACACTTATAACTTGACCAACCAGAGAATTGCCATTCTGGGTCCAAGATACATGGGTGAGCAGACCACCATCCCAGTCCTCCATGTTCCCTCCTGGGAAGGAGATCAGAGAGGGGCGACTGTGGGTGGTGATAATGGAATGGTGTGGTGGTGGTATGGTGTAATAGTGGTGGTGAAGGATTGGTGGTGAGGGTTTGATGGTGTAGTGGTGGTGATGGGCGGTGGGGTGTGGCCGTGATATAGGTTGTGGTTCTTATAGTAGGTATTGTGGTAGCTGGTGTTGTAGTTGGTGGTGGTTGTGATGATGACAGTGTTTTTGTTAGTCTTATTGTTAAGATGTAAAAAAAATGTGAAATTAATGAATTTTCCAAGTTCTACTCAAAACAAGATTGTGCAAATGAAAAAGCAATTTCAAATAATATTGCTTATTTCTTTGTGGTTTTCAAAATTAAAAAAAATACTTTATATATAAAAGTTTAAAAATAGCTTTCTCTTTAAATTGCTTGATGAAAACCAGAGTATTCTGAGAAGATGGATGCTTCCATGAAGTTTAAAATATTTTAAACTGCTGCTTTCATAAAAGCTTTGCAAATTTTTCAAATGATTCACCCAACGTATTTTTAATCCTTAGGTTATTTTTGAAAAAATTATTAAAGATTGTATAAAATAAATTATTAAAAATTTTATTGGAAAAATAAATAAAATTCTGTGAAAATTTAGATTTATAATTATGAAAGATATTGGAGAATTATAAAAAATCCACCCTTACCTCCCATTACTTTTTGTGTACAAAAGATACTTCGCTGTTTTTTGGCCGTTAGATAACTGAAAAAAACCATCAACTGAATAATAAAAAATCTATCATTTCGTTATTATTAGGGTATTAATTCATCGATTCAACTCACTTTTTTCAAGTTGAAAGAGATTAAAATGTATTCAAAATCAGGAGAGACTTGGAAACTAGCATGTTCGTATGATTTCTGGAAAATTTTTAATCAATAAATTAACGCATGAAATGAACATTCCACTAATAAGTTTAAAGTTTATTAACTAAAATACATTCAACAATTAATACAAACCACTTTCACGTTTTTTCAATCACATCCCACAATCAGACTCTCTCACATCATTTCCCACACCATTATCACCCTCATACACCCCCACATCCTCTCACACCTTACACACATTTCTCCTATTCACCCTCACACAGCCACCACCACACTCCATCCTACATAACCATCCCTCCCCACCACAAACCCAACAAGTCCACAAACCATCATATTATCTGGAAAGACCACTGTTGATTTATTGTTGGAAGGATTGAAGAGCAGAATATCTCCTGTCTTTGAGGACTTGTGTACAAATATGTCTGTTTTGGAGAAAGATTTTTAATATTTGAAATATATTTTTTTAATATTGAAAGTAGGACTATATCATTGGTGGTAATATTGATAATGATTAAAAAATAATTTAAAATTATGTAGGTGAAAGAAACTAACTTACAAATTGCTACAATTTACAGCATAAAAACATAAAAACATCACAAAACTCTAGCCAACCATATAAATACTACTAATGATAACAATAACAGCAATAATAATAATAGTAATAAGAATAATAATAATAATAATAATAATAATAATAATAATAATAATAATAATAATAATAATAATAATGAACCTGCCAACAAACATCGATAAATAGGAATGAGGAAAACGACTCACAAATCTTTCTTCCTTAATAAATAGTATATTAGAACCAACAACTCAACCAACCCATCATTAATAATAGTATCCATGAAAACCTCTCCCAGCTGAAACCCATTCTCCCCAAACCCTTTCTAAAATGAAACCCTCTTCCTTCCAAAACCTTTCTCCCTAAAACCCCTACCTTGCAGCCAGCCCCCTTGCATCGTCTTGATGGCACCATGTTGACTCACAAGGTCGTTGAGGGTGAATGGTTCCCCCAATCCTGATCCCGCGTTTTCTGTATGTGTGTGTGTGTGTGTGTGTGTGTGTGTGTGTGTGTGTGTGTGTGTGTGTGTGTGTGTGTGTGTTGTTTTTTTTTGTTTGTTTGTGTGTGTTGTTTTTTGTTTGTTTGCGTTTGTTTGTTTGATTGTTTGTTTGTTTAGCGTTTGATGTGGTGGTGCGTGTGTTTTTGAAGATTCATCATTCACCTAACGTCCTGAAATGTTTCATTTAAACCTTTGGTTTCAAATAACAAACAAACAAATAACGAATATTATTATAGTGGCATGAAACTGTCTTCAAGACCACTTTAGCATATATAATAATTGAAATTATTTTTAGTTTGTTATTTTTAATTACGTTTTTGCAATGTATTATAAAAAGAAATCTTTGATTCAAGCTTAATAATTATAGGCTCCACTGATATTAATTTTCACAAAAGTCTATTACAAATGATTAATTGTAATGAAAAAATTTTTATTTGAAGCATTCGTAATTTTCACTTAATTAATTTCTCATATACACACCTACGCTTCAATGAGAAAATTTGAGTTAAAAATAATTAGGAATAAAGAGGTTTAAGCACATTTGAAATTTAATGTTATGTAAGGTAATGAAAGGTATCGTAACGTAATTTAATGTGATGTAATTTAAGCTAGTTTTATGTAATGTAACGCAATGTAATTTAATTTAATTTCAAAAGTAACACTACACTAACTGAGTGAAACAATGAAGATAGCCAGTCCGACCAAGCCTCCAATAGCAAGTATAACCAACAACGCTATAACTATCCCTTTCCAATTCTTCTCTTCCTCGTCATCTTGGGTCAGTTCCTTTGGTGGTTGAGTGTCAGTTGGTTGGGGTTGGTTGTGGGTTGGTTGGTTATGAGGGAGGTGGGTTGTGAAAGGTTGGTTGTTGGTGTGGGTAATCATTATGGTCTATCGGTATTTTTTGTGCCATGGCGGCTTATAGTAGCAAGGTTTGAATTCATTGTAGAATGTTGCTAATTTTATGTTGCAAATTTTGAAAAAAAATCAACAATTAAACTTGGATTTGCAAAGCTTTTTGCAGAAAAATAAATTAACAACATAGAAATAATAAAAAAATTTAACGCATTATATTCAAGATATTATTTTTAATAGGAGATATTATTTTTATGTAGAAAATGAAGATAAATTAATTTACTATTTCATCTGAAGACTTTGATTTATCCATATCACAGCCACGATTGAATCATTTCAACCACAAAATATTATCAAAGATACGTTTTTTATTCAATAGTGTTTCCTCGTTTGAATGTAGAGATTTTTTACCAAAGATTGGAGTTATGATAGTAACGAAGCTTTTATATTAAAACGATTTCATTCAATTAAAGTATTGCAAAAATTACCCAATTTCTAACAACTTTTATGTTAGGTTTTAAAAGTTAAATGTGATTTAAAAGCAGTATTAAAGGGTTATTATCCAAAGCAATAAAGTCAAGTTTCATCAATAAGACAACATCAGTAGGAATACAAACATCCGTACAAGCGCTCACAATAAACTGTGTGTTTAAAGCCAGTCATTACTTTTATGTTTCTTATGCTAAGTCTATGCTTCGTACAGACTGAATGGAAAACTACAACCCCCACACTTGTATGAAACAATCAACATAAAACAATGTTTGAGATGTATTAAGTTTTGTATTCATTAAATTTTATCTTTTTGCATTCATCGATACAGCTTTCTTTACAATAGCGTACAAGAAGTTGTATGTGAAATGGGTGCATGCATGCTCTCAAACACTTATGTGTGAGGCCTTCTTTACTAACATAACTTTCATAAAAACTAAAAAGGATTATTTACTTATGTGAAAATAGGTTTATTGCTTCCTAGCTTTTTATGGAGGGCGGGTTTTGTGATAAAAATAAAATTTAAATTTAATTCTATGTTTGAATGGTGGGATATATAAAAATTGAATTCAATTAAAGAATTTAAAAATAAATTGAAAATAGTTGAAATAATTAAAATGAATTTCCCTAATTTAACATTTTTTAAATAATTGGTGAAGAGTTTTAAAGGCTTTCAACATGAGAATAACTTTAAAATAGAGTTTAAATCACATTATAAATCCACTGTTTATTTTTCTAAGTTTTCAGCTTTAAATATGCCAAAAATATTGAAAATATTGAATATATTATATCAATTGTTATTCATTAAAAGCTTTTACCAACTGTTTGGCATTTTTTTAGCGCTGTATGAATTTTATTATTTATGCCAAAAATTTCAGCTTAATTTTTCATATAAACTTGTTTTGAAAAAGCTTGTTATACATTGAAATAAGTTTTACAAATTAAAAAACATAATAACTTGAAATATCATTATTATTCACATTAAAACTATGTATTTTGCACTCGGTACAGAAAAACGAGGAATGAAATTTTTAGCAAAAAAAATAATTTTCCACAGTTTAAAAACCCCGTAAAAAGATTTTATGATGATTAAAAGAAAACTACCAAATTTAAAATTTACTAAGTACAACCTAATAATGAGAAAATAAATCAACATAAACCTTATGTATAGAAAAAAAATTAATAGAATCTTAACACTTGTAATGAAGCATTTGACGCATTACCAAATTATTTGTATTAGGACAAGTTCCTGGTAAAAAAGAACCCCATTTTAGTTATTCACCTTACTCATAATTTTATATTATTTTAACTATAATCTTACAGTTTTAAAGGTATTTCTCATAAACCAATCACTCAAACTTTTATAAGGTATTATAAAACATTTTTCATATAAAAATATTAATAAAACGAACTTTTTCCAGAAGTTTTAGTATTTGTCTCCGGTTCTTTCTGCAGTTCTTCATTTGTTTCGAAACAAACACTTCACCAGCTTCACTTCATTTATGGGTATACACTAAAATACAGTTATTTTTTTAAGGTAGGTTTACTTGTAGGTTCTGATCTATATGGTACTAATAACCAAGTTTTATTATATAAACTTCAGTAAACAACTTTTCATACCATAGTAATGTTTAAACTTAAGCAATAATACAAGAAAATAAAATTATCAAAGCACTCTGTAAAACGTTTCAAACAGTTTATACAAAACCAAAAAAAACTGAAATTTTCTTCACAAACTGATAGTTAAATCTCAGAAGATTTAACAACTGACCAATAGTGTTTACTTCGTTAAAAACCGAAAATATCTATATATCAGTCGAGACGTCAGACGACAAAGAATTACACACCTGCAATCATATTCAATATATCTTACAGTTTGTTTAACTTATTTGTCCTCTAAATAACGTGAATAAAATACCATTTTTTTAATTCATTTTTTTTTATTTTTATACATTGCTTCATTCAACAACCAAAAGCCTTTTATCATTGTAAAAGTGAAATACAATTATCAATAAATATTCAAGTGAACAGACGACCTTTAGTGAAATTAATCGATAAAATAAATTAAAAAAGATATAAAAATGCATAGAAACTGCTAAACAACGAACGAAAGTTGTTAGTAAAAGCACATTATGTCCTGCTTCATCGTTAACAAATCGATGAATGTTGTTAGCTCATTAATTTTGTACTGAAGCCATTGCATATCATGTGTATATTATTGCACTAACAAAATGATGACTTAGCAATCCTATCGAAGGTTTACATGTTGAAGATTTTAGTTCAATTTAAATGAACGTTTTTGTTTTCAATTTAATAAGCTGAGGTTGTTGAACAAAATTCAAGCTATACTCTAAATATTTTTTTCAAAATTACGTCATATATTATTTTCCATTAATAATTTCTGCACAAAAAATATCTATAAATTTATTTAAAATAAACTTTTGTAAATAAAAATAAACTAATATCGATGGATTTCAAAATTACCCACTTATCACTCAAAAAAAAACAAATAAAAAATCGAAATTATTCCCATTTACACGGGCTTAATTTATAAATTACGCTCTAAGTAGCTGGGGGACATTAACATGTGTATAAGCTGATGATTAAAACAAGATGGTAAAACTAACACATAAAACAAAAATTAAATAGAAATCCAAAACCAATAAACACATTGAGAAATCACCAAAAAATAATATAAGTCGACCAACAGTCGCATCGATTTTTAAAAACAAATTGAAATTAAAACAAGTCATTTTTGCTCAAGTCTGCAAGCAATATTACTGGAATCTAATGTAACATTACTATTCTACCCTTAGGGAGCATGCTATAATATGCTTTTTATAGATTCCTGGATCTTAATTTGAATTTTATTTATTACAAGGGAATGGGACAGAATGAAATTGAAGCTAATCTGAAAGGCAAATGACAACTCATCAAGACTCTGGAAAACAAATTTATGTTGATTGAAAACTTAGTTAATTTTTAATTTGAAATGTAGGTGGTATACAATCCTTTTAATGATATTTAATTATCAGTTGTGATAAATATTTGAAACAGCGAAATAAATTTATCAAAAAAGCTTCATTCTAGGTAGAAAAACGAGCTATAAAAACTTTTGATTAAAAAAACCAAAAATATCCGAGATAGTAATAATGAAATTTATATAGGGCTAAAGGCAATTAAGGCGCGCAAGTTCACAGAAACCTAATGGTACCCCAATCTTTTCATGATTAGTTTGGTGACCAACGCCATGGGTCGTTCTTGCCACCTTGGGGCATTTTAAAGTATACATTATCAAAACAGGAACATATCAATACAGTATTGAAACAAATGCATATATTAATATAGTATTCAAAATAGCTCAGAATGACACAGTATGCAGACAGTAACATATAATGATAGAGTATCAAAACTGAAGCACACTATGACAGGCACCAACCTGCTGAGAGTGTCATGGTCTGCAGTTACTTGGTCCTGTTCCAACCTGTTCAAATACGTCACACATACCACCGCTCCTGCCACCGTAGTTAATAATAATCAAATTAAAAAACTTTATAATTTTTTAAAATATTTTTATTATCATTTAACAACCATCGATATCTGCCTCCTTGCATATGTAGGCGATGGCTTGAGCCTCCATTTCGAGGTTACGCACCCCCACGCCATGAGCCTTGTGAAGGAAGGCCAGCTTGTCCGCCTCTGTGTACTCACACACCGCTCCATCCAGCCTGCCCTGACCTTGTGTGGTCGAGGTGTGGTGAGTTTTATCGTATGGTTGTGTATTTGTTGTTACTGATAGTTTTTGGTTGTCATTGATGCTGTGTTACTTAATAATGTTGATACTTTGATTATTTTATGTCGTGTGTTGGTTAGATTGTGATCATATAAAAAATAATAGAATTAAATTACAAAAAACCTGAATGATTAAAAGCCAATAAAACATGCAAAAATATAAAGCACAACCTACCTTCATAAAAGTCCCAAGAACAGATGGTCTTGCCCTCAGCTACAGCATAATCCTCATCGCCCACACACGCCAGCAGATCTGCCCTCAGCTGGGCGCTCAACTCACACTTTCTCTGCACCACCTTTCCTAAAACCGGCTTTAGGTGGATGTTTGAGAGAGTGAGATTATGTATTGAGCTTTATACATCATAACGGCACGTTGACAACGATTATAAGAGCAATTTAACTTGTTGACTTCCTAAATGATAAGATAAAAAAAAAACGATTAAATGAACATGGCAACATCACTAACAACTTCCAAGTAGTCCCTCAAAGCAGAATCTAGAGCTTCTGACGTCAGTACCACAGAGCCGGCTGGCAAGCCTAAGGTGTGGTTTGCGAGGATTGTGCTGCTAAGGTTGCTACTATAATTTAATCTACTACTACTACTACTACTACTACTACTACTACTACTACTACTACTACTACTACTACTACTACTACTACTACTACTACTACTACTACTACTACTACTACTACTACTACTACTACTACTATTACTAAAATTGAAATCCATATTCTTACACCTGACCTTTTCATTCATTTTCATATATATTACTTGTTTATTGTATCACCAATTATTGAAAAATATTTTACACTATTCTACTATGATATTTTTAATCTTATCAGGGTCATAAAAGCTTGAGTTTATTTCATCAAGTTATTTTTATCTATCGTTCAATTCGTTCTAATCTGGTAAGACGAACACGATAATAATAATAATAATAATAAAAGGAAAAAAAATTTGAATATTAAATATTTTTTTATTAAAAAGGATAAACTTTTGGTTAAGAAATTAACATATTTCCTTGAGTATTCTCATCTATTTGAAAATTTAAGACTGTTAACGAAAAGCTTCGTACTTTTAATAAAAAATACTTAGTGTCCAGTAGTTTTGTATTCACTACTTTTGCTTGAAAAACCATTAAAAAAATAACAATACAACATCAATATTATTCCAATGACTTTCTGAGAAATGTAAAAGCTGCCACTATATTGCAAGGTGTATTTTTCAGGCCTTTATGCTTCTTATTGATGAAGTAATTGTATTTTATTGTAAGGTCAACATACACAAAGTATTTATTTTTAAAAAAAGACACAAAGCCTTTCCTAAGACTGACTTACAATATCAAGTGGTTTATCGCTTTGAAAAAAATCTAGCAATAATTCAAAATGACCAAACTACTTAGAAATTAAAAATCCTTTTGAACTTCATCCTTGTTTCATAATAAGCTTTATCCTGGTAATATAATGGCTTGTGATTCTATGGCAAGTTAGATTTATTATAATTGAGGTCAGCTGAAAAAGCTAATTTATTTAATGCATTTATAACAATATAGTAGTTTATGAAGTATATTATGCTACAGATATGACTGTCTCGTTGAAAACGCTAAATAAATACATATGATAGTTTTTTTAAAGATAATGTATGTTTTTTATAACTTGAGTTTCATATAAAGAATAAGAAATACATAAGCTGTTTCTAAATAATTATTTATTCTATAATTACGAGCAATGATATTACCTATTCCTCCAGAAGTTCCAACTCTCAACAGACTGACATCTTCAGCTTTGGAGTAATAAAGTGCTTTTATCACTTCATGTAGCATTATCATTATAGATCCCATACCCATGCCATGCTATGTAATGGTGTGGTAGGTGGTTGTGAAGGCGAAGTGTGGTAGGTGGCTGTGAAGGCGAGGTATGGTATGATGAAATGATGTAATGGCCTGGTATCAGAAAAAATTAAAAACAGCGTAATAAACTGACAAAAGCTAAGATTGTTTTTATATGGCTATGATGTTGTGTGAAAATTCTCATTTTTGAATGTTCATAAATATTTTGAATAAAAGCTTGAGAATCATTCAAATGGTCTATGATTTTAGTGCTTAATTCAAAATGATTGGTGTTGACAAGTTTATAACTAAGGAGTTTGGGAAGTCATTGATAATGATAAAGATGGATAAAAAGTTGTTAAGTATAAATCTTTGTGACTTACATTGACAAATAGAACTGGCCCAACTTTATACATAACAAATCGATCAGTATTCTGACACAGGTTTTGAATGCAAGTTCCAGCTAGTAGGTCCAAACTCAAATCTTCAACCAGCTTGTTTGCCATCACTTGCATTCTAGTAGCACTACCCCCAGTGATCACAAACTGTGATAGTTAAAATATAAGTGATGTTCTCAGATAATTAGAGTATTACAGAATGAAATATTCAGGTATGGTGAAAAATATTTTGAAAGTATGTTGGTAGATATTTTTTTATTACTGATAAAATAATTTAAAATGAATTAACCTTCAAATCACTGAAAATATTATTGAAATGTCTGATTGTTGAACTGAAACCAAAGTGATGGAAATGATCGCTTGCCAGTGACTTCAAGTTCTCGTTTTGCACTTTTACACATCTTTCAAATTTGATGTAATTTATAAATTTTAGTATTCAAGATTATAAAACTATTTAAATATATGCTTTTTTCACTAGAGGCTTGAAAGCATATGAAATTTTTAACAAACTTTTTTTGGTCCTTTTTTAAACTATTGCTCATGATTTTTTAATTTTTTAATATAACTTCTAATAAAACAGATAAAATTGACGTATATATTGTCTTTAAAAGTTTTAAATTCTAATGAAACATAGAGGAGTTTCGTAAAAATGAATATTGGTTTCAATTAAGCTTTAAAAAATTATGTAAAAACAATTTTTTTTCAATTTTTTTATTTTTTCAATTAGAATTTTTTTTTCATATTTTTGAAATTTCTCATCTATTTCATTGTTATATACCTGGTAACTTAGTAACGTTTTTTAAACGAAATAAAACTAATCATTTGTTTTATGCAAGTTAGTGAAAACAATTTCAAATTTCAAACCGAATGATGATCAATGTAAAATCAAAATCTCACAGAGAAAAAGTAAAACTTTCAAATCACTTCACGGCATAATTATTTTCTATAAATAATTATTCTAATTTGATTATATTGAGAAAAATATTATATTTTACTGACTAGAAATCAAATTGCATAAAACTTTTTTGTATTAAAATATCCTTTGAAGGTTGAAAACATCAAATCTCGATACAATGTGTGGACAAGTGAAGATGCAAGTTTTCATCAAAGTATTCGAAAATTATTTGAATAATCAAAAATTATATATCAGCAATACAGAAAATGTTTCATTTCCAATATTCAAAGTTTTTCAGTGTCTTTTTACATTTTTCAAGTAAAAAACGTGCTTTATGTTTTGATTAAAGTTTATGAAAAATTCTTTAACGATGAAATTTTAAAGATAAAGCTCAAAAGATGGAAAAACTAAAATCTTGTGAAAAAGAAGATGAGGATGAAGAAGAAGATGATGATGATGATGATGACTTTGAAACCCATAGAAACAAAACGATTGCATTAAGAATAGCATCATTGGAAGAAGGAGAAAAAGAAATACTGAAAAAAATAGAAAAAATTGAAACAAAAATCCAAAAAGAAAAGCACCAGGTTTTTTAAGATATTTTTTTTTACATATATTAATCATCGAATTTTTTTAAAGGTTTCAAATATAGAAAAAGAACAATTGAAATTGCGAGAAGAATCGAAACAGATAGAAGTTAAGTAGGTTAATAATTGTACATTGCATTTTTAGTTACAACGGTTTAGAGACATTGTATCTCTATTTTTAATATTTCCATATCAAACTAAACACTGAATGTGAAATAACCTTTAATGAAATTTTGTAATTACTTCCAGTTGTGAGATTTTTAGCAATTTTTAAAAATTATTTTAACCATATTTTTTGAACAAATGTATAAAAAAAAATAATTCTTTGAAAGCATAGGTATAATGAAACATCCAAAAATTCATTTATATCACATATATCCCATACCTAAAATTATATTGAAGTTATTGTGCATAAAAATCAATTTTATAAACAAAATCGTCAGAATCGAAATTCTCGACGACCACAAAAAAAATTACGAGAAGAAAATACAGGGATGGATGGAGAAGATAAATGAGCAGAGAAACAAAATTGAACTGCTACATGAGAGCATACGGGATTTGAAAATGAAATAAAAAGAAGTTAGAAAGCAAAAAATAATTTTTGTTTTAGAGCATCTTTGATAAATTGAAAAAATTAAATATATGCATAATGTACATAAGAAGTTTATGCATATATTTAATTTTTTCTATTTACATAAGTTAACTTTGAAAACAACTATAATAAGCTTTTAGATGTTCGCATTATCATCATTTTTTTCTTTAGGACTCTTTCAGAGAAAATATTATAATATATATGAAGAAACACTGTTTCAAATTTGTATTAAGTTCACAGAGCTTTTTGTAAATTTACGGATCAAAATTCATTTTTCGGATAATGAAAAAAAATTCGAGTGTTTTTACTTATTCCTGATGCTTTTGAAACAGGCGATGTAAAATATTACTGTATTCTAACACATAAAAATGAGACTACAAATGATGCTGTGATTGTAGTGTCATTTAAGAACTTTTTAGTTTCAACGACTCATACGCCCGTTTAGACCAGTTTTTTCACCCAGCAAATGAAATATTGAGCGGACGGTCTAAGTATTGTGTAAAAGTCAATAAAAGCGAAGATATTTATTTTTCATCAATTTATTTATTCATATAATATTGAAGATTCATGTCACTTATAATAGAAAGAATGTGATTATTATAAGAACGTTTGAAATATGAGCATATTCCAAAACGAAGTATTTATGCTTTTAACACCCAAAACCAAACTACTGTTTAAAGTTAGACTGAGTTAATAAATTCTTTAGAGAAAATAGCTGAAACGATAT